>JAVSCE010020386.1:0-495307 GCA_032199065.1 Smutsia gigantea | reverse complement strand
TTTTCTGTCTGCAGTCCACCCCCCCATGGGAATAGACCAGAACCAGAACAGCAGGTGGTACTGACAAAGAAGGGGGGGAGGCGGAGGTGAGAAGGATTTGCTTGAATAGGAAATTCTGCACTTGGAAGACATTATGAACAAGGATTCGAGGGGGTGTGATTTGGTGTTTGGTGACTCATCCTATATTTCTGAGTACAAAAATGGAGAAAGGTGGGTAGAAGAAAACTAAACAAGGGATGAGAATTGATGGGAAGGTTATCTCGGTTGGGGGTTGGAGTGGAACACTGAGGGGTGAGGAGAGAGACTGGGACATTGTGTGGTGTGGACCGAGATCATAATAGCAGTTGTCATCACTGGGCAGTGGAGTTTGCACTGCTAAGTGGTTAGAGTGTTGAATAAACCTGGTATCTAGAGTTTGTCCCACATGTTGGCTGGTATTTTAAAACCTTTGGTCACCACTAAAACAACTTTTTCTCTGCTTCCCTTTAAAAAAAAAGAAGGCTGTTTGTAAGCCATTTCTTGAAATGTAGTTAGCTTTTAAAACAGACTTCCTTAAAATTTTCTTTTTATTCTATTAAATATATGGAAGATTGCACAAATCATGTGTATGGCTTGGAATAAAAGTGAACATAAATATGTACCTACCACCCAGATCAAGAAGTAGAACATTACAGGTATCCTAAAAGCCTCTCTGTGTCTCCCTCCTTCCAAGAGGAGGGTAGCCATTATCAAGATTTCTAAAAAATTTGCCCGTTTTTCCTCCCACTTTTAATTTGGAAACATTTAAAATCTACAGATAAATCGAAAGAATATTATGAATGCTTGTGTACCTTATATATGTATATATTCACTTTTTGCCACGTTTTCTCTCTTTATATAATAACTTTTTTCTCTAGGTCCTTTGAAAATAAGTTGCAGACTTCATGACAGTCTACCTCTAAATATTTCAGCATGTCTCTCCTAAAAAAAAGATTTTTTTTCTGTGGTGGAATCACATTTTCCAAAACTATAAATATATTACTTACCTAAACTTACACACATTCACCTACATTTTCATGTGTTAAAATGATTGAGCAGACTAGTTTATTCACAACTGACTGAAAAATTTTAAACTATCACTTTAAGAAAAAATTATCTAAAACCAAGCACTAGCATAATACATATATAGAGCTATGAAAACTACAACAGTATTTTGTTACTCTCTTGTGTAAGCTTTTTATTTTATTAGTCTTGATTTTTGTAGGAAGATCTTGACTATAGATAATCTGATTTCATTTATTTCTCAGATCTTAGTATGGTATATTAGGTAACTGTGCCATATTTCATTAATTTATTCTCTTTCTTTTTTTTTCCATTTTGGGGCTGTCTTTAGGGCTCGGTAAAGAGACAAGCATTATATGCCTGTAGTACCTGCACCCCAGAGGGAGAAGAACCAGCAGGAATTTGCCTTGCTTGCAGTTACGAATGTCATGGAAGTCACAAACTATTTGAGCTATACACAAAAAGGTAAAGACCAGTATTGGTGCTGAAAGTTTTTTAAATGTGTAGATTCTGTCCCACCTGTACGTTTATCTTAAACTTGTTTTTCCATTCAAAGTAGTTGTGCACTGGTAAAATTTAATACAGTTGTTTTATGTAATTGGAGAGAACAGTTTTTCCAGATGGCCTTCGAAAATATAATTATGGCACAAACTCAAACTATTCATCATTCTCTGTTATTATTTTACTTGTGTGTCTCTATGTGTAGATACAGATATTTATCTCTATGCATATTAATTTCTAGAATTGTTAATTCTTTTATTGTTACGTGCTGGGAGAAATTCAGAATTGGATGTATGAATAGCGACCAAGGCCACTTTTTAGATCCTAGAAATGAAAGGGAAAAGGCTATGTTATGAGTTTAAAGAGTAACTGATTAGATTTAAAGGAGTATTTTAAATCAGCTCTTCCTCCTTTGTTTCAGAAACTTTCGTTGTGATTGTGGAAACAGCAAGTTTAAAAATTTGGAATGCAAATTATTTCCTGTAAGTAAGCACTGTAACTACAAATGCATTGAAAGTAGCTGAGATTGATATTTGCCAGAGTGGATAAAAACCAAATTATTTTCCTAAAAGGAAGTTCATGCTTATTCTTTGAGAATAGGCAAATCAATATTAGACTGTATTCCATTTTTTACTTTGTTGGAAAACTAAGCAACCTGTTCAGAATCTACATTATAGATGATTGTAGTTAATGTGAAAAGTTTTTGGGGGAATGTTGTTTAGTTATTCAGGTTGAATTATGTTGATTGGGCTCATCTTGCTCTAAGTCTTTTGAAGCAAAGGACATGATTTTAAAAACTGGATAAACAAAACTTGGTAATAATAAATGTGAACTAGATGCACACGAGTTTTTCATTGCCTTCTGGCTAATAAAAACTATACTTATAAATAACTTTTAGTGAAATAACAAAGTGGGAAATAAGGGATTTTACATTGTTAAATCATACTTGTTGAAACTGTTGTGCTTTTTCCCTCCTTTGAATGTTATTTTTAGACAATTTCCTTGCCTACTTTTTACCTCTTAGTAACCTGGGAGCTTTGGCTAAGAAGTATTTAGAAATTTCAGGCCACTGTCAGTTTGCATAGGCTGATAATTAACACTTATCACCATTTTACTAAACGGGTGTATTTGGTTCCCCTAATTGCTACAGAAAAGGTACAGAAATACACTATTTTTTTCTGTATCCTGGAAAAAGTATCTCTTTAACAGGAGTGAATTCTTTTTCTTCTTTACTTTGACAGTTAAGAACTAGCTTCTGGGGGGAAGATATTTAATGCAGAAATTTATTGAATGCTTAAAATTCATGATGCATGAAATTATAGTTAAAATTAGACCATGTTATATATTGAAATTAATATTTTTCAGGACAAAGCAAAGATAAATTCTAGCAATAAATACAATGACAACTTTTTTGGATTGTACTGTATTTGCAAAAGACCTTATCCTGATCCTGAAGATGAGGTAAGAGAATTTTAGACTAACGCCTGCAACTGTGTCATCTCTTGCCTTCATTTCTCGGCCTGTTGTCACATCAGGCCTTTGTAGCTATTCAGGGAGGATTTGGGGATTGTAGCTTTATCCCTCCTTATGAGTCTGGGCTGGGCTGTTACTGGTACAGATCTCAACTGTTCTAACTCTTACATCATGAGAATAAAATACTGACAGCCCTATTTCCTTCCTTCTCTCTTTGCCTGCTTGCCTGTTCCAAGTCTCCTAAACACTTTCTAAAAAATGACCTTCAGTTTCTTGCCTCTCTGGAAGGAAAGAAATGGGGTGTACAGACTGGAACCTCTTGAAAGTTTCAGTTAGAAGTATACACAAAATTTAAGTTTTTCTTCTTCCTCACTCCACCTTCTTACTTCTCAGACATAACCACTGTTAGCACTTTTTGGTGTCTATATTTTTAGAGCTGTTTCTCTGCACATGTTAAGTATTTGAGTGAATGTGTGTTTCAGTATGTAGTTTTCTTTAAACAAAAAGTGAAAATTCTGTATGTTCACTTCTTAACAACTTGATTTTCTCACTTATCAGTATATCATAGACCTCCTTCCATGTCGAACAATGCAAATCTACCTTGTTCTAATTGTAGCAGAGTATTCCATGATTTAACATGACACAAGTTAGTTACCTGAATGTTCAATAGCAGAAAAACGTCTAATCTTTCAGTGTTATAAAGAAAGCTTCAGTGAATGTCCTTAGACAATAACGTAACTGAGTATACTACTGCACTTATTTGTGTAAAACAGATACTTAGAGGTTGAATTGATGGGTCAAAGGATATTTTTGTTAAAAATTGTGGTCATGCCTGCCATCAACAGTATGTGATAGTGTTTTTTTCCCAACACTTTTGTCAAACCCTGCATATTACTAGTCTTGTAAAATGTTGCCATTCTGATAGATGAAAAACCGTTTCTTATAAAAATTTTCCTTTCCCTCATCATGAGTGCAGTTATGTATCTTGTTATGGGTTTATTGAATATTTGTAATAAACTTCTATCTGAATTGTCTTTTCATATCCTTGGCCCATATTTTGATTGGGTTAGGTTTTGTTTGTGTATTTATTGATAAGAAGGGGTGCTTTTTGTATTTAGAGGAATTAGTCTTCTGCACTCTTCCTTATTTTCTAGTTGTCTTGGAAGTATACTTATTGAACCAAATTGTATAGAGGAACAAATTTGAGTTAACAAAGGTAACACCTTAAAACTGGATATTTTAAGGTACAGGGTAAAGTGTTAAAATATTGTTGGATCAGGAGAAGAAACTAAGATGAATAAATTGATCAAGGCAGAAGAAAGACAAAAACTGCTTTATATATATATATATATATATATATATATACACACACACACACACACACATGTATATGTATATACACACACATACTTGTTTGCAAAAACATATATATATATATTTTTTTAATTTTAATTTTTTTCCTTTAAGGAACCATAATAGGGAAAGGACAGTACAACACTGGGTGTTTAATCAGTCGATATGAAAGCCTGGAAATAAAAGAAAAATCATTCCAAATATAGTTTATACCTTTGTTGGTATATAATTTCCCAAGGCCAGAATTGAGTTAATTATTTATTCAAATGAGCTAAGCCATTCTTGTCCATATTAGCAAGAGATTGTAACATTTGCTTTTCAGTTACTTGGCCACATGGGGTGGTAAAGTCCCAGTTGTCACATTCTACATTGGTTAATTCATATACCACCCAGGGCCTAGGTTTATACATAAAATGAAAATACATTGCTTGTTTGTAAGTATAAAGTTCTGTGAGAATCAGCTATTGAGTAACTGCTGTGAAAGAGCTTTGGTAGCTGTTTGCAAAATGCTTATCTCAGTGCAACCCTTCTGTAACACCAGTTCACAAAGTAGAGTGAACTCCTTTGGCCCTTTGTTTCTTCCTGTCCCCTTGGCAAATAGATAGAGGTCACACAGAATTGGTAGAGAATTATTTCATATCTAAGTCTACTGTGTGCCAGATTTACTTCTGTGTCCCAGAATTCACTGTAACCATTAACATACAAACTGCTTTTCCATGTTAGGTTCCGGATGAGATGATCCAATGTGTAGTCTGTGAAGACTGGTTCCATGGAAGGGTAAGGAAAGCATTCACCTTTTAAAGCCATTGTCTTCACAAAAAGAGAAAAGATCTTTCTTTTTGAGTTGTGTTATATTTTACATTATAATTACTCTTCTAAAAATAAAAAATATGATCAGCGTACTATTGCAGTATTTGTTTCTAAAATAACGAGCATTTTGGATAACTTGGAGATCACAGGAGAAATACTTGTTTTTTTATATTCACAGCATCTTGGCACCATTCCCCCTGAGAGTGGGGATTTCCAAGAGATGGTATGCCAGGCTTGTATGAAACACTGCTCTTTCTTATGGGCTTATGCTGCACAATTGGCAGGTAGGTGACTCCAGGGAGTTGGTGTGCCACAAACTTGTGCTTGTGAAGTTTGTATGTTCAGCTCAGAATTTTTACCAACTATTTTTAACTGGACTCTGAGATATGAAAGAACTGTATGCTATGTTACTTCTCCACAAAGTACTTATAGATTGGTTGGGAGACTACAAAGAACAAACCTATAATTTAAATGGCATGATGCAGAGTATGGGTAAGACCAGAATTAGAGAAAATGGAGATGGCAGCTTTTTTTTTATAATTTATTTTGGTATCATTAATCTATAATTACATTTGCAATATTATGGTTATTAAACTACCCCTTCATCAGGTCCCCCCCACCAACCCCATTACAGTCACTGTCCATCTGCATAGTGAGATGCTATAGAATCACTACTTGTCTTCTCTGAGTTGTACAGCCCTCTCCGTGCCCCCCCAACATGACATCTGCTAATCATAATGCCCCTTTTTCCCCCTTATCCCTCCCCACCCATCTTCCCCAGTCCCTTTCCCTTTGGTAACTATTAGTCCGTTCTTGGGTTCTGTGAGTCTGCTGCTGTTTTGTTCCTTCAGTTTTTTTCTTTGTTCTTATACTCCACAGATGAGTGAGATCATTTGATATTTGTCTTTTTCCGTTTGGCTTATTTCACTAAGCATAATACCCTCTAGCTCCATCCATGTTGTTGCAAATGGTAGGATTTGTTTTCTTCTTATGGCTGAATAACTCCATTGTGTATATGTACCACATCTTCTTTATCCATTCATCTACTGATGGACACTTTGGTTGCTTCCATTTCTTGGCTATTGTAAATAGTGCTGCGATAAACATAGGGGTGCATTTGTCTTTTTCAAATTGGGCTGCTGCATTCTTAGGGTAAATTCCTAGGAGTGGGATTCCTGGGTCAAATGGTATTTCTACTTTGAGTTTTTTGAGGAACCTCCATGCTGCTTTCCACAATGGTTGAACTAATTTGCAGTCCCACCAGCAGTGTAGGAGGGTTCCCTTTTCTCCACATCCTCGCCAACATTTGTTGTTGTTTGTGTTTTGGATGTGGGCCATCCTCACTGGTGTGAGGTGATATCCATACTGCTTTCCACAATGGTTGAACTAATTTGCAGTCCCACCAGCAGTGTACGAGGGTTCCCTTTTCTCCACATCCTCGCCAACATTTGTTGTTGTTTGTGTTTTGGATGTGGGCCATCCTCACTGGTGTGAGGTGATATCTCATTGTGGTTTTAACCTGCATTTCTCTGATGATTAGTGATGTGGAGCATCTTTTCATGTGCCTGTTGGCCATCTGAATTTTTTCTTTGGAGAAGTGTCTATTCATGTCCTCTGCCCATTGAGATGGCAGCTTTTGAATGGGACTTTGAAATATAAATTAAGGCAAAGTAAGTTGTTCTTCAATGTAAGACATGCCATTGGTTGGGGAGCAGGTGGTGATCTAGTGCTTTTTTTATACATGAAGAAATTGGCTCAAAACAACTAATCAATGAATGGTTTTGAGGCATTAAATATTTTATTTTATTGGTAATGATATATTTATTTTTAGAGTAGCAGTTACTCATAGAATCTGCTGCTCTGGCCTCATACTTTCTTGCCCTTCTCACTTTTAGGGGAACACTTCATCATACGAACCACAGCAGCATAGCCATGCCTAAGATCTCATCCTATACTTTTTTGATTTGTCTCAAAGGCCTTAAACTTGGTGTGCTCTTTCTGTGTATATCCTTTCCAGTTATCTGTCTCACTTTCATGGACCTGTATTCATATCTCATTCACTGGGGTTTCTTTGTCCATTCTCCCCCACCCTTTCGCTTCCTTCCCTGTCAGCAGATGGCCTCATCTCCTATTAAATTGAAGTGCCATCATCCAACATGAGCTCGCTTATCATTTCTGTTGACAGTAGTTCCGCCTCTGTACCATCCTATTTGATCTCTTCTTCTCATAAAGAAAAACTGTTTTTTTCAAAACTACCCTGCCAGCTGTGTTCCCTTAAATCTCTTTAAGCAAGTTAAGTTTAAGATTTAAGCAAGTTAAATCTCTACTTACTGCCTCTGGCTTCTTGAGGTATCTCATCTCACTTTAACATCTGCAGTATTTTTCTTTCTCCTTTACATATAAAGCACTTTGGCAGAAATTGACATTTTAAAATGAACTGTTCAATTTTTGAGCTCTTTGGATCAGGCAAGCCTAACCTAAGGAAGTGTTATTCCTTTATCATTATTTCAGAGATTAAGGTTGACTTTCTCCTGTTCCAAATTCTGAAGTATTTTTTAATCAGACTAAGTGATTTCATTGTCTGATAGGTCTGTGGAAATGTCTGTGTCTTTTCTCTCACTGAACCCACAGTAACCAAAGTACCTGCTGAGGATGATGGGTTGGTACTGAATGTCGGTGGAATAGGTGATCAAGAAGTTATCAAACCTGAAAATGGAGATCATCAAGATAGTACCCTCAAAGAGCATGTTCCAGAACATGGAAAGGAAGTTAAAGCAGAGCAGACTAATGAACCATGTACCAGCTCTAGTTCTGAATCTGATCTCCAGGTAACATGAAGTATGAGCTGTAAAAGAAATAAAACTTAACATGAATTCTGTGAGCTCTAAAGCTTTGGACTTTAGCTGTACCCTTTGCCTAAAGAAATCCTTTTACGAAATGTAAACTGAAAACTATGGTAGTTTAAAAAGCACACTTCATAACTTAATTTTATTTCAGACAGCGCTTAAGAATCAACATATCAACACAGAATCACAGTCTGGCTGCAAACTTCAGGAGCTTAAAACTAAGCTGTTTATAAAGAAAGACACTGCCACCTACTGGCCCCTGAACTGGCGCAGCAAGATATGTACCTGCAAAGACTGTATGGTGAGCCCCTGATCAAGTTCAGTGTTAGTCTGTTTTGTGGACTGATGCCTAAAATAGAACATCTGAACAGTATATTTATGAAATTGATGTTTTGGATGTAGGGGACTTTAAAAAGCTCTATATTGAGCAAATATATAAAATACTACTTGCAGTCTGAATACTTGGTGAAGAATTTAAGAATTATACAATACTTTTTATTTACTTATATTCATTTTAGTGGAACATAGAAATTCATATCTCTTTTGTATCCTAGAATTGCTTGGAAATACAAATTGCCTGAAAGGCATAGTAAGTCAATGGTTTTTAAATAAAGGTTTCTTAGACCATACAATGTCTGCTTGGAAGTTGAGAGATTTCTGAAAGAGATTTGGGCAGAAAAATTAAATCATTCGAGCAGTTCTGTACTAACAGGCTCAGGTTTTCCTGGCAGTTAATCTAAAAAAATAAATTTTTAGTGATTCTCATGAGGTTGACTTTCTGAGAATGACATACAGTTCTAATGGGGAATCTGGTTTTATGTTTTAAAGAAAATGTATGGCGATCTAGATGTCCTGTTCCTGACAGATGAATGTGACACAGTTCTGGCTTATGAAAACAAGGGCAAAGTTGACCAGGCAGCGGACAGGAGAGACCCTCTAATGGACACCCTTAGCAGCATGAACAGAGTCCAGCAAGTGGAACTTATTTGTGGTAGGTACTGCTTGAGTGAAAATAAAGTTCATAAAGTTTCCTTCACTATTAAAAAAAAGTGTGTATAAGGAGAGAACTCATATCCATTATTTTAATCTAATACAAAGAAAGTTTAAATTTGGAATTGAGTAGTAGGTCTCAGCTATGCTTGCTTAATTGTTACATTGCTGGGTATTTAGCTGTTATTACCATCAAATCTGCTTACATGCTAGAATCCTTTCATGCTTGAAAAACCATAACATGCTGTTTTGATAAAGAGTAGATGTATGAATAAAGAATAATAAAAAATTGATTTCTTTTCCCATCTATTGAAATAATTTTCATTGAGCATTACCATGTCACCTTTGAACATGTCATCTCTTTGACAGGTTCTTGAGGTAGCTTCCATGGTTCATGGAAACCACTAGAGGGGAAAATATCCCCAAACTCTTAATTGTAAATGTTTCTGTCTTTTACCCCAGCGTGTCCAGCTTATTTTAGTGGGTTCCATCCCAGCCAGTTTTCATTCAGATGCCACCATGCTCTGTGCCCCTTTTATGGCATTGATCATTTCTTTTATTTATAACTATTTGATTAATTGCCTTTATTAGACTAAGCACTTTCTGTGGATGAAGGCCGCATCTAAAAGATTTTTATAGTCTTCAAGGTGCTTCACACATAATATAAACTCTTGAGTGAATGAGTTTGAACGCTTAATGTTTGATGAGTCCAAGGTTATTTCTAATACTAGATTCCAGAGAGATAGGAAACCCTTTAAAACATTCTTAGCTAATCTTTTTGGGAGTGAGGATTCTCTGACTTTTTAGGATTTTTGTTTCCTAAAGAAAAAGGGTCCCAGATATCAAAATGAAGGGATTTGGGAAAAACTGGAACCAAGTTTCTATGCAAATTTCACTTGAAGAAAAATTTAAACTTAACATACTCAAATGTCAATGGTAAAGAAATATTTTGTTTCTGAAAGCAAATGACTTCTCTAAAGTTTCAGTACCTTTTTTATTGTTTTAATTTAGAATACAATGACTTGAAGACTGAACTCAAAGACTATCTCAAGAGATTTGCTGATGAAGGCACGGTATGTCAGCTAGAGTTTTAATTACATCCCTGTACATTTTGAATAAACTTTATTTTCTTTGATGAGAAAAATGACTGCATCTTAAACCGGATCCTTGAGAGTTGCATGCAGGCAGAGGTAATGGATATCAGGAAGAGGTGGTGAGGTGAGGGCCTGGCCCCACTGGGAGTCCTTCCCACCCCTGGGCCAGAGGGAAGAGGGACGGAGCAGTCATGCAGGACCTGAAGAGAGTGACTGTAGCTTAGGAGAAGGCCACTGGATCATTCCTCCCAGTGTGGCCTGACCGTCAAGCAAGGACCTTTGCAGGAGGAAGGAAAAATGACCAGGCAGGAAAAAGTTAAAGCCAGATCCCTTTTTTTGGATTCTGGGATTTATACTTTCAGGATAAAAGAACTTTATAATTGGGGGCTAAAACATTTCTCTTGCTAGTAAGAGAGTCTATGTATGCTTTTGAGGTTGATGCTGATTCTACAAAGTGTGATGTTTTAAAATAGTATTCCAGATGAATGAGATACTTCCTAGCTCTACTATTTATATACATTTATGACAATTTTTCTTGAAATACTTTTCTATCCTCCAAAGGCAGATATAAAGCAAAATTGAACTTTTCTTTTCATAGGTTAGGTTTGTCCTTAGGGATAGTAAATGTTCTGCTGTGCTGTAGCCAGTCATATAAATAATTCAGATGTGGGTCTGATGGCCACTCAGGAAGGGCCCTGCGACTTGCTATCTTGGAAGAAGTCTGCCAGTTTACTTTAGGTCTTTCTGCTTCCTCACAAATCTGGGAAGAACTTGTAGCTGCCTGGATTTCTGGACAGGGTCACAGTGCTGCCTTTCTGCAAAATGAGTTGTAAAGTCAGAAGTTAAAAGCCTTTTCAAAAATAGTTTTCTCATTTTTTAGAGAATGTTCTTCATTCACTATGAACATCTTTGTGCTTCCCTGTAGTTCTTAAACTACGGTCAGTCTTGTTCCTATTGCAAAGGCCATCATGTGGTTAATTAGACTCATGCTTCTCTCTTGCTAGAACTAAGAATGTTCATAGGTGTAACTTTTTTGACCTCTGCACTATTAACGGGCATTTCAGATCTTACAAACGGGTCAAAGCGTGTGTGCTCTTGATTCTTTTGAGCCTCTGCTGGTGAGCCTCTGGTCTTGCGCAGTTTGTGGTCACAGTGCTGTTCACTGATTCCATTACATCCGCACTTAAAAATCACATAAAAGAAAAAAAAACTAGATATGTAGTCTTCTCCCATTCACATCTGAAAAAATTTTATTCAAGTTCTTCACATGTATCTTCAACATGTGGGTCTTTGTTAGCACTAGAGCCACTCTTTGTGAGTCTGAGATAATTTGTTTTACCCGATGTGATGATTTAAAAGGGCAGAAAAATATCTTTTATTGTTTGTTTCATGACACTACTAACTAGATCTTTACAAAACAAACAGATACCTTCCACTGCAGCAAGGCTTATCTGCTTTGGTAGTATTTGTCCACAGAAGGTAATGCTGGTAAGATCTAGATGTTCTCAGTTGATTGCCTTTTATTTAATGTTTGTGTTGGACTAAAAAAAAACAAAACATACAAACTATAAAATTTCTGAGACAAAACAATAAGATGAACTTTTTATGAAGCTATTATTGATATACACCCTTATGAAGGTTTGAAAAAACAATGTGGTGACTACTTTTACCCATATTATCAAGTCCACACCCATACCCCAATACAGTCACTGTCCGTCAGTGTAGTAAGACACCACAGATTCACTGTGTGCCTTCTCTGTGCTACACTGTTTTCCCCGTGACACCCCACACCATGTGTACTAAACATAATACCCCTCAATCCCCTTCTCCCTCCCTCTCTATCCACCTTCCCACACCCCTCCCCTTTGGTAACCACTAGTCCCTTCTTGGAGTCTCTGAGTCTGCTGCTATTTTGTTCCTTCAGTTTTGCTGCATTGTTATACTTCACAAATGAGGGAAATCTTTTGTCACTTGTCTTTCTCTGCCTGGCTTATTTCACTCAGCATAATATCCTCCAGCTCCATCCATGTTGTTGCAGATGGTAGGATTTGTTTCTTTCTAATGGCTGAATAGTATTCCATTGTGTATATATGCCACCTCTTTATCCATTCATCTACTGATGGACACTTAGGTTGCTTCCATATATTGGCTATTGTAAATGGTGCTGGGAGAAACATGGGGGTGCATATGTCTTTTTGCATCTGAGAAGTTGTATTCTTTGGGTAAATTCCAAGGAGTGGGATTCCCAGGTCAAATGGTATTTGTATTTTTAGTTTTTTGAGGAACCTCCATATTGCTTTCCACAATGGTTGAACTAGCTTAACATTCCCACCAGCAGTGTAGGAGGGTTCCACTTTCTCTGCATCCTCGCCAGCATTTGTTGTTCTTAGTCTTTTCGATGCTGGCCATGCTTACTGGTATGAGGTGATATCTCACTGTGGTTTTAATTTGCATTTCCCTGATGATTAAGTGATGTGAAGCATCTTTTCATGTGTCTGTTGGCCATCTGAATTTCATTGGAGAACTGTCCCTTCATATCCTCTGCCCATTTTTTAATTGGTTATTTGCTTTTTGGATGTTGAGGCATGTGAGTTCTTTATGTATTTTGGATGTTAACCCCTTGTTGAATATGTCATTTACAAATATATTCTCTCATACTGTAGGATGCCTTTTTTTTCTGTTGAAGGTGTCCTTTGCCATACAAAAGCTTTTTAGTTTGATGTAGTCCCATGAGTTCATTTTTGCTTTTATTTCTCTTGCTCGAGGAGATGTGTTCAGGAAGAAGTTGCTCATGCTTATATTCAGGAGATTTTTGCCTATGTTGTCTTCTAAGAGTTTTATTGTTTCATGACTTACATTCAGGTCTTTGATCTATTTTGAGTTTAGTTTTGTATATGGGGTTAAAGAATAATCCAGTTTCATTCTCTTACATGTAGCTGTCCAGTTTTGCCAACACCAGCTGTTGAAGAGGCTGTCATTTCCCTATTGTATGTCCATGGCTCCTTTATCATATATTAATTGACCATATATAGTTGGGTTTATATCAGGGCTCTGTAGTCTGTTCCACTGGTGTAGGGTTCTGTTCTTGTGCCAGTACCAAATTGTCTTGATTACTGTGGCTTTGTAGTAGAGCTTGAAGTCAGGGAGCATAATTCCCCCTGTTTTATTCCTCTTCTCAAGATTGCTTTGGCTATTTGTGGTCTTTTGTGGTTCCATATGAATTTTAGAGTTATTTGTTCCAGTTCATTGAAGAAAGCTGTTGGTATTTTGATAGGAATTGCATTGAATCTGTAGATTGCTTTAGGCAGGATGGCCATTTTGACAATATTAATTCTTCCTATCCATAAGCACGGGATGTGTTTCCATTTATTGGTATCTTCTTTAATTTCTCTCATGAGTGTCTTATAGTTTTCAGAGTATAGGTCTTTCACTTCCTTGGTTAGGTTTATTCCTAGGTATTTTATACTTTTTGATGCAACTGTGAATGGAATTGTTTTCCTGATTTCTCTGTCTGCTAGCTCATTGTTAGTGTATAGGAATGCCACCGATTTGTGCGTATTAATTTTGTATCCTGCAAGTTTGCTGAATTCAGATATTGATCTTTGCCATTTTAATTACTATATGTCTTGGTGTTGTCTTCCTTGGGTCCCTTGTGTTGGGTGATCTGTTCACTTTCATGGCCTGAGAGACTATCTCCTCCCCCAGATGGGGGAAGTTTTCAGCAATTACCTCCTCAAAGACACTTTCTATCCCTTTTCTCTCTCTTCTTCTTCTGGTACCCCTATAATGCGAATATTGTTCCATTTGGATTGGTCACACAGTTATCTCAATATTCTTTCATTCTTAGAGATCCTTTTTTCTCTCTGTGCCTCAGCTTATTTGTATTCCTCTTCTCTAATTTCTGTTTCATTTATCGTCTCCTCAACCATATCTAATCTGCTTTTAAAACTTTCCATTGTATGTTTCATTTCTGATACTGTGTTCCGTATGATTGGATCTCCGACCAGAATTCTTCCCTGAGTTCTTGAATATTTTTCTGTACCTCCATAAGCATGTTAATGATTTTTATTTTGAAATTCCTTTCAGGCCGATTCATGAGGTCGATTTCATTTGAATTTTTCTCAGGGGTTGTATTCATAATTTTACTTTGAACCAGGTTTCTTTGGCGTTTCATATTTGTATATGGCACCCTCTAGTGCCCAGGAGCTCTACTCTCTGGAGCTGCTCAGCCCCTGAAGCAATGTCAGGGATCACAGGGGAGTGGTATTGGTGCCTGGGGGAGGAAAGAACTGTTCCCTGCTTCCTGGCTGCTATGCCTGTCTCCACTGCCATAACCAGTGGGCCAAGCACACAGGTGTGAGCCTCTGTGCTTTCTGTTTGTATTTGCTGTAGACGGGGCTTCCCTCTGGCTGGCCTAATGCCAGGGTAGGGTTTGCCAGTTTACGAGCCAGGTGTGACTCGCCTGGAGAAAGGCTCAGTAGGCTGCGTATCACGGAGGGGGTCCTTGAAGCTGTGTAGCCAGCCAGGGAGCTGGAGCTCCTGAAGATTGTGAAAGTTCCAAACCTGCTGTGCAGAGTCCACCCGGGCAATTTTGTCTACCTGTCCTTTCTCCTGAGCAGTAAGCTCTGTGCAATCCTTGCCTCTTTAGCAGCCCTCTTGCTGTTAGGAAGTCTCTCAGACTGCCCACCTTTCTTTTGTCCCAGAGCAGCCAGATATGGATCCTTGCTTTCCACAAGCTGCTGAAATCCCAGTCTCTCCAGGTATTCTGTCTGTCTTAGCTTTCCAACCCCCTAATCACGAGAGTACCATGAAATACAGGTATGTGCTCCCAGATCATATCTCCAGAGTTAGGTATTCAGCAGTCCCAGGCCTCCACTCCCTCCCTGCTCTGTTTCTCTTCCTCCCCCTGGTGAGCTGGGGTGGCGGAAGGGCTTGGGTCCCGCTGGCCAGTCTTGGGTATGTTACCCTATTCTGTGAGGTTTATTCTTTTCTCCAGGTGTATGCAGTTTGGCACAGTCCTCTTTCCCATTGCTCTTTCATGATTAGTTGTATTTATATTTTCGTATTATATGCGGTTTTAGGAGGAAGCCTCTGTCTCACCTCTCATGCCACCATCTTTAATCCCTCCTCCACCCCAGATATTTATTCTTTAATATTTCTACTCTGCATGCTGGCTCTGACCATTTGAAGATGTCTAGAAACTAAAAATTGCACACTCTAATTTGTGTGCTTTTACATCTCCCACAACATCCTTATAAGAGAAATTGTTTCTATGCATTGCTTTTCAGTGTTTAATGTTGGTGATGCAGGGTAGGGACATATCCTTCCTATTGGAACTCTCAAACAGCTCTGTATTAGCACTTTGTAAATGTAAATTTCTAAGCTGTTTAGCCAAGCACATTAGAGCTTTGAGCTGTTACCTCAGCATTAGCTATGTTAGCCATCTAGGTCTTGAATCAATTAAGGGTTCTGATTCCTCTCTGGTGGACCAGCAGTTTTGCTCTTGGTGCTTGTGAAACTGATCTATCTGTGCATTAAATTCTTTCATTTAGAGGATTATCATCCCAAGAAAGTTACTCAGGTTTTAGCATTGTCATTTGCATGTGTTAGCAGCACTTATCCCTGGGGAGTGAGGAGAGTTTGCCTTTTTACACTTGTCCTCCTACTTGCTTTCTGCTTTTCTCTCTCTCCTTCTGCATTCATGTGCTTTCTTTTCCTCTTTCCCTCTCTCTCCTGCCCCACCTTCATTCCTTCATAACAATAGTCATGTAAATCAGCAAACCTGTCTCTGGTGATGGCCCTTCAGGCAGCATTAGATCAGGGCCCTGGCAAAGACTCACTTTAGGGGTGGTGGGCAGTGACTCCTTCTGGGTTATCTCAGCTTACTTTTTGATCCATATTTTCCCTTTGCCTTATTTTCTTATTTTTAATATTTTATTTTGCTGATATCATAAACACTTTTGTATGATCTCTCTAATCCCTTTTCTAATAAAATAGAAGGTAAGTTTCTCATTGCATAAAATGGATTATTCCACTTACTAAGAGTAGTGCTTCCATAGTTTTTGCCAATTATTTTTCTGTTTATATAGCAAACATCTTTAATTTTGGACTCTTTGGAGAGGGAATTCCAAATGTTTTGGTTCCTTTTTTTCCATAAAGAAGAAAGCACAGATCTCAAAGCAAAACAGACCTTGTTTTCTGTGGGTGCTTATGCAGAGCTAAAGGACATTCCCCGAAGAGGCTGTGGTAATGAGAAAGAATGCACGAGCAGCGGTCTGAGGAAACTTTGAGGGCTCGCACCCTTTGTGTTGGCTTGACCACTTTTCTTTTCAACCAATATTTTTGGAGCACTTACTGTGTGCCAGGCTGCATTTTATAGGCAATGTATTTCATCTGAGCCCGGGTTTTCAAATGAGCCCGTGAGATAGGTGCCACTTTGGTCTCTTCTTATGTGAGGAAGCTAAAGTAGATGGTGAGGCCTACGTTTCATCATGCTACTCTCCCTAGCCCACCATGTGGCTCTGAAGGCCCGTCTCTGTACACCTGGATGAACTATTCTATAAAATGGAGCTAGTATAATTAGACATTGAAAGAATACTAGCAGTATTGTTTGACTTGTTTGTGAATGTTGCTACTGGGTATTGCTGCTCTGTAATGTAGTTCCCTCCTGATCTTTGCTTTTCACCCACAGGTTGTGAAGAGAGAGGACATCCAACAGTTCTTTGAAGACTTTCAGTCAAAAAAGAAAAGAAGAGTGGATGGAATGCAGTATTATTGCAGCTAGAGTGGAGTAAGGCACCTTCTCCTCATTTCAGCCAGTGAAAATGTCACTTACTGTGCCAGGAATAAAAGGCTGTTTCACATTTGGTCTTCTTTCTGTCCTCTCTTTGGAGAGGCCTCCTCCTCCAGCCTCGAGCTTCCTGTGCTCTCCTTAACTGCGGTGGTCACCATGTCAATGTGGACTTCACACCCAGCGTCCTCCTGACTCAGCGACGTGCAGCTCATCCCACAGACTTCTGCTCCCCATGCCCCATCCCGGTCTACCCTGGGCTATTTGCCTGTACGTTTTTAGGAGTTTGATTTTGTTCCAAGAAAGTAAATAATTTCTAATGGCTTGTCTTTAACCCCAGAATGTGTCTACTCTGCCACGGAGCTGTTGTCTTCCTGCTCTGTGGGGCATCCCAGAAGTCCTCTTCCTGTCAGCCACAGCCTCTGTAGGTCCCTCTCCCCCACGATCATGGTGCCTTGGGTCAGAGCTTCTTCAAGCCTGGTCTGCTCTTTCTCCCACATCCCTGCTGTCTGAAGTTTGGTCATGGCTTAGAAAAGATCTCAGAACTGGTTTCCTTGGAGCCCAGCCTCCAGGTAGCCAAGACTGATGGTTTTCTGGCCTGGCTGTTGCCACAGGCAGGGAGATTGGCTGATGGCAGGACTGAGGAAGCCAACCTTTGTTACGAATTTTACTAATGAATTTAAAGTGAAAATTTCGTTCACAATTCTACTGGCACTAGGATATTATAATTCAGTACTGTAGCGCTCACAGGGCTTCCTGGAGAACGTTTGCCAGTATCTAGTCCCTCTTCTGCTGCCTAGAAAACAGACCGGGTACTACCCTGTGACGTCTTGGTGGTTTACAAAGTCCTCTGGATTTCTTTATATAATCAGGGATATTCATAAGCATATATTTAAAATGGACCTATTTTGATATTGTTCTGTTATAAAAATGTTATTGGAACCCCAATAAATTATTTTTTCCCCTTAAATCTGCTGAAGAAAGAAAGATACTGTTTAGCTTATTTGTAGCATGCAAAGCAGTGTGTGCCCTGTTTTGGAAGAGGCAGACTATGGAAGACGTACCGAACAAGGCCCTAGGCTGGGGGAATGATGAGCTTTATGTAGATAAACGTTAAGATTCACAGCTGGTTCCCTAATGGCTGAGATCTGAAGAATCTCACAGAATGTTTATAAAACCCCATATTTGAGGGTAAGTCCTTTTCAGTGGTTATTAAATCTCTTTAAAACCTCTCTATGTGGAAAATGCCTTTTGGTAAACAGAGCCCTTAGTTGATCTCTCCCTCTGGAGGAAAGTGGTCTTCCCTGACAACAGATGGCACACTTTGAGGTATGTGACTATAGCATTTGAAGCTTTGAGGCCACACGCATGTATTACTAGTATTTTGTGTGTCCAGCAGTCATGTATGCGAGTCCCTACTGACCCCTAGATGGGATGAACTAGGCCTGTGGGAGGTCGAGGCCTGGAAAATGGTCCAACCCATGTTTCTCTGCATTAGACCTGGTTATAGGTCTCGTGAAGAATGGTGTGGAGTGGGAAGGTCTTATGGCCACAGGAGATGCCTGTGTGCCCTGAGCTAGCCTTGTAGGAAAGGGTAGAAAGGTCAGGTTGAAAAGCTCAGGGTGTCTTTGAGATTGTTTACAATCCCCAGCTTGGGAACTCTTCCAAGTCTGAGGATTTTTGAACCCCTTCTGCAAGGTTGCACTAGAGGTGTGCCGCTGTGGCCTGACAGTTTATATCTCCTCAAATGTTTGATTTAACTACCAGAAAGTTCCTTACTTCTTATGACAGGACAGGACCAAGCCTCAGAGGCAGTGCATTATCGTGCAGTGTACTCGTACAGATCACCCCATGCTGGAGGGCTGGTTTTATGAAAGGCACTGTTCCTTCTTTTACATTAACCAGAAGACCTCTTTGTTTTACCTATTGTTCACAACTAGTTTTCTTATTGACTGTATTGGACCGTCTCTTCTTGTAGAGACTGATTTTGGCCAACATGTGGCAGCTGATAAGAATGCATGTTTTATGCAAAACAAGAATATGATATTAGTTGCTTTTAAGGAATTCTGGCATTGTATGTGCATTTTTGTAGAACTGTTACTGGACTTATAATTACTTAACACCAATCAGGTTTCTGTAAATTTAAATAAAATCAATTAAAAACAGTGGCTCTTCAGATTGTTTTTAGTCATATTTAAGTGATTTCTAGTCATATTTAAACAGCCCCCCCTCAGCAGGTTATAAGAAAATGAGTATGATAGAAGTTACATTCCTGCCCCAGGATCCGGCTCAAGCAGAGAGACAGGTTCATTTCTTTCCTGTTTTATAAGATGTGGCCTGATCGGAGGCCCCGTCAGCAGAGCTCCGCTGGCTTTATAACACCTCCCAGGAGGGAGGCTCCATCATCCCTGTTGGGGCCTTGAACAGGAGAGCAAGCGAATGGGCTTCGCTGTGACCAGTCTGCTTGTCCAGGTACTGCTGTGTGCAGGAGGACTAGGGCCCTACGGGGTCTAAGGAAGAGATGAGGCCTACCTACAAGGCAGCCATTATTTCAAAAGTACATTTGGAAACGAACCAGAAAGCCAGTGTAGAGGCCCATCTTTGGCCTTCTCCCAGCTCTGGCTTTGGAAATTATTCATACTCATGGTCAGTTAAGCTCAGGTGCTCCCTACAACCCTGGAGCTGCTCACATACCCCAAAACTCAGGATGTATAGTTATCAATGCAGGGAAAGTACAGTGTTCCCAGCTCCCCCAAAGGACCCTATTGGAGCAGAAGAAAATTAAGAGAGCGATCCAAGTATAGGACCTTGGCAGTGACCTAGCTCAGTTCCCTGTGGAAGATGAATCTCGTCTGGGGAATATGGGAAGTACAGGAAACCAACCTAGCAGATGCTGTGGAGCCTCGAGGCTGCCTCCCAGTTCGGCCACCGTGAAGCAGCTGCCAGATGCAAGCCTTGGTCTGGGTACATCTGGCATTAAAACCATACTGACTTGTCCCCCTGAACCGCTGGGCATTAGCTAGGTGTGTGTGCTCCATACTCAGAATCACAGGATCCTGGATTGTCAGGGGCCTGAGAGGTCACCCAGCCTTGTCTCCTCTCAGAACAGGAGTGCCACCCTCACAGAGGACCTGTGCGATCCTGGCCACTTGGCTTCCACATCTCCGTGCTCTTGGTTTCAGTGCCATGATTTTGTTAGCTCTCTGCCCTTCTACTTTCCTGCCATATGATTTGAGGGGTACTGACCGCTCTCCCAGCAGCTGGCATAAACCTAGTCAGCACTGGAGAATCAGCCTTAGGAGGAGTCAACATCGTGGAAGGCAAAGAAGAGAGAAAGAATCCAGGGCTTGGTGACGCAGGCATTGAGCCGTGGGGTGAAGCTTTGCCTGCAGCTTGCGTAGTCAGGCTTCTCCGCCGCAGGGAGCACTTCAGCTAGCTTCGGCTTCAAAGGCTTCTCGGGACAGAATGCTCAATACCTCACACACTTCTTTCCCGGTCACCCCTTATCCTCCCAGATCTCGCTGTGTTTTCCTGTGGAAAAAGGCTAGATGCTGTTTCTGGACTTTTCTGTTGGCCTCCCGTCCAAATACTTGATCTGGTCTTCCCATAATTCCTCTGGCAGGAGTGGAGGTTCTTCACGGTGTTCTCTGCGCCTGCTTGGCAGCTCTGCCATGACACTCCGCACCCTGCAGGCCCCCAGCCTGGGTTTCTCCTCGGCCATCTTTCCTCCTGTGTGGGGCCCATGACTTGTGTTACTGTTTCCTCCCAACTCAGGTCCCAGCCCCCTGGCTTCCCTCTCTGGCCTCTGCCTCAGGCCTCAAGACTCCTAGATGCAGCTCACCTGTAGTTCCACAAGCCAAACTGAAAAGTTCTACAATGCAAACAAAAACAGAACCAGTAGGAGATATACATATCTCCTATTGGTCATATGTATTTATATGTTTTATAAGGAATTGGCTCATGTAACTACAGAGGCTGAGAAGTCCCACGATCTCCCATCTGCACACCGGACACCCACTAACTCTAGTCCAGGCCCGAAGGCCTGAGAACCACGGGGAGATGAGGATGAAAGTCTCAGTCCTAGTTGAGGAGACCAACGTTCCTGCCTATACAGTCGGTGAATTCTTCCCTCCTCTGCCTTTTTGTTCTAGTCAGGCCCTCCTCCGATGGGATGATACCCATCCACACGGGAGGACCGTCGCCTTTACTCACTCTACAGATTCAAATGCCAGTCTCATCCAGAAACACTCCTTCAGACACACCCAGATATAATGTTTAGCCAAATGTCCACACCCCATGGCCCAGGCAGGTTGAAATTAAAATTGACCATCATGACAGCCAGCCCATTTATTTCTTCTCATCTCACCCCAAGCGCTGTCTGTGGAGTAAGGTAGGCCCGCTGGGGTCTGGAGGGTCCTGGGCACCTGCCCGACCCTGGGATGGACAGTGGCCTGGGCTCTCCTACTGTCATACTCTTGCTCCAGGAGCAACTTAGACTGTTCCCATCGGAAGAGGGGCCAGGCGGGAGAGCGCGTTGGGGTGCCCATGTCAGGGGCAGGAGGGAGTGGCCCTCAGCTCCCTCAGGAACGCTCACACTGGTCAGCAGGCCTGCAGCTATGAATAAAGTGGGGCAGCAACTAGGAACAAGGAGCTGCTTCAGAATGATAGGTGCACCCTCCCCACAGTATATTCACAAAAGCTAATTTCACTCCCCAGGGAGGTTTTGCTAAACCTTCGGAGAAATGACTCCAGCTCAGCCTCCCCAAGCATGAGGCTGGGAGCAGAATGGGACCCCAGAAGGAGGATGCAGGACCTTTGCCCACCAGAAGTGTCACAACAAACAGAAGGCAAGGGATAGGTGGCAGTGAGGCGGCTGGGGGCAGGCTGAGGCAGGGCGGACCGCTCGTGCAGACAGGGGTCTGGGCACTAACAGCTGCTCCGGAGCTGGAAAATGGTGCCACTGAGCTGTGGGAAGTGAAAGGGACAGCGTCCTTCGGCCCTGTAGCTCAGGCCCCAGGCTCCAGCAAGCAAGGGACGCTGGCAGCAGAGCCCTGGGACCTCCCACTGGCAGGTGGGTGGCGGCAGGCAGCCAAGCGGGAGGAGCTCTGAGCCCTGAGCTGGAGTCAGGAGCCGCTGGGCCTGGCACAGAGTAAGTGCTCACTGTCGCCCGCGAACATGACCGCCTGGCAGGTGAGGACACCGAAGCTAGAGGGGCAGGGACTAGGCCAAGGTAACTAAGCCCATCGGCGGCAGAACCCAGGTCTCATAACATGTATTCAGTCCACTGAGTGTTTTTATAGAGGACGTTGAATCAGTGAGCCAATCAGGTGAAAGCACTCTGAAAATGAAAACTCGCACACCACGTACAGGACGCAGGGCGCACTCCTGTCTCTTCCACCTCCTCGGCAGCCCCGGCCTGCAGGACGCACACAGCAAGTGCTTCGAAGTGAACGAAGGAGCACCCCTGGAGCCATGCGCACGGATACACGGGGAGGTACGTGAAGAGCGAGGACAGGTGCCAGGTAACGCCGCACTGAAGGGGTGAGCTGCGAGAGGAAGCCAAGAGGCAGCCGCCGAGGGAGGGCCGCGTCACAGAAGCCAGGGTGTCATGGCCTCGGGACTGCCAACTCCCGTAAGGTGAGCGGCGTCTGGTGAGGTCAGACAAGGCCGGAGCCACCGGAGAAATGAGACCAAGGTAGGATGACGGCTTTCCCCCACTACGCCCCCTTACTCCCCCCGAAGTGGGCTTGTTGACGTGGCTTTCCCTGCCGTGGCATGGACTCCTGACCCTGACCCCCGAACGGTAGGCTCAGTGGGCAGAACCTGGCATGCTGGTTCCTTTACTCCAACTCGTGAGAGCCAGGAGTGCAAGGGGCACGGAAGCCGGAGAGCTCCCGGATGCGGCCCCGCCACAGGGAGGAGCCCGGTGGGCAGTGCCCGCTTATTTTAGCAATGCAAAGGTTGTCGTCCACCCTGGTGCCACTGTCCCCCGTGCAGTGAGTGGAGGCCAGGCTGCAGAGGCTGCCAGAACTGACTGCTGGAAGCGATGCGGGAGGGGAAGAGGGGAGGGTCGAGCTGGAGGACATGGGTCTAGGGAGTCGTGGGGTCAAGATCACAGGCACATCTTGCCAGCCAGCACCTGCGAAGGAGGTGGCACCAAGGGGGCAGGTGGGGCCGCAGCGGAGGCACTGCTCATAAAGCAAAAGCTGTTAGGGGATGGGACAGGGTGGACATCAGAGCCAAGGGGGACAGCAGGGCCAGGCACCAGAGGACGTGGGGAGGTGTTGGTCTGAGGCCCACCGTGAGGAACTGCCCATCTGAAGGCCTACTTTGCTTGAGAGGTCAAGGAGCAGCGTCAGGCCGGAGGGGGGCCTGGCACACCGAGGCCGAGAGCCTGGGGTCTGTGGGGACCATGGCTGTGCCCCAGAGTGGCGTCCAGGCCCTGGAGATGGGCGGGTCCCTTGTTTACAGTTTGAGAGGTGAGCAGGGCGGGGAGGCTGATGCCTAGGGAGGCTGGGCTCCCCTGGAGTGAGGCAGTTAGAGACCCAGCTCCAGAGGCGGGCACAGGAGGGGCACCAGGACGGGGGTGGAGGCCTGAGAGCAAGAACTGAGGTTAAAGTTCCAAAATTGGAGCCCAAGGGGATGAGGAGAAGGTATCATGGAGCAGGTGGCAGACACGGAAGAGCGGGTGGCTGGAGATGGTCCCTGGCCACTCCCCAGGATGATGGCCATGCAGGGGCCAGGGAGACAGAGCAAGGCTGAGCCCAGGCCTCAGGGTCCGAAAGGAGTGACATGGGTGGCAGCAACCAGGCTGACTGGGACCGCCAGCTGCTGGGAGCAGCAGAGGGTGTCATGAGGGAGGCCACCACGCACCACAGCTCATGGAAAATGCGAGAAGGAGCCCTTCTTGGGAGAAGGCTGCAGGGTGGGTAAGAGTGGGGACTCGGCTGAGGCGAGAGGTGACACAGGCAGAGGAGGAGGGAAAGACGGCAGCAGGTGGGAGCAGGAACTCCTGGGGAATCCGGAAGGGCTGGGTCAGGGCAGGGGGCCCAGGGATGTGTGAACAGCCAGGAGAGTGGGTGGAGCAGGTAGGGATGGAGCGGGGCCCTCAGGCACCTCCAGGCTCACCTACTGATACCCGGATAATTCTCAGGGCTCTGGGTGGATCTCCTGGCATGTGGAGAAATGTGAGGAGCCAATGCTTATGGTTCAGTCATGGAGTGGAGGTGTTGACGGTGCCTCTCACAGGACATTCCAGAAGGGAGGAAGTTCATGGAGCTGGATGGGCTCAGGGTGAGTTTCAGAAGGAGGACCTCACCCTGCAAGGATGGGAATGAGAGACCATGGCTCAGAGCAGGTGCTTGGCCCAGGTCCCACAGGCTTGGAGCTGCCCTTGATGGCACCCTGGTGCCCTCCGGGCTAGGCAGGCCCTCCTCTGCACACCGGCCCTCCTCCCTCGGGGTGGCCATGCCTCCCCCAGCTTCCTTGCCCTCGCCGAGCCTTGCCACCATCCAGCTGAGCTCACAAGCATGCTTGGACACCAGACTTTGTGCATGCAGATCCCCCAAAGTTTAGAGACAAGCTGGCCTCCTAACCCAATGCTCTACAAGGAGGTGAGGTTCATGCTGCTGAAACCTTGGAGGGGGAATCTCAACTCCAACGCTGGCGCAAAGGCTCAGGGCTGGCTCCCCGGGACGTGTGCATGGCTCTGGGGGTTAGAGACTGAGTAACAGGGGGTCCACAGGCAAGAGGTGTGCAGGTAGAGGGACACGTCAGGGGTCCCTGAGGGGAAGTTGAAGCCCGTGAAAAATCAATGTCACGTGTAAAGCGGCATTTAGAGCAGGGACAGTTATGCAAGGTTGGTGGGCAACGGAACCAACAGCTGACTTCCATCTCTTCTGTTAAGGGGAACACCCTTAGAGCTGGACAAGCAGAGCAAACAACAGTCAGGGGGCTGGGAGGATCTGGGGACTTCCGAGGATGCTACTGCTGGTCAGTCTGCACAAGTGACCAAACTCTAGAATTGACCAAATGTCTCACTTCCTCTGCTTCGGTGCTCAGGGTGGGGTGGCAGGTTCTGGCGACTATGGCCTTCACGGTGTCCCTCAAGGACTCTAAAATGAACTCCCAGCGATTGCTGAGAGACCTCTGAACCCTCAAAGAAAGTAGCTGTGACTAGGAGCTGAGTCTTTTAATTAGAGATGTGCTGCGCAAGCCCCCTTTTCCAAGCTGATGGGGCTGCAGTCCTCTGGCGGGCCATGGGTCCCAGCTTGGCACACCTGGGTGCATGCCTTCCCCGACAGGCTGGTGGGGATGAAGGGGGGCTGGCCAGAGACGATGATCCACCATCCCCACTGGTGGAGTCTTACAGTCGCCCTGACACCTCACAAGCCTTTCAGCCCCAGTCCCCTCTGCGTCCCTCTGCAGCACTGAGCTGGCTCACCAAGGTCGCCTACACCTGCATCTCCGCCGTCTCTCCTCTCACTCAGGCTTCAACCTACACCGGGCTTCTCTCCCCATCCTGCCACCAAACCGCTTTTGCCAACCTCACTCACCTCCTCCATGGTGCCAGCTCAAAGCATCTTTTGGCCCGATCTTCCAAAAATCTCTGAGCAGCAGGCACTGAGTGAACTTTTGGGGAGGTGTGGAATCCATCCTTGATCTTGTACGTTTAATTAACTTCAAAAATTAATGCACTGTAGATTAATGATAGCAAAAAAAAATTATAGAGTAACTGTAAAAAAAAAATTAATGCATGCATGTAATTAAAAAATTCAACCAGTACAAAAACTTGACTTAAGTCTACCCGATGGTTCTCCCTTTCCAGAGGCAGTCCTGTAAACGTTCTCATAGGTCCTTGCAGGTATTTTTATGTGCACACAAGTTTTCATTTACCTCCTTTCTCGCCTTCTCCACAGATGCTAGCTTACATATGCACTGTTCTGCCTTTTACTTCTTTCACTTTGTGTATTCTGATATTCCCTCCTCCTTAAGAAGCGTCTGCCTGGCCTTCTGAGGACCACACATTGCTGGTTTTCCCCTACCTGGTAGGCTGCCTGTGGCTGGCAGCTCCCTCGAGCTGACCTGTAGAGGTTGTGGAGTTAGAGTCTAAGTTCATTCCTGGGCTCGCACTTCATCTTAAACCTTCCCCCAAATCATCTATTCCCAAGGCCTTCAGTGGCACCCATTTATATGGACTCCCACCAAGCACCTCCAACGTGAACTCTTTCCTCTGAGTTCCTGCTTACACCGAAATGCTGAGTGAACACGACCAATATTACATACTAGATATTCCCCTGGATCTGACTCCTGCTCCCTACCCACCCGCAGACCATCACCAAGTCCTGTGGATACTATACCTGATCATATTCAGAATCTTCCTTTCTGGTCTGTTGCCCATTTGGGCTCATCCCTGGACGGCTGTGCCACCCTCCTGCCTGGTTTTCTGATCCTCTCCTGCTCTTCCTGCAATCCAGAGATGAGGAACATGCAAATCTGATTACATTATCCCGTTTAAACCCCCTTTAGCAGCTTTCCATTGCTGTTAGAATTTTCAAAATCCTTAGCCTGTCCCACGGGGGCTGGTAAGATTGGCCCAAGCCCCCAACATACTGTGACTCTCAGTCCCTCCTGCCTGAGGTTCTGCCTCGTTTTGGAAATCCTTCCCAGAATCCCTGCTCTCATCCCTGGTCCGGACTCTTCCTTCACCTGCACTTTGAAGGTCACCTCATGGGTCTTCCCAATCCTGGGACCAGTTAGACCCCCAGCCTTACCTAATAATTCTATGTCTTTCTTCCTTGGGACCCTAAGATTGTTATGGGCAGGGTGGTGTTGTGTCTGCTGGTATGAGTTATTTACTTACTGGACAAATGAATGTTTGTCAAACAAATGAATGCCATGCTCATACCTACCTCCATCCTCTGCATTTTATGTCGCCTTGCCTGGGTCACCATGCTTTCTGGTAGAGCCCTGTCCTCTGGTTGAGAACTCGGCCTCTGGAGCCACAGTGCCTGGGTTTGAGCACAGGCTCTGCCAACTTATTAGCTGTGTGACCGTGGACAAGTTACTCGGTATCTCTTGTGCTTTGGTTTTCTCATTTGTAAAATGGTAATAGTATGTAACTCACAGAGGATTGAAGGAAATAGTACCCAATTAATTGATTAAAGAAAAATAAATCAAGTGCTTAGCACTGAATCTGGTGAATTTCTTTCCATTCATTCCTGGGCCATGTCAAGCCAGCCTTCCCCTCAGGCATAATCTCCTACTGCTATGTACTGTTCTGATTATTTCTAGGACAAAAGTCATTTCCAGCTGGAGTATAATGTTTCTGAGAATTCATATCCTTCTGCTCCTCCATATTCCCAGAATCTGGGAAGAGCAGACCCAGGAAATGGTCCTCAAAGCACTGAGGAGGGGGAAGGCCTCAGGTGGCTCGGGAAGCCAGCCTGAGCTCACTTTTCTATGGTGATCCACAAGGATAGAAATGAAAGCTGATTCAATTTTCTTTTTTAGATTTTTAAAAGCTCACCTACAAAAACCTCGGACTTTATTTTACCTTGATACTCCACAGTTAAATATAAGATGGTTACAAAATATAAAGAGAATTGCCTTAACGAGGCATGAAGGGTGAAATGTTAGGGTGGAACTTAGTAGTGAAATAATTAAGAACTTTAAATTGTTATTTTGTAGCTGTTTAAAAAGTGGGAATTGAAACTTTCTATTTTGTGTTATGTTTTTTTCAGAAAACTAGAATCTAGATCATGACTCTATTTCCCTTCCAAACTGAAAACCATTAATGAGCCTGAGTTTCAAAGAGGAAGAAAACTCAGAACCTGTGCCAGACCTCTGGTATCACTGGCGGACGGCACGTGGCACATCCCAGGTGCTGGTACGTGTAGGTGGGATGCCGAGCTTCCTTGGGGAACCTGTGCAAGTAACTTTTGCCCAAATTTGTAAAGTGAAATCTCTCAGAAATGCTCCAATGAAATAATAAAAAATAATGAACATAATACAGATCATTTTTCAAGAAGCCTCTGAGTAAGTGAAATCCCAGAAACAGGGAAGTTCACCTGGAAAACCCCCAATTCTACCCTAGAGGGTATGACTGCATGCTACACTAAAACAGAACTGTATCCAACTCAGTAGGTTCTATACAAGCCATTTATTTGAAATGCCAACTATATGTAGGATAAAGTCAGTGTTACATGCTTATCAGTAACAGTAGAAAAATAGAACCAGTGAAAACCTTTGTACAACTGTAATGATACTCAAAAGAGAAATGTATCGTTTTACAATGCTTCACACAGACGGATTCAAGTTTGGAGGTACCTAAATAAAAATACTATATATTTCTTTAAAAAACACTATGTACAATTGAAGCGTAAACAAGTTTTACAAAGTACTGGTTATGCAGGTTGTAGAAAACACTTGCATAGGACATGAAATCAGTTTAAGAAAAATTTCTGAGCCTTTAGCATTGAAGGCACTTGACTTTATACCAGTAACAGCACAACCACAAAAAATGCAGTGTTGTAGAAGGTACCACCTCTCTGAAGTAGATGTGGTACATAAATAGCAAGTAGAGTTCAGGAATCTACCTTTCAGCCACCCCATCTCAGAGCAGGATTCCATGCCACCTGCCCATGGAACCCAGACGCACAGTCACATGCAGGTGCATGACTTAGCTTCCAGAGCTTTTCTCTTAGACAGAACCCATGTAAACACACAAACACAAAGTTACTTGCAAGACACACACTTGTAAGTAATCTTTCTACAGAAATGGCCACAGCATTCTAATATTCAGAAATTGGGAGACTGACACACAGTCTGAGGGTTTTCTAGAAGAAGAGAAAAAAATCAAGAGACTTGCCAATGCAACAACTATGAAACAGCCATTGTAATCTACGGGACAAAAAGACAACTTAACACCTGGAACACACTGCACAACAGGGTCCACGGCAAGTAGTAAAATGCCTTGTAGTGTGTGACGGTGACTCTCTTAGTAAGGTTATCTGTAATGAGGTTTGAAAGTAAATTACTCAGTAGACAAAGTGAACCATGGCAGAACAGGGAATAGCACCCATCGCTGCTGCTTTAACAGTAACTTTCAACAAAAAGCTGGAAGTTAACCAAATAATAATTTTAAAAAAAGTGAAATAAACATTTCTCTTTGAGTTCAGTCCTAAGATAAAATCATGAACGCCTCAGGACGGCAAAACAAGTATCTTACAAGGGTTTTCTGAAACACATTTCCCCTAAAAAGCAGATTAACCATTAAGAAAGCATTTTGCTGTGTGGTTACTGAGACGTGAATCCTTTGCCCGCAGAGGCCAGCTGGGCACCCGCTGTGGCCCCTGCATGCGCTCCCTCCCTGCCACAAACGGACAAGGACTGCCCGCCATGAGAACTTGGACAACAAATCAAAAGAAAACCCAGTAAAGCACAGCAATTGTAATAAAAAGAAGAGGTTTTGCGGAAGCAAAATTAAGAATTAGGTAAAGTTTCATGAAGAGTTCTACCGAAGGATTCAGATATGAAAACCTCATTAAAAAAATCCTTAAAATCTAACTGGTTAGTGAAATGTCAGAAGAGCTTAGGTCTAGGGGCATATGCATGGAAAAAGCTGAAGAGGCCTGTGAGAAAGGGCAGGGTACAGGAAAAATTCAAACAATGATTTTTCAGGAATAATTTTTACCTTTCATGATATTTTTTTTCCCTTTAGGAGTCACAGGTGACTTTGAACTTATTCATCAAAATCACAAAACTAAAACAAAAATCTAATAAGACCACACCACCATCAAGCTTGAAGAAATGTGGATCTTCTTTCAGCTCCGGGATCTAAATGGTAATTCCCTAAACCTCAACAGGGCGGGCACCCAAGGTGGCGATTGTCTGACGGCCTGATTGTCTGTGGCCTCAAGAGGAGATCTGGTATTTTTAGATTTGGTTTTCATGAAATTTCTACACCAAGTAAATGCCAGGCCCTGTGGCCTAAATTTTATATTAGATATGTTTTTTTTTCTGAGAGCAATCTTACACAGACTTCACATTTATCTTAGTACAGCATTAAAAGATTTCCATGCTTAGTAAGCATTTAAAAAGATTGAATAGATGGGTTCAAAAGCTAGAGGCACATAGCTATTCAACCTACCCTATTAACCATACTTCACAATACCCATTAAAAGTCCACTAACACCTACCCTAACACACACAAAACCACGTCTGTTTACCTTCTGCAAGTCACATCAGCCACAATCCCACAGAGATTAAAGCAAGTTTCTCTCTATACACATGGTTTAGCCAGATAAGCCACTAAATTATTAAAATCAAACTTCAGAAATTAAACTATGAACAGTGGCCACTTGTTTTTAAAGTTATATTTTGGGGCTATGAAGGAATATTTAATAAATTTTCAGAAAAATGAATGATTGATATCAATAGCGCATGTTTCTGTTTTGAAAAAAGGAGAAGCAAAAGGGTCAGAGATAAGAGTTTTCTCCCCATCCAAATTAGCTTTACACAACTCTTATCTGCAGAACCAGCACAGTACAGTCTGAATTCAGAACAGAAATTTAAAACTCTATAAAAAAGAATTCGTGTCAATACATGTATATGAATACACATTAAGGAATATGATGGAATTAACAATTTTTGTTTCTGAAGAGAGACAGACTGAGATTGGCTTCAAAAGACACCATCATCTGTTATAAAGAGTCGAACCTCCTAAAAACGAAAAGAGTCCTATGTTTTTCTATCTTTACGAAAAGGAGCCTCAAAGGCGATGCGCAGCCGACCTTACAGTAGTAGATCAGTGTCAGCTCTGGGAGGTCGGCGCTCAGCACGCAGCGTCGGATGCACTAGCAGCAGTGAACTGGTCGGGCAGCAGAGTGAGCGGCACACTGGGCGATCCCCACCTTTGAGACCACCTACTGTTAGGAGTTTCTGAAATTTCAGATTATTCCTGAGTGTATATCCACAGGGTAAGGTAGGAAAAGACTGTAAGAGAAACTATAGTTTTGGGAGAAAGAGTTGTTGACACCCAATAGAAACCTACATATTTAAAAGTGCATGTAATTCATTTATACGGTAGCTTGTAAAGGCTCTCCAGCCCTGCATAGTTTCAGAGTGAGTGTGAATGATTTATAGTTTTATATATATATACATATACAGAAAAGATGCTCCAAACACCCTTCATATATGAGGGAACATTCAGAAAGTCTCTTTTCTTCTAAGTGCTACGGCTGTGTGTATATGTGTTTGTAAAAATACAAAGTGAATGCTCAAAAAATGTTGAAGTGATTTAAAAACTCAAATATTAATATATTTACATTGGAGAGTAAGAAAAAAACAGTCCTTAGCTCACACATTGCCCTTCCAAGGGAGAGGATCCTAAAAGATCCTATGTGCTCAGTGGTTCAGTAAATTCCCAAACCAGCATCCCCAGTGGAGTTCAAGTAGGACATGTAGTGTTTTACTAAAAAAAAGGAAAAAAAAAAGGTTTCTTTTTCTTTTTTGGTGACAAAGCATTATGCAGTATACAACTGTTTTTAGGACACAAAAATTTAGACACACTTTGAAAAACATTTAACAGAAAACATATGCTTACAAACAACAAATGACATCCGTAAGACTGAAGCCCTTTTGTTTTGTGTTTTTCCCACAGCGAGCAAGACAACGGAAGGCAGCAAGCAGTAGTTTCCCCAGCTCGGTGCGGGAGTTGATGCTTGGAACCAGAAATCCTGTAGTGCAACCTTTAAATTACTTTGCTATTTCCACTGTGTTGGGACTCCTGGAACTCTGCTCTCTTTAGAACCTCAGCCAGTGACATCCCAGTGCAGACCGCCAGAGCTGGAGTGAGTCTGACAGTGTCCGCACTGGGACTGAAGCAACAGTGTCAGGCTGGCCACAAAAGGCTTTTCTCCTCCCTGGACTTCACTGAGCCAGACAACCTCAGGATCCTGACTGGATCCTGCTAGAGGAATGAAGACCAGCTCCAAGACTTAGTAAAAAAAGAATGACATTGGATTTATGGAGATTGAGCAGGAAGATTTCTCAACTAAAACAATTACTGAAAGGAGAGAGGAGCATTTTGATGTGCTGTTCTTTGGAATTTCTCTAATTAAAAAATAAACAGAATTATTTCATAAGAAAATACATCTTAGTGTGCAATCCAATGCACGTGGAAATTGGCAGATGAAAGATAAAATGCAAAAAAGTATGAAAATACAGTCCTTTAAATGTGGCAATAAAGTTTAACATACTGGTATAAAATCAATACAGATAAAATAAATGTACAAGTGCAAAAAAATTCCATCATTTGTAAGGAGGAAAAAAAGTGCCAGCTTGCTTGCTCTTAAAAATGCTTCCCCACACAACTGTTCAAACACAAAATAGACAGATGCAGCATTCAAAACAACCCTCTTAGCATGCCATGTCTAATAAACATGTATATACAAAAACTGGAATAAACTAATGTGACACCAAGTCATCAGCTGGCATCGGTAAACTGGCCCCTAAGTTGCTGGGTCACATCATATGGGATGTCTCACATCTCAGGCACAGACGACTTGGAGGTCGCTCTCAAAGGGCAGACTTTTTGTAGAGGAAGTCTGGTTTGCTCGGGGACCTCCTTCCTCTGCTTATTGAATCTTCCCTTTCCAAATCTGTACTTCGCTGAGCTCCACGGCCCAGAGACTCGCTGTCTGCCAGTCTTCTACTGGATCTCTCTTCTGCAGCTTCAGAGCTACATGCAGAATGGGAGGGTCTGTTAGGAGTCAGCCCAAAAGTCAAGTCAGTTTCTACTGCTGTCCGTCCCCTCATGTGGGCTGGACCATTGCCAGCACTCTCTGGGGCTGCCAGAGGAAAGTCTGACCGTTGGGCAGGTTGCTCCACGACATCGAGGTGGATCGGCTCATTCTTTTGTCTGTGTAGATGCCCATTAGGAGAAAGTGGATATTCTCTTCTAGCTTCTTCTTGCTTTTTAGGAGAGGTCTGGCTAGGTAGGTATGCTGACTTTAAGCCACTTGGTGATGCCTTATTGTGGCTATACAAATCGGGACCAAAATATCCACCTTGCGAAGGGGAAGGGGTACGTCTGCCAGGAGCAGGAGTTGAGGGTCTGCAGGCGGCATTTGAGAAATCGTAGAAATCCGGATATTCCTGCTGATTTTCTCGAGCATCTGGTTTTTGCTCTAGTGTGTGTTTCTTTCGAGACGTGTGTGTATGCCTCTGTGGAATACACGATAGGTGCTGGGGAGGCCCTAGTCCTACTTCAGAAACTGACTGGCTTAGTTCTGTGTCTACAGCAAGTTCTGGAAGCCTCCTGTCCTTAAGTGACATCGTGGACACACCCATGGCAATATCGGGCATTAGATCATTTAGCACAGGTTGTGTACACTGCAAACAAAAACAAAAGCAAGGGAGGGTTAAAAGAAAAAGGTCCATAACTCCTTCTTTGTAAAAAGGATGTTCATTGGTTTTCTTTCCTCATTATAAAAGAAATATATGCTTATTCCTAAGAATGATAAAAATAGAGAAACTCATAAAGGCAAAAAAAAAAAGCCCCAAACCTCTAACCTTCCCTACTGAGATAACCATGTTATTAGCATTTTGAGGTCTTTCTCTCACCTTTTTTTCTTTGCACATATAATTTTCATAAAATTAGTGCATATATTTCTCTCACTAGTACTATTTAAATGACTGTGAAATATTCCACTATATTGATGAGCTGTGACTTATCTAACCATTCTCCCACTGCTGGACATTAAAGTTGTTTCCAACTTCTCATTATTATAGTCAAGACTTAATGAATATACAAATAAATTACCTTTAAAGGGAGTTTTACGTAAAAGATAAAAGTAGTAGAATTTTTATATTATTGACCTGAGGGCCACTATGGTAGGATGGGAATTTGGTTTATTAAACACTGTGAACTTTTGTTGTTTCTTCCTTTTGGGGGGACCGGGAGGGACAGCAGGGTGAGTAGGTAGAAGGGTATAAAGAAGGATCATAATTTGAACCAAGGTGTACACTAGTCCAGATTCCAAAAGCCCTATTTTCACAAAGATTCCCTGAACCAATATATGTATCTTTTGCTTTTCTCTCTACTGAATGTTACAGATAGTGTGTAACTGAGTGGAAAGATTTAAAAATCCCTCCTGCTTTTTTTTCAAATGTACTAAACAGAAATGCACCCTCTAAATGCAGTGCAAAATCAAGCAGTCCTTGCCTAATTCACGAGCTCCTAGTGCTAGTTATTGAGACTCCCATCAGATGAGAGCTGTGAGGGAACAGGCGGCCGGAGGCAGAGGCGGGCACCAGGACTAATTTTCTGCCCACATTCTGCATGGGGAGCCTTCTACCATATTGTTTCTGGTTACTTAGCAGTAAGTAACTTCCCCTTTCTGCCCCAACAAAGCATTTGGTGAAATAGTAGATCCTACACTACAGAAGTTAGGGGGAGAGTCTAGACATGCGCCTGCACAGAACACTGTGGAACTACTAATGTCCATCACACTGCCTAGAACCCCACCCCTTCTGCACCCCTGCAAATGAACATAAAGGTAAGGTACTCGACTACTCCCACCACCTACACCTCTCACCTTGTCCTTTTCTCATTCACCTCCACTTTTTCTCTTTCTTTTCCATACTGCTCAAGTCTATGCTATCAGCTTGTCAATATCATTTCTGGGCACTCTTTGAGTCCCAGTAGGGCTATTGGGGTCAGGGAAATTGCCTCTAATATTCCATCCACATTTTATTTTAGGTGAATTACTAAAGTACAACTTACCACTTGTTTCTCAGATGCTACTGCTGCGGAGGCGGCAGCAGCTACCGTCTGCCTGCCCCGTCCCGTGGCACTGGTGCAGTCGGGCCCGACTGCTTTAACACCTGGCAGATAGACTAGAGGGGGGCCAGCTTTAGGAGCCGTTCTGGAGTGAAAAAGCGAATGATTACAGGGGTAGGAAAATGAACGTGAAGGGTGCTGACTGGGAGGTCTTTGTTTCCAGCCTGCTTTGAGTTGGTTATGGATTGGGGTAGCCGGAGGGTGGTATGGAGGTGGTGGAGGAGGTAAGGGTGGATGGAAGGCCACAAAAGAGTCCAGATCTGTAAACATGGTTTCTGCAGTGGGGGTGCTGTTAACTCGACATCTCCCAGACTGCCTCAATGTCAAAAGTGGGCTTTCATCCCCAAAACGCTCATCAGGAAAGAACTTGTGAGGATTCTAAAAAAGATCCAAAAAAAAAAAAGGTTAGGACATTTATTAGAAGATTTCCTAGATGGAAATTTACAAGCTGAGAAGAGTGAAGTGAGGACCTAAGAAAACTACATTCAGCAAGAATAAACAAAAGGCAAAACACATTTTTTTAGGCCAGAAGTGCAAAAGAAAATTATCTTAATAATATTATGAGAGGATAGAGTGTAGTTTCTGTAGCCTAACATACGACTACCAGGAAGAGCTGCTTAACTGAATATTCCTGTCAGCAGGTCAGTAATCTCTTACAGGATCATGTGATAATACAAAAACAGGAAACAGAACCTACTTCAAACATGTCTTTGCTAAGAAAATAAAAGTAACATTAAATATTAAAGGGAAAAAGGGTGTACAATGAGCATCTTCTGAGAATTTTCTGACAAAACATCTGTACATCCTTAGTGTGAAATGGAAACTACAAAATACTATTCCTTACTTCTTACATAGGACTAAGTCTGATTACTATTTTGGTAAACATTACATGGAATACTTAAAATTACAAAACTTTCATACAATTTAAGATATCAAATTAAGATACAGTTTAGAATAGCAAAGGGAATAGAAATGAATGGAAAACAAGACTATCTATTTTAGGAATGGAAACCACAGCAAAAAATGAAAATCAAGGACCTGCAAACACCCCTCTGCCTTGTCTAAGAACACCACACTGAGTTCCCTTTTGAAGACTCAGGCTAAACAGGTTTGGAGTCAGTGGCAAAAAAACCATTCAATCACTTGACTAGATGAAATTAAATTTTATATTTTAGACTCTGATTTAGTGGCTGTGAGCAGTCTACTACACATTCTATCTTCATTGCAAAGCCAATGCTACTGCTTTTGTACTTAATAATTACTAGAGATTAGTTTTTTCCCTATAGCTAAACACACACACACACACACACACACATACACACACACACACACACACACACACACCACACTCGTTCCTTGTTTCTCATGCTTATAAGAATTGAATGAATCATGCAAAAAATGTATTATAATATGGGGGAGGAGAGCAGGAAGAGGGGAATCTGGAAGGTAGTTGAGGGTAGAATTTTCTACTTCCCTTTTCACCTCTGTTGAGCATACACACCACGAACTTTTAGCAGCCACCACTTAACATGCTTGCTACATAGGACATATAGTTGCTTACATACAGCACCTCTTCACAACAATCCATTTTACAGATAAGGAAACTGATGCTCAGAGTGGTTCAGTCACTTGGTCCAAGTTAACTAACCGGTAAGCAGTAGGGCCAGGATATAAGTTTAGATCTCACTTCACAGCCTGTGCTCTGTCCACACTACCACACTGCCACCCACCGGGTGGGTGGGGGGTGCCTTTCAGGTTTTCCAAGACACCAGAGGCAGAGAAGGAGCATGTACCAAGAAAAAACGCAGGCCATGATGGCTCTGAAAAACTGCCTGTGTACAGGTCAGGCTCCACTTCCCACCTGCAAGAGCTCTGCAGCAGCGTCAGCAAGACCAAACTCTCTCAGAACGCGAATCTGAATTTCATAGCTGACTGTGGCGCCTTCCCCACAGTTGAGCGCGTAGGCTCTCTGCACCTGCTCAGTGTGTCGTAGTTCCTGCAGCCGTCTGACCATGTCTTTCATAATGAGGAGACGAGGAACTGGAAGAAGAAAGTTTGTAGGCAAATATCTGACAAAAGACCACCCACTGAGCACAAGAAAAAAGCATGGGTTTTGCATCAAAACCTGAGAAGTAGATTCTATACACAGTAATTATATATTTCTAATTATTTTGTAAGGTTTTAAAATTTCACTGTGCCCAAAAGGCTTTTGATAATAATAAACAGCTCCTGAGCTATATTATTAATTCACAGCCTAAATAAAATTTTACTTGCATATATTCTCTTCTGAATCTCAGAATATTTCCTAAGTCTTTTAAATAATATTCACTCTTTTATTCAAGTAATTTCTTGAGTCCCAACTACACACCAGAGATTAAACTTGTGTATTCTGGTGCATAGTACAAAAGTCGTGATTCCTGTCCTCAAAGAGCTCTGGGTTTACTGAAGTAAACTAAGTAAACTGGGACAGTACTGGGCCATGAATGGTTAAGGTAAGAAATATGTAAAGGATGCTGAAGGTGAGACAGGGACCATGGGCTTAAGACAGAGTAGGGTCAGGGCCTGTGGGAAAAACAAAGCAAGATAATCCATTGTGGGATTTGCTTGGCCTGCTGGGGGGCCCAGCTTGTTTTTCTGACTTTACCCAGGTGCTACTTTCCTTCCTCCAGTCCTAAACAAATGATTTGCAACCTGGGCAATGTAGCAAGCAAGCCCAAAACAACATAGTAAAAACAGGAAGGATTCCATCTTGAAAATAAGATTATATTTTAAAACCCAATTAGTTAAAAAGTAAGTTTCTTAACATATTCTTTAATAAACAGACAATAACTCAGCCCACCTTGGGAGCAAAGCAGGCAGTCTTAAGTGATATGCTCCCAGACCAGAAAGCCGCTGTCCTGGGAGGAAATCAGAGCAGTAAATTTCTTGTAAAATAAACAGAAAGACTAGTAAGAAACTTAATAATGTCTCTTCAAAGATAAACACTTTGGGACCACTTAGCAGGTGTACATCCCTAGCCCTTTGTCTCTCAATAGCCTATAAAACCCCTAGACCAATGCACCACCCCAGAGCTCTCTTGTCAGGCCAGGAGCTCTGTCCTCTCGCTTTATCTCTAAATAAAAGCCTCTGCCTGCTCTTCTACCTTGAGTGTTTGCAAAGTTCATTCTTTGACTCCGTGAACAAGAACCCCGGCATCAAAGGGATTTGGAGGAAGGGGCCCCCAGCCCAGACTGGAGGTGGGCAGGAAAGGCTTCCTAGGCAAGGTGAACCCTGAGTGGAGTCTTAACGAATGAGAGAAAACCAGGCAGGCAAAAAAAGCAGAGAGAAGGCTTTCCAAGTGGAAGGATTCCAGGGCATTTGTAAAACATCAAGTGAGAGACAGTATGGCACAAGTAGTTGGCATGGCTAGTGGAACTTTGAATTCAAAGATACAAGCAGGAAGAGGATTAAGAGAGAAGGTTAGAAAGATGAGTAGGAGCAGACCATGAATGAGCCAGTACATCACAGTAAGAAATTTAAATTGCATCTTGTGTACAATATGATCAGATTTTTTTTGCATTTTAAAATGGTAACTGGCAAGAGCTATAAATTTCTGACCTCCAGATCACTGTGGATTTTCTTACCTTAGAAACTGACACTACAGCCCTTTAGTTAAAGTCCATGTTAACTGATGGTCAGAACTTTCTGGACATGACAGTTATGCCTCTATCTATGGCCAATTTCCTATCACAGAATTCACAGACAGATCTTGGGAAACTGGATCTCTAGGAAACCACTGGGGATCACATCTGGGGGGAATATATCTAGACTCAAGGGGATGTAAGTTTATAATACTCTCCCCAAAGGGTCTTACAGTGAGAAATACCAAGTGATGAAAAATCCGAATTCCTTTAAACCAGTGGGTTCTCAACAGGAGGCGATTTTGCCAGATAGGACACATTTAACAATGTCTAGAAACATAAACTATGTTTCCAAAAGGTTGTTGCAAAGGGAGCTGTGTGTGTGTGTGTGCTCCTGGCATCCACTGAGCACAGGCCAGGGATGCTGAACATCCTACAAGGAGCAGGGCAGCCCCCACAGCAAAGAATTATCTAGTCCTCAGTGTCAAGAGGGCCAAGGTTGGGAAATCCTGGGTGCAAATGAAAAACAGCATATACTTATTACTGTGAAATACAAAGCAAAACAGTCGTTATTCTTTAATGACAACAAAGCATAATAATAGGTATTGGAATGTGCAGAGAATTAGCATATATAAAAGGGTTATACAAAATGATTATTCATTTAAATATAAACGCCTGACACAAAGCTACTTACTGCCTTACCTGGAATTTCATTGGCAACAACTGAAGGAGGGCTTGACTGGTTACTGCTGATCTGCTGGTGGCTGACCATGTGACAGCACTGTGGCACCGCATTACTGACCATGTAAAGTGTGTCTGGTACGTTGGACATTCTCACCATTCGTAAACGCACAAGATCTGTTTGTTCCACCATCATCTCATCTAGCACTGACTGAAATAATTCAGTATTAACAGAATTAGTCAACCCTTCATCTCTGTTAAATTACATTTGGAGAAAGATTACTATCTTCATCATATAAAAAGGGATTTTTTTGGGGGGGGGATTAGTTTATTGTTTCCAATGTATGAAGGTTAAAGTTAGTGGTGAACGGAGAAAATACTCCTACCTCTTTAATTTTTAAAGAATCTTTTTGGAGCATCTCTGAAAAGAAGTAATCGTCTTCTGAAAAGTTTGCTTTTAATTGGAGTATTTGAAATTTGAAAGAGGGATACAAAATTAACCAGAAGTAAATTATACATAAAGTCACTACAAAGAAAACATGTATACATGGACTACATATCAGATCCAACAAGAAATGCTCAAAATGTAAAACATTAAAGATCGCTATTAAATCCAACAAACCTATGAGTAAACCCATTGTTAAACTAGTTTCAGATGGCTCTATCTCAACAAACTGCAGAGGGCCAAAATGAAATAATACATAAACATTTTCCACATTTACTAGGGGCAATTATCTAACTTATGAGTATCGGTATAGCCACCTGAGAAATGGAATTTTCAGAAGGACTATCTGATTAGTTTACCACTATCCCATTTTGAGACAGAGCAGAATGGAGGATAGGTCTAGTTTATTACAGACCTTTATCACAAGACTCAACCTTTTTAAAGGCCTCAGTTGTTTGAACATTGAACTTATTTGAGAAAGTCTAGACCCAACCATTCTGCTTTTCCCCTGTGTTAGAATGATTTCAAGTACTGAATTACTTAGTAAGAGGTAGATTATCATATGGTCAATAAAATAAACTTCTCACAAATCCTTTCACAGATCTTAAACTAGCAACTCAGTGAAAATGAGAAACAATTTAAAGTAATTTAATTCTATAACCAAATGCACAATTTTGCCTGTTTTCTTATTTCATAAGCTAAATGGTGATTTCTCACTTTCAAAGAGCATCAATTCCTCAAAAAGCTACCCAGAAGTTCTCAAGGCTGAATACATCTAATAAAAATTACAGTATTTGATTTTCACATTATCCTATTTTCTTGGAGAATTTTTTGTTATATAATATACATAATACAAACTTATACTTGAGAAGCCTGAAATTTTGTCTTAGCTTGTGCACTTATTTTAAAACTAAACACAATTTCCAACAGTCAGCCATTAACGGAAATACACTACAGGAAATCATGGCTAAGATGTTTTTGAAGGAAGACAAAATGTGTACAACCTTTTTTCAGAACATTTTGCCCATCCTTAAGATAACGAAATACTGACAATCACTTCAGTGGAATGAAATTGAATGTGATTTAAGTTATAAAAACATGCGTGATAATTAAACATTTTAGAAGTCTATTCTGGTGAATAGTCAAACTAGAATTTACTTTCACTTTCCCTATTACTGGACATTTAGGCCATTTCCAATATTTAAGTAATACCACAATAAATATATTTGCAGTTATAGTTTGTACTAAATTTCTTCAGTATTTTAAAATGGTTTCATTACCTTTGCTTCTTCCACATAGGGAGAGAATAGCCGAGGACGAACGTATATTCCAGCATTTTTTTGCCGTAACCAGGCATTTGATTTCCCACCTTCCGTCGTAGGAAGCATATCTGATGGAGGAGTACTAATCAGGCCTCTTTTCATCTTGAAAAAAAAAAATTATTTTTTTTAGATAGAGATTTGTGTAGCACCACACTACTACTAAGATAAAAATAACTTATATCTGTAAGTCAAAATGTTCAAACTTTACCATTAAAAAAAATTTAGGAATATATATGAAATTTTAAAATACTGCAAATGTTTAATAATATTTAAAGGATTCCCCAATAAAAAGGTACTACAATTTCCCTTTTTTCTCTAAATAGAGGTATTATTTTTTAAAACAACAGCTATATTAGTAGACACCAAGAAGGGAGTAGTTACCAAAGGAGAAGGGTTGGGGAGGGTGAGGGTGGGTGGAGAGGGAGAAAGGGATTAAGGGGCGCTATAATTTGCAATCACAACATAGGTAGGCCACTGGGATGGTAGTACAGCATGGAAAATATAACTGACGACTCCGTAACATCTTACTACGTTGACAGACAGTGACCGCAACAGAGGGGATGAGGTCTTGATAATATGGGTGAATGCTGAACCACTGTTTTGTGTATGTGAAACCATCTTAAGATTGTAAATCAATGATAATTTAAAAAAATCTATGTTAATTAAAAATATAATGAGTTGGACCAAATTTCAGAACTTTCAATGAAAACCAGTTTCTATTTTTTAACTCACTCATCTAGAAACTGACTCCATCCCCACCGCCGCTCCACCTACAAAATAAGAACACCTTTTGGGTCTGTTACCTACAGTACACGGATATAGGCAGTCTGCATGGTGGTTAGAGACAGGGCTTCTAGGAGAAGGTGGGCCTGGCTCAAAACCTTAACTACCCTTTAACTGTGGCAATGGCCATCTTCTTTTACTGGGCCTCATTACTTGAAGGGCTTCTACATAGCCCTGGAGATGGGACACTGTATAACTAACTCAATGTGGTGGCCCTGTTGTTTCCTCATCTAGGCTGACAAAACATAAATCAAGTACCTATAGCTAAGGTGGTGGTGAGGATTAAATGATGGTAATGCAAATAATAGCACTTGACCCAGTGTTCAGCACATACTAAGAGAGTATTATCATGAACAGCCATTATTAGCAACCATTTACTGGGGCCTTATTATGTGTGAGGAATGGAACTAAGAACACAGATATATAAGGAACAACAAATGCTGGCGAGGACGTGAAGAAAGGGGAACCCTCCTACACTGCTGGTGGGAATGTGGAAAGCAATATGGAGGTTCCTCAAAAAACTAAAAATAGAAATACCATTTGACATGGGAATTTAACTCCTAGGAATTTACCCAAAGAAAACAAAATCTCAGACTCAAAAAGAAATATGCACCCCTCTGTTTATTGCAGCACTATTTACAATAGCCAAGATACGAAGCAACCTAAGTGTCAATCAGTAGATGAATGAGTAAATTAGATGTGGTACATATACACAATGGAATACTATTCAGCCATAAGAGGAAAACAAATCCTACCATTTGCAACAACATGGATGGAGCTAGAGGGTATTTTGCTCAGTGAAATAAGCCAGGCGGAGAAAGGCAAGTAATGATTTCGCTCATTTGTGGAGTATAACGAAAAGCAAAACAGAAAGAACAAAACAGCAGCAGACTCAACAGACTCCAAGAAGGAACTAGTGGTTATCAAAGGGGAAGTGTGGGGGAGGGTGGGTGGGGAGGGAGGGAGAAGGGGATTGAGGGGTATTATGATTAGTACACATGGTGTGTGTGGGGGTCATGGGAGGGGCTTGATGATATGGGTGAATGAAGTAACCACACTGTTTTTCATGTGAAACCTTCATAAGAGTGTGTATCAGTGATACCATAATAATAATAAAAAAAGAACACAGATATATATTTTCAAAGTCTCCTAAACCAAAGGTCTGAAATGTTTTTTAAATATAATTCAGGGGAAAAAGATGGTGGGGTGAGAGGTGAGACAGAGGCTTCCTCCTTAAACCGCATATAATATGAAAATATAATTAATACAACTAATTCTGAAAGAGCAACAGGAAAGAGGTCTGCACCAAACTGCATACACCTGGAGAAAAGAATAAACCTCATGGAATAGGGTAACGTAACAAAGCCGTGGCAAGGCAGAACCCAAGCCTTTCCCCCACCCCAGCTCACCAGTGGGAAGAATACAAACAGAGCAGGGAGGGAGCTGAGGCCTGGGACTGCTGAATACCTAACTCCGGAGATCTGCTCTGGGAGCACAAACCTAGATTTCATGGTGCTTGCATGGTACTCTCGTGATTAGGGGGTTGGAAAGCTAAGATAGGCAGAATACCTGGAGAGACTGAGATTCCACCCGCTTATGAAAAGCAGGGATCCATATCTGGCTGCTCTGGGACAAAAGAAAGGTGGGCAGTCTGAGAGACTTCCTAACAGTAAGAGGGCTGCTAAAGGGGCAAGGATTGCACAAAGCTTACTGCTCAGGAGAAAGGACAGGTAGACAAAATTGTCCAGGTGCACTCTGCACAGCAGGTTCAGAGCTTTCACGATCTTCAGGCGCTCCAGCTCCCTGGGTGGCTACATAGCTCCAAGGACCCCCTCCGTGATACGCAGCCTACTGCGCCTTTCTCCCGGCCAGCTCCACCTGGATCGCATACTGGGAAACCCTACCCTGGCATTAAGCCAGCCACAGGGAAGACCTTTCTACAGCAACTACCAATGCAAAGCACAGAGGCTTCTACGTGTGTGCTTGGGACAGAGGCATAGCAGCTGGGAAGCAGGAAACAGCTTTCCTCCCCCCAAGCACCAATACCATTCCCCTGGGACCACCATCAGGGGCTGAGCAGCTCTGGTAGAGCTCTAGGCACTAGAGGGCGCCAAATGCAAATACGAAAGGACAAAAGAACATGATTCAAAGTAAAATTATGAATAAGACTAATGAGAAAGATTTAAATGACATTGACCACATGAATCTCCCCGAAAGGAATTTCAAAATAAAGTTCATTAACATGCTCATGGAGGTACAGAAAAATATTCAAGAACTCAGGAATGAATTCTGGTGGAGATCCAATGCTGGAAGAGCACAATTAAAAGCAGATTAGATACGGTGGAAGAGACAATGAATGAAATGAAACTAGAAAAGAGGAATACAAAGAAGTTGAGGCATAGAGAGAAAAAAGGATCTCTAAGAATGAAAGAATATAGAGAGAACTGTGTGACCAATCCAAATGGAACAATATTCGCATTATACGGGTACCAGAAGAAGAAGAGAGAGAAAAAGGGATAGAAAGTGTCTTTGAGGAGGTAATTGCTGAAAACTTCCCCAATTTGGGGGAGGAGAGAGTCTCTCAGGCCATGGAGGTGCACAGATCTCCCAACACAAGGGACCCAAAGAAGACAACACCAAGACACATAGTAATAAAAAGCAGCCAGGGAGAGAAGTAACATCACATACAAAGGAAAGCGCATGAGGCTATCACCAGACTTCTCAGCAGAAACCTTACAGGCCAGAAGGGAGTGGCATGATGTATTTAATGCAATGAAGCAGAAGGCCTCGAACCAAGATTACTTTATCTGGGAAGATTATCATTTAAATTTGAAGGAGGGATTAAACAATTTCCAGTTAAGCAAAAGCTGAGAGAATTTGCCTCCCACAAACCACCTCTACAGTGTATTTTGGAGGGACTGCTATAGATGGAAGTGTTCCTAAGGTTTAATAGCTGTCACCAGAGGTAATAAAACCACAGTAAAGAAAGTAGAACAGCTAATTACTAAGCAAATGCAAAGTTAAATTAACTATCCCCAAAGTCAATTAAGGGATAGACAAAGAGTACAGAATATGATACCTAATATATAAAGAATGGAAGAGGAAGAAAAAGGAGGAGAAAAAAAAGAACCTTTGAATTGTGTTTGTAATAACATATTAAGTGAGTTAAGTTAGACTTTTAGATACTAAGGAAGTTACCCTTGAACCTATGGTAACCATGAATCTAAAGCCTGCAATGGCAGTAAGTACATACCTATCGATAATCACCCTAAATGTAAATGGACTGAATGCACCAATCAAAAGACAAAGAGTCACTGAATGGATAAAAAAACAAAACCCATCAATATGTTGCCTACAAGAGACTCACATTAAACCCAAAGACAAACAGAGACTATAAGTGAAGGGATCAAGAAAGATATTTCATGAAACTAATAGGGAGAAAGAAGCAGGAGTTACAGTACTTGTATCAGACAAAATAGATTTCAAAACAAAAAAAGTCACAAGAGACAAAGAAGGACATTACATAATGATAAAAGGGTCAATCGAACAAGAAGACATACCATTATAAATATCTACACGTCCAACACAGGAGCACCTACATATGGGAAACAAATACTAACAGAATTAAAAGGGGGAATAGAAGCAATGCATTAATTCTAGGAGACTTCAAAACTCCACTCACTCTGAAGGACAGATCAACCAGAGAGAAAATAAGTAAGGAGACAGAAGCATTGAACAACACATTAGAACAGATTACAGAACTCTACACCTAAAAGCAGCAGAATACACATTCGTCTCAAGTGCACATGGAACATTTTCAAGAATAGATCAAACACTAGGCCACAAAAAGAGCCTCCATGAAATTAAAAAAGACTGAGATTGTATCAACAAGTTTCTCAGAACACAAAGGTATGAAACTAGAAATAAATTACGCAAAGAAAATGAAAAATCCCAAAACACATGGAGGCTTCACAACATACTCCTATATAACCAATGGATCAATGACCAAATAAAAACAGAGATCAAGCAATATATGGAGACAAATGACAACATAATTCAACACCGCAAAATCTATGGGACGCAGTGAAGGCTGTGCTAAGAGGAAAGTATATTGCAATAGGGCCTACCTCAGTAAAGAACAATCCCATATGAACACTCTAAACTCACAATTAATGAAACTAGAAAAAGAAGAACAAATGAGACCCAAAGTCAGTAGGAGGAGGGACATAATAAAGATTAAAGTAGAAATAAAAAAGACTGAGAAGAATAAAACAATAGAAAGAATCAAGGAAAGCAGGAGCTGGTTCTTCGAGAATATAAAGATAATAGATAAACCCCTAGCAAGACCTATCAAGAAAAAAAAGTCTACCCACAGAAACAGAATCAGAAATGAGAAAGGAAAAATCACTACAGACACCACAGAAATACAAAGAACTATTAGACAATACTATGAAAAATTATATGCTAACAAATTGGATAACCAAGAAGAAATGGAGAGCGCTCTAGAAAAATACAACCTTCCACGGCTGATGCAGAAAGAAACAGAAAATCTGAACAGACCAATTACCAGCAACAAAACTGAACTGGTAATCAAAAAACTATCTAAGAACAAAACCCCTGGGCCAGATGGCTTCACCACTGAATTTTATCAAACATTTAGTGAAGACCTAATACCCATTCTCCTTAAAGTTTTCCAAAGAGTAGAAGAAGAGGGAATACTTCCAAACTCATTGTATCGGATGACAGCATCACTCTAATACCAAAACCAGGCAAAGACACCATAAAAAAATTACAGACCAATATCTCTGATAAAACATAGATCCAAAAATACTCAACAAAATATTAGCAAACTGAATTAAAAAATACATCAAAAAGATCATCCATCATGATCAAGTAGGATTTATTTTAGGGATGCAAGGATGGTACAAAATTCAAAAATCCATCAACATCATCCACCACATCAACAAGAAGAACAAAAACCACATGATCATCTCCATAGATGCTGAAAAAGCATTTGACAAAATTCAACATCCATTCACAATAAAAACTCTCAACAAAATGGGTATAGAGGGCAAGTACCTCAACATCATAAAAGCCATATATGACAAACCCACAGCCAAAATCATACTTTACAGCGGGAAGCTGAAAGCATTTCCTTTAAGATCAGGACCAAAACAAGGATGCGCACTCTCCCCACTTCTATTCAACATAATACTGGAGGACCTAGCCATGGCAATCAGACAACACAAAGAAATAAAAGGCATCCAGATTGGCAAGGAAGAACTTAAAACTGTCCCTGTTTGCAGATGACATGATATTGTACATAAAAAACCCTAAAGACTCCACTCCAAAACTACTAGAATATCTGAATTCAGCAAAGTTGCAGGATACAAAATTAACACACAGAAATCTGTTGCTTTCCTATACACTAACGATGAGCTAACAGAAAGAGAAATCAGGAAAACAATTCCATTCACAACTGCATCAAAAAGAATAAAATACCTAGGAATAAACCTAACCAAGGAAGTGAAAGACCTATATTCTGAAAACTATAAGACACTCATGAGAGAAATTAAAGAAGATACCAATAAATGGAAACACATCCCGTGCTTATGGATAGGAAGAATTAATATTGTCAAAATGGCCATCCTGCCTAAAGCAATCTACAGATTCAATGCAATTCCTATCAAAACACCAACAGCATTCTTCAATGAAGTGGAGCAAATCATTCTAAAATCCATATGGAACCACAAAAGACCCCGAATAGCCAAAGCAATCCTGAGAAGGAAGAATAAAGCAGGTGGGATTATGCTCCACAACTTCAAGCTCTACTATAAAGCCACAGTAATCAAGACAATATGGTACTGGCACAAGAACAGACCCATAGATCAATGAAACAGACTAGAGAGCCCTGATATAAACCCAATCATATATGGTCAATTCATATATGATGAAGGAGCCATGGACATACAATAGGGAAATGACAGCCTCTTCAACAGCTGGTGTTGGCAAAACTGGACAGCTACATGCAAGAGAATGAAACTGGATTTTGTTTAACCCCATACACAAAAGTAATCTTGAAATGGATCAAAGACCTGAATGTAAGTCATGAAATTATAAAACTCTTAGAAGACAACATGGGCAAAAATCTCCTGAATATACACATGAGCAACTTCTTCCTGAACACATCTCCTCGAGCAAGAGAAACAAAAGTAAAAATGAACTCATGGGACTACATCAAACTAAAAAGTTTCTGTATGGCAAAGGACACCATCAACAGAACAAAAAGGCATCCTACAGTATGGGAGAATATATTTGTAAATGACATATCTGACAAGAGGTTAACATCTAAAATATATAAAGAACTCACATGCCTCAACACCCAAAAAGCAAATAACCCGATTAAAAAATGGGCAGAGGATATGAAGAGACAGTTCTCCAAAGAAGAAATTCAGTTTGCCAACAGACACATGAAAAGATGCTCTACATCACAAATCATCAGGGAAATTCAAGTTAAAACCACAGTGAGATATCACCTCACACCAGTAATGATGGCCAGCATCGAAAAGACTAAGAACAACAAATGCTGACAAGGATACCGAGAAAGGGGAACCCTTCTACACTGCTGGTGGGAATGTAAGCTAGTTCAACCATTGTGGAAAGCAATATGGAGGCTCCTCAAAAAACTAAAAATAGAAATACCATTTGACCCGGGAATCCCACTCCTTGGAATTTACACAAAGAATAGAACTTCTCGGATGCAAAAAGACATATGCACCCCTATGTTTCTCCCAGCACTATTTACAATAGTCAAGAAATGGAAGCAACCTAAGTGTCCATCAGTAGATGAATGGATAAAGAAGAGTTGGTATATATACACAATGGAATACTATTCAGCCATTAGAAAGAAACAAATCCTACCATTTGCAACAACATGGATGGAGCTGGAGGATATCATGCTCAGTGAAATAAGCCAGGGAGAGCCTCGTTTGTGGAGTATAACAACGAAGAAAACTGAAGGAACAAAATAGCAGCAGACTCAGAGACTCCAAGAAGGGACTAGTGGTTACAAAAGAGAAGGGGTGCAGGAGGGTCGGTGGGAAAGGAGGGAAGGGGCTTGAGGGGTATTATGTTTCGTACACATGGTGTGGGGGATCACAGGGAAAACAGTGTAGCACAGAGAAGGCAAATAGTGAATCTGTGGCATCTCATTGCATTGATGGACAGTGACTGCACTGGGGTATGGGCGGGGAGTTGATAATATGGGTAAATGTAGTAACCACATTGTGTTTTCACGTGAAACCGTCATAAGAGTATACATTAATAATACCTTAATAAAAAATATATATATAATTCAGGGCTCAATTTGGTTTGAGTCCTAGGTTTTATTTATTATTATTATTATTTTCTTAGGGCCCTCCCCCACCCCACCCAAGGTGAATAGCCTCTCCTGATACTGGAGGATCATGCTGTCGCTTGAATGTTAGTCTTTATGGGCCTACTATCTTTTGGATCTTTTCTAGGTGACAGCGCTATCATTTTCCTTTAGGGAACCACATCGCCCCTACCCTTAGTCCCTGTGGTCCTGGGAGGCTGACTCATCTTGCCTCGGCTGGACACATGACCCAGATTTAGCCAATTAGAACCACTCAGCTATTTTTCTGGCCAGAGGATTGGTTCAGAGGTATGCACAGAGCCAAGTCAGGCACAAAAGTGAAGCCAGGGACTTTTGTTGTACCTATTAGAAAAGTGCAGTTCTTTGAAGGTGGAATTGCTAAACTGGCAGGTTGGGAGCCTGTCTCTGCTTTGACAGGAAAGTCTAAGAAAAAAGTCAACATAGAGGAAAGCAAAGACAGAGCAAGGCAGATCCCTGATGACATAATTTGACCACCTGGAGCCATCCATGCCTGAAGTCCATATACCATGGACTTTTTAGTACACGAGCTGCTTAGGCACTTGTCTTTCTGGCATTTATAATCCAAAGTGATCAAAACAAATGCCAAGGCATAGGATGGTAGAGGAAAAAGAACACTGGACAAGGAGTCTTAAGGATTGGATTTGAGTCAAGGTTTCACTATTTATTAGATCTTGAAACTTCTCTGTATGTCAGTCCAACTGTGAAATGGTATCATTGCCTGTAATAGTGTTGTAGTGGGAAATCAAATAAGCATGGATGGGAGAGTCTATAGTCTGTTAAGTACTTTGCAAACTGTAAAACTCCGTACACAAGTGGGCAGCCTCTGTTGTATGTCATATTCAATGGGCAAGGTAATCTAGAAATGAGCAGTTCCATTTATGCCATGTCCAACCTGATGCATGACATCTGACAGGTGTTTTTAACCTCTCTGAACCTTGGTTCTTTTTTTTTTAGTTTATTTTGATATCATTAATCTACAATTAAATGAGTAATATTATGGTGATTACACTACCCCCTTCATCAGGTTCCCTTTGGGTCCTAGGTTTTAAACAAAACCAAATATTGTTTCTCCAATATTATTCTTGCTCAATATAACTGTCTACATGGTGCACTAAAATTATTTTTAATAAAAATATAGCATTAGGTTGGAACGCATTCCAATCTTTTCCAAATGAATTCTTACATAATTAAATACATTTTCAATTATTTATTCATAAACACACACTAATGTTTTTGAAATATTTAAGTTTTACTTCAAAATAATTTTAGATTTACATGTTGTTATAAAAAGATAATTTGTAAATTTGTATTTCCTTCTTTCTAAATTTGTATTTCATCAGCATTTTCCATGCTGTTATATTGTCTTTGTATCTATTGTTCAGGGCAACAAAAATATCCTGTCAAATAGCTGTACTATAGGTTATGTTTATTTTCCCTATTAGACATTTACGTTATTCCAAATATTTAATGACAATGATGGCAATGTACTAGTTATACTTCGGGAATGGGACAGTAAATTATTTCAAAAATTACTGATGTAATAAGTGTAAAGTGCTTATGTATAGTTTTATTTATTTTGCTTTCTTTGGTGTGTGATTATTGTGAGAGGGAACATTCTTCTAATCAGAGATTCCATAAATATTTAATTATTTCTTCTAGTTCTTCCATGTTTCATTTTAATATTTAATTCTTCAATCTAACAGGGACTAACTTTTCTTATTTACTTTTTATTTTTGTATCATTAATTGACAATGACATGTGCAACATTATGGTCACTAAGCTCCCCACTTCATCTAGTCCCCCCCACATACCCCATTACAGTCACTGTCCATCAGCGTAGTGAGATGCTATAGAATCACTACTTGTCTTCTGTGAGTTTTACAGCCCTCCTCGTGCCCTCCTACATTATGTCTGCTAATCATAATGCCCCCTTTTCCCCCTTGTCCCTCCCTTCCTGCCCATCTTGCCCAGTCCCTTTCCTTTTGGTAACTGTTAGTCCATTCTTGGGTTCTGTGAGTCTGCTGCTGTTTTGTTCCTTCAGTTTTTTTCTTTGTTCTTATGCTCCACAGATGAATGAAATCATTTGATACTTGTATTTTTCCACCTGGCTTATTTCACTGAGCATAATACCCTCCAGTTCCATCCATGTTGTTGCAAATGGTATGATTTATTTTCTTCTTATGGCTGAATAATATTCCATTGTGTATGTACCACATCTTCTTTATCCATTCATCTACTGATGGACACTTAGGTTGCTTCCATTTCTTGGCTATTGTAAATAGTGCTGCAATAAACATAGGGGTGCATCTGTCTTTTTCAACATGAGCTGCTGCATTCTTAGGGTAAATTCCTAGGAGTGGGATTCCTGGGTCAAATGGTATTTCTATTTTGAGTTTTTTGGGGAACCTCCATACTGCTTTCCACAATGGTTGAACTAATTTGCATTCCTATCAGAAGTGTAGAAGGGTTCCCCTTTATCCACATCCTTGCCAACATTTGTTGTTGCTTGTGTTTTGGATATTGGCCATCCTAACTGGTGTGAGGTGGTATCTCATTGTGGTTTTAATTTGCATTTCTCTGATGATTAGGGATGTGGGGCATCTTTTCATGTGCCTGTTGGCCATCTGAATTTCTTCTTTAGAGAAGTGTCTATTCATATCCTCTGCCCATTTCTTAATTGGATTATTTGCTTTCTGTTTGTTAAGGTGCATGAGTTCTTTATATATTTTGGATGTCAACCCTTTATCAGATACGTTTTTTATGAATATATTCTCCATACTGTAGGATGTCTTTTTGTTCTACTGATGGTGTCCTTTGCTGTACAGAAGCTTTCAGCTTGATATAGTCCCACTTGTTCATTTTTGCTTTTGTTTCCCTTGCCCGGGGAGATATGTTCATGAAGAAGTTGCTCATGTTTATGTCCAGGAGATTTTGGCCTATGTTTTTTTCTAAGAGTTTTATGGTTTCATGACTTACATTCAGGTCTTTGATCCACCTTGAGTTTACCTTTGTGTATGGGGCTAGACAGTAGTCCAGTTTCATTCTCTTACATGTAGCTGTCCAGTTTTTCCAACACCAGCTGCTGAAGAGGCTGTCATCTCCCCATTGTATATCCAAGGCTCCTTTATCAAATATTAATTGACTGTATATGTTTGGGTTAATGTTTGGATTTTCTATTCTGTTCCACTGGTCTGTGGGTCTGTTTTTGTGCCAATACCAAATTGTCTTGATTACTGTGGCTTTGTAGTAGAGCTTGAAGTCAGGGAGTGTAATTCCCCCTGTTTTATTCCTCCTTCTCAGGATTGCTTTGGCTATTCGGGGTCTTTTGTGGTTCCATATGAATTTTAGAATTATTTGTTCCAGTTCATTGAAGAAAGCTGTTGGTAGTTTGATAGGGATTGCATTGAATCTGTAGATTGCTTTAGGTAGTATAGCCATTTTGACAATATTTATTCTTCCTAGCCAAGAGCATGGGATGCATTTCCATTTGTTAGTGTCCTCTTTAATTTCTCTTAGGAGTGTCTTGTAGTTTTCAGAGTACAGGTCTTTCACTTCCTTCGTTAGGTTTATTCCTAGGTATTTTATTCTTTTTGATGCAATTGTGAATGGAATTGTTTTCCTGACTTCTCTGTTAGCTCATTGTTAGTGTATTGGCAAGCAACAGATTTCTGTGTATTAATTTTGTACCCTGCAACTTGGCTGAATTCAGATACTAGTTCTAGTAGTTTTGGGTGGAGTCTTCGGGGTTTTTTATGTACAATATCATGTCATCTGCAAATAGTGACAATTTGACTTCTTCTTTACCAATCTGGATGCCTTGTATTTCTTTGTTTTTTTCTGATTGCCGTGGCTAGGACTTCCAGAACTATGTTGAATAACAGTGGGTAGGGTGTGCATCCCTGTCTTGTTCCCGATCTTAGATAATAAGCTTTCAGCTTCCCAGTGTTAAGTATGATTTTGGCCGTGGGTTTGTCATATATGGCCTTTATTATGTTGAGGTACTTGCCCTCTATACCCATTTTATTGAGAGTTTTTATCATGAATGGATGCTGAATTTTGTCAAATGCTTTTTCAGCATCTATGGAGATGATCATGTGGTTTTTGTTCTTCTTTTTGTTGATGTGGTGGATAATATCGATGGATTTTCTAATATTGTACCATCCTTGCATCCCTGAGATGAATCCCACTTGATCATAGTGTATGATCCTCTTGATGTATTTTTGAATTGTTTGCTAATATTTTGTTGAGTATTTTTGCATCTATGTTTATCAGGGATATTGGGCTGTAATTTCCTTCTTCAGTGGGGTCTTTGCCTGGTTTTGGTATTAGAGTGATGCTAGCTTCATAGAATGTGTTTGGAAGTATTCCCTCCTCTTCTATTTTTTGGAAAACTTTAAGGAGAATGGGTATTATTTCTTCTCTATATGTCTGATAAAACTCGGAGGTGAATCCATCTGGCCTGGGGGTTTTGTTCTTGGGTAGTTTTCTGACTAAAGATTCAGTTTTGTTGCTGGTGATTGGTCTGTGTAGGTTTTCTGCTTCTTGCTTCGTCAGTCTTGGAAGGTTGTATTTTTCTAAGAATTTTTCCATTTCTTCTAGGTTTTCCAGCTTGTTAGCATACAGATTTTCACAGTATTCTCTAATAATTCCTTGTATTTCTGTGGGGTCCATCGTGATTTTTCCTTTCTCATTTCTGATTCTGTTTATGTGTGTAGATTCTCTTTTTCACTTGAGTCTGGCTAGGGGGTTTATCTATTTTGTTTATTTTTTCAAAGAACCAGCTCTTGGTTTCATTGATTTTTTCTATTGTTTTATTCATCTCTATTTTATTTATTTCTTCTCTAATCTTTATTATGTCCCTCCTTCTGGTATTGTGACTTTAGACTCTTCATTTGGGATTGTTCTTCCTTCCTTAAGTAGGCTTTGATTGCAATATACTTTCCTCTTAGAACTGCCTTTGCTGCGTCCCACAGAAGTTGTGGCTTTGTGTTGTTGTTGTGATTTGTTTCCATATATTGTTTGATTTCTGTTTTAATTTGGTCATTGATCCATTGATTATTTCGGAGCATGTTTTTGAGCCTCCATGTATTTGTGAGCCTTTTTGTTTTCTTTGTACAATTTATTTCTATTTTTATACCTTTGTGATCTGAGAAGTTGGTTGGTAGAATTTCAATCTTTTTGAATTTACTGAGGTTCTTTTTGTGGCCTAGTCTGTTCTGGAAAATGTTCCATGTGCACTTGAGAAGAATTTGTATCCTGCTGCTCTTGGGTGTGGTGTTCAGTAGATGTCTGTTAGGTCCATCTGTTCTAGTGTGTTGTTCAGTGCCTCTGTGTCTTTACTTATTTTCTGTCTGGTTGATATGTCCTTTGGAGTGAGTGGTGTGTTGAAGTCTTCTAAAATGAATGCACTGCTTTCTATTTCCTCCTTTAATTCTGTTAGTATTTGTTTCACATATGTCGGTGCTCCTGTGTGGGGTGCATATATATTTATAATGCTTACATCCTCTTGTTGGACAGACCCCTTTATCATTATGTAATGTCCTTCTTTATCTCTCGCTACTTTCTTTGTTTTGAAGTCTATTTTGTCTGATACAAGTACTAACACCTGCTTTTTTCTCCTTGTTGTTTGCATGAAATATCTTTTTCCATCCCTTCACTTTTAGTCTGTTTATGTCTTTGGGTTTGAGGTGAGTCTCTTGTAAGCAGCATATAGAGGGTCTTGCTTTTTTATCCATTCTGTTACTCTGTGTCTTTTGATTGGTGCATTCAGTCCATTTACATTTAGGGTGATTATCGATAGATATGTACTTATTGCCATTGCTGGCTTTAGATTCGTGGTTACCAAAGGTTCAAGGGTAGCTTCTTTACTATATAACCATCTAACTTAACTTTCTTGTTAAGCTAGTATAAACACAGTCTGATGATACTTTATTTCTCTGCGTTCTTATTCTTCCTCCTCCATTCTTTATATGTTAGGTGTTTTATTCTGTACTCTTTTACGTTTCCTTTGACTCTTTCTGTGGATAGTTGATTTTACTTTTTGCCTTTAGTTAGTATTGGGGTGTTCTACTTTCTTTCCTATGATTTTATTTTCTCTGGTGACATCTTTTTAGCCTTAGAAGTGCTTCCATCTGGAGTAGTCCCTTTAAGAAACCCTGTAGAGGTGGTTTGTCGGAGGCAAATTCCCTCAACTTTCGCTTGTCTGGGAATTGCTTAATCCCTTCCTCAAATTTAAATGATAATCGTGCTGGATACAGTATTCTTGGTTCAAGGCCCTTCTGTTTCATTACATTAAATATATCATGCCATTCTCTTCTGGCCTGTAAGGTTTCTGTTGAGAAGTCTGATGATAGTCTGATGGGTTTTCCTTTGTAGGTGATCTTTTTCTTCCTCTCTGGTTGCCTTTAATACTCTGTCCTTGTCTTTGATCTTTGCCATTTTAATTATTATATGTCTTGGTGTTGTCCTCCTTGCGTCACTTATGTTGGGAGATCTGTGGGCTTCCATGCTCTGAGAAACTATTTCCTTCCCCAGCTTGGGGAAGTTTTCAGCAATTATTTCTTCAAAGACACTTTCTGTCCCTTTTTCTTTCTCTTCTTCTTCTGGTACTCCTATAATGCGAATATTGTTCCGTTTGGATTGGTCACATAGTTCTCTTAATATTCTTTCATTTCTAGAGATCCTTTTATCTCTCTCTGCCTCAGCTTCTCTGTACTCCTGTTCTCTTATTTCTATTCCAGTAACAGTCTCTTGCACCTCATCCAATCTGCTCTTAAGCCCGTCAATCGATTATCTCATTTCTGCATTGTCTCTCCTCACTTCCTCCCTTAGCCCTTGCATATTTCTCTGTAGATCCATCAGCATGGTTATGACTTTTATTCTGAATTCTTTTTCAGGAAGATTGTTTAAGTCTATCCCTTCAGGCCCTCTCTCTGGGGTTGTCTGGGTGATTCTTGTCTGAAACATATTCCTCTGTCTTTTCTTGGCGATAGAGGTGGTCTCTGGCAGGTGCCACGTGTGTCAGCTGGGAGAACAAAGTCCCTTCCTGGTTTTCTGTTCTTGCCCTTCTCTGGAGCCTGAGCTGGGTACCCGCACACCGGGAGGCAGTCTCTGGGATAATCCCCTGAGCTGCCTGTGTGCAGGGCCGCCCTCAGCCTAGCCTACAGCACTGCCAGGGTTTGCAGTCATGCAGAGTGCCTTCTGCTCCCCTTGGTGCCTTCCAGACCTTGCTCCAGATCCTGTGGTCCTTCCCATTTAGCTGCTCGCTCACCGGGAGGAGATTCTGTGTGGTTTCTGTGGGCAGGGCCACTCTCCCACTGTTCAGCAGCCATGGCGGATCCGCCAGACCCTTTGCGGCGCTGTCCGGAGGGGAACAAATGGCAGGCTACTTATTCCTGTGAGAGGACCCGGCAGCTGGTTAGGGGGACCGAAATTCCTCCAGATTCCCAGCCTGCTGGGCTGAGTGTGCTGGGATGATTTTGTTTCGCTGTTGGGCCCTTGTCTCTTTAAGACTTTTTAAAAAGCGCCCGCTTTTCTTTTGTCCCAGGGGAGCTTGCTGAGGCGAGCCGCTTGCAGTCTCCGACTCGGATCCTGCCCTTCTGTTTCTCTAATCTCCGATACACTGTGCGATGTGTGTCTGTGCTCCCGGTGCAGATCACCAGGGCTGGTTATTTAGCAGCCCTGTGCTTCCACTCCCTCCCCACTCTGATTCTTTTCCTCCTGCCAGTGCGCTGGGGTGGGGGAGTGCTTGGGTCCCGCTGGGTTGCGGTTTTGTATCTTACCCGCTTTGTGAGGTGCTGAGTTCTCGCAGATGTAGCTGTAGCCTGGTTGCTATACTGTATCTTTTCATCTCTCTTTTAGGAATAGTTGTATTTGTTGTATTTTCACAAATATATGTAGTTTTGGGAGGAGATTTCCGCCACCCTGCTCACTCTGCCATCTTCCCAGAATCCTAACAGGGACTAATTTTGTGTGCAAGTGAAATGAGTGTAAACAAATCTCCTCCCTCCCCCACCTCTCCATTAGTCTAGGACCACACTGATTTATGACAGCTCATTTATTGTATGTTTATCTCTTAATGTTAATTAGGATCTTTTTCTGGGCTATTCTGTCTGTTATGCTAGCATCACAGATTAAATAATAGAGTTTTAGAATTCATTTTACATTCTGCAAGAGTTTTTCTCTCCTTCATTATGTTCTTTTTAGAGTATTAAAAAAAAATTCTTATCAGTTTTTTTCCAGACACGTTTTATGTCTCTGGGCAGGTGAAAAGATTACTATTTTTATAAGCATTACATTTAAGTTCTTACTAGTGAAGAACTAATATTTATACTTATTTTTTCCATCCATTAATTCAAGCAATAGTTCAAAAAAATTATAAAAATAACATGATCAGCTCCATTAATTTTTTTTGGTTTTGTTCTTTTAAAATTTTTATTATGGTATCATTAATATACAATCATGTGAACAGCATTGTGGTTACTAGATTCCCACTATTATCAAGTCCCCACCACACACCCCATACAGTCACTGTCCATCAGCATAGTAAGATGCTATAGAGCCACTACTTGTCTTCTCTGTGGTGTACTGGCTTCCCCCTGCACCCCTCCCACATTATGTGTGCTAGTCATATTGCCCCTTAACCCCTTACCCCTCCCTTCCCCCCCCATCCTCCCCAGTCCCTTTCCCTTTGGTAACTGTTAGTCCATTCTTGGGTTCTGCGAATCTGCTGCTCTTTTGTTCCTTCAGTTTTTGCTTAGTTCTTATACTCCACAGATGAGTGAAATCATTTGATACTTGTCTCTCTCTGCCTGGCTTATTTCACTGAGCATAATATCCTCTAGCTCCGTCCATGTTGTTGCAAATGATAGGATTTGTTTTCTTCTTATGGCTGAATAATATTCCATTGTGTATATGTACCACATCTTCTTTATCCATTCATCTACTGATGGACACTTAGGTTGCTTCCATTTCTTGGCTATTGTAAATAGTGCTGCAATAAACATAGGGGTGCATATGTCTTTCAAACTGGGCTGCTGCATTCTTAGGGTAAATTCCTAGGAGTGGAATTCCTGGGTCAAATGGTATTTCTATTTTGAGTTTTTTGAGGAACCTCTATACTGCTTTCCACAATGGTTGAACTAATTTGCATTCCCACCAGCAGTGTAGAAGGGTTCCCCTTTCTCCACATCCTCACCAACATTTGTTGTTGTTTGTCTTTTGGATGGTGGCCATCCTTACTGGTGTGAGGTGATATCTCACTGTGGTTTTGATTTGCATTTCTCTGATGATTTAACGATGTGGGGCATCTTTTCATGTGCCTGTTGGCCATCTGAATTTCTTCTTTGGAGAAGTGTCTGTTCAGATCCTCTGCCCATTTTTTAATGAGATTATTTGCTTTTTGTTTGTTGAGGTACGTGAGCTCTTTATATAATTTGGATGTCAACCCCTTATAGGATATGTCATTTATGAATATATTCTCCCATACTGTTGGATGCCTTTTTGTTCTACTGATGGTGTCCTTTGCTGTACAGAAGCTTTTTAGTTTGATATAGTCCCACTTGTTCACTTTTGCTTTTGTTTCCCTTGCCCAAGGAGATATGTTCATGAAGAATTTGCTCATGTTTATGTGCAAGAGATTTTTGCCTATGTTTTTTTCTAAGAGCTTTATGGTTTCATGACTTACATTCAGGTCTTTGATCCATTTCAAGTTTACTTTTGTGTATGGGGTTAGACAGCTGTCCAGTTTGCTAGCACCAGCTGTTGAAGAGGCTGTCATTTCCCCATTGTATATTCATGGCTCCTTTATCATATATTAATAGACCATATATGCTTGGGTTAATATCTGGACTCTCTATTCTGTTCCACTGGTCTATGGGTCTGTTCTTATGTCAGTACCAAATTGTCCCGATTACTGTGGCTTTGTAGTAGAGCTTGAAGTTGGGAAGCGTAATCCCCCCAGCTTTTATTCTTCCTTCTCAGGATTGCTTTGGCTATTCAGGGTCTTTTGTGGTTCTATATGAATTTTGGAACTATAGCTCCATTAATTTTTTTTTTTGAAACAAAACACTGTTTTACTGACATTGTGAACCAGGAATGTGATGCTTACAGCATAATATTCAGAGTGCACTCAAAAACTGAAGAACTCATTAGACATTTTTAAAGGGAATATGTAGATGAAATAATCATACAAAAATTATCATGTATCAAGAATTAATTTTGAGGAGTTACCACACTACAGACTGTGAGTGGGTATGAAGTTTAATCTGACATTAGTTCTGCCCTCAAGCAGTTTATGGCTAGATAATTAACAGATAACAAAGAAGTTCTATCAGTAAGATAACATTTTGTGAATTTTCAGAGGAAGGGATAGACCAAAACTTTGGACAGGAGGATACTCAAGATGGGTCTTAAAGAATGAGAAGCTTTGGATTTGCAAAGAAAAGAAAAGCATTGCAAGAGGAAGGACCAGCATAGCTCCATCAATTTTTAACTGAAATACAATTTTAAGATTCATACAATTCTTTTACTTTCAGCCAATATCCTTTTCTCCTGCTCCATGATTAACTGCTTTTCTTGAAGAGTTTCCAAATGTAGTTTCTACCCTTTTCTTTCTGAATTAAGTTATCTACTTGATCGACACTGATAAATGGCTAAATTAACTCCCCTTGAAGCCATCCTCTCGAAAAAGTAAGACTGATACACCCACTCAAATCTCATCCAAACATTTATTTGTGCCATGTACCAGACACTAGGGACACAATATAGTACAAAACAGACATCAATCCTGTTCCCATGGAATTCATAGTTTCACAATACTGTTAGTGGTAGAAATTATGATTAAAAAAAAAAGATGAGCCTGTACATTTTGGTGCATTTTCTTTTCATGAAAGGGATAAATGAAGAGACACTTACTGCATCACTTAGGACTTCACTGTTTATAGGTAAGATGTGTTCAATTCGCACAAAAGGTAAGAGAGAAGAAAGTATCTCTCTAAGTTCTTCGATGTCCAGGTCTCGTCTTTTTACACCTCTTTTGTTCACACTGTGAGCAGTGCCACTCAGTAAGTTTGGCTCTATAAGACACGAAATGTAAAATCTCCAACCAAATCCAAATTTTCAGAAAAAGGGTTGCTTTCTTTTCTAATACTTTCAGTAACATTCTTTATAATTACATAGACCTTCTTTAAAAAGGGCTATAAGTAATTTTTATTTCTTAGGAAGTTTACTTAATAGAGATATTCTTGGACAAAGAAATAGCATGGTGTCAACAGTAAAATAACATACTTTTATGACTATACTAAAGAATAAAGGATTCTTTTTCATATTCTAGCTCAAAGGAGAAAAGATGACTATCTATTCAAATCTAGTTTGACCAAGGGCTCTTTCTTAAGCTTTGTCACTTTTGTGACCAGTTTATAGTACAGTAAGAGCACTGCAAGGCAAATGTTATTTCTGGTCACTGCAGGTTATCAGTATGCTCATTAAGCTACCAAACGTTTAATGGCAATTAAACAAGATATTAATCAGGTGGTACCTAAAACAGCAGAACCCAATGTTTACTGTATTTCAGATTTTTATGATAGCCTCCTAAATTTCCATAATATGGAAATGTTATTGCATAAAAGTGAACCATTTGATCTCTGACATGTAATATATTTCCACTGACCAGAGCAGAGAATGAAGGTTTTCTTCATTGGGTATTAGTGAAAGGGGAAGACCTAAAGTACATCTGTGCTTATTATGGTACTGAGGTGGGAAGAAAAATGACATACATTTGGGAATCTTTACTCATGTCTTTAATCTAGAGGGCTGTATTCTTTTTTCTTAAAAAATAAGATTTTTATCATTCATAAATATAAATGCTGAATTTTCTGTAAACACTCCACAGGTTAACTGGTATTTCCCTTAAATCATGGGGTACACAGATAGATAAAGGGATATTATTTTTAAGAAGCTAAGCTCTTTCTGGAGTCACTAAAAATAAAACTGTTGTAAGTATGTGGAAAAGGGTTTTTTTTTCCCTTGCCTTGCTATGATTTGGTTTCATACTTATACAAAGCATTGCTTTTCAGGATTTTTTTTCTGAAAGTAGTAGCATCTTGTTTTCAAATGGAATGTTACATGAAACTCCCAAATATGTAACAGCTAAGAGCAGACCCCTTATATATGAAAGTGCTGAAACAAAGGTGCAGCCTGGTTTGCTCTGCTTTCTTCTCATCCCTGTGTAAGAGCCTTCCCTTCTAGCCTCGTCTAAAACTACTGTTTAAGGGAAATTTTATCAAGGATGCTCATGATCTGCCCCAAATAATTTCATTTACTAATCTTACACCAGTGAACAAGCCTATGGCTTATAATAATTATGTAGCATTATATTCAATTAATTCTTGCTATTTGGGGTTAGTTATGATTTATAAAGTTAGAGCAAACAATTAATTGGCAAATACTAAACCACTGCTCCTTAAGGAAACACAGGGTTGGGTTCCTGTGAGCCTCTGATCACATTTTTGTCAATTCTGTAAATGTACATAACTTTGTTTTGTGTGTGTTTCTGTTTAAAGACACCTTATTAATAATTATTGGTTCATTAATACCAAATTCACAACCAACAGGACTGTAACTCATGCCTGGAAGAAGCTTATTTTTCTCCATATTTTTTCCATAAAGTGCACTTGGAAGCCATAAAAATGTGAAAAGCATTTTTCACATAAGTACTAAATAGACTGTGAAAAGGACATTTCTTTACAATATGGCAGAGTGTCACCTTGTTCTACCTTAGGCTGGAAACATGTGCATCAGGGGACTCAAAGCTTTTGGTACTCTGAGGATGTCTGCAAATGACCATGAAAGCACTGTGAATACTGATTTTGGGGTAACAAATAAATTTTAGTAAGTAGGTGAATTTGCAAATATGGAATCTGTGAATAAGGAGGCTGGACAGTATACTGGTAGTTCAAAAACATCCTTTATTAATAATAGTGGTTTTTATATTAACAGAAATTCAAATCTGAGAATTGCTAAAGGCTTTTTCAGGCCTAAAAGAAATATAACAGGAGAAATAAAATTAGAGGATTGCTTTTATTCCTTAGTGCTTGGGTAGTAGTGTGTTAAAGGAACACTATAAAAAGGTTTGGGAAGGTTTAGCTTGATTTTTTTTGTGTATTTAAAAATGTGACAAAACAACTCTGTAAATGTACTAAAGACCATTAACTTGAACACTTTAAATAGGTGAGCTTTATGGTATGTAAATTATATGTAAATAAAGCTGCCAAAAAATAACAGGAAAGGGAAATCTTTAATTTTTCTAATTAAAATGTGTTTATTTGGGTTAACTATATAGAGGAACACCATCTATAAGGGAAGGAGCATTGGTGGGTGGGCTAACCTTAGACATAAAGTCTATTATAGAATCATAAGCTTCTGAAGTTGAAAGCCCTCCTCCTATATATGATGCTTCAATTTCTTCTGCAGCATCCCTCACTGGAGGCCATTCAAAAGTATTATTTCTCCTTTACCTTCCACAAAATTTAAAAATAAACAACAAATATGTTTTGGGGTAGTCACAGTTTTTTTAATTGAGGTAAAATTAACATACCATTAAGCTCACCATTTTAACTGCTTTAAAGTGTTCAATCCAGTGGCTTTTAGTATAATTACAACATTGTGCACCATTACCACCACTAGCTAATTCCAGAACATTTTCACCAACAATGCATTTTTGTAACACTTTAATCATTAAGTGAAAAATATCAATCTAATACTTCCACAAATCAGTCAATGTATATTATTAAATACACAGAAAGGTAACATTAAAAGTACCCTTTTCAAGTTGTAAAATGAAATTTTCTGTGTATTTACTTCGAACAAAATATCCTTGCCACTAAAGGATTTTATGTATTATAAAATTTCTATTTTCACCAGGCAACAGTGGCTACTGTCAAGACTGACATGGAGTGTGCATTTTAGTAAGCTTTTGGGAAAAACTTACAGTGCAAGCTAGTTTTTTGAGCTTACCTCTGTCTGCTATTCTTTTCATCAACTGATGCTCACCCCACTTTATCAGATATTTAAGGATATCTTGTTCACTTGCCTATAATAAAAAATGGTTTATTTTAGTGAAATTAGATAAATGGTTAATTTCATTAATGACTTTTCCTAGGTCATAATGTAAATACAGTGTGCAACTTACCACATTCTACTCTTTACACTGGCTCTTTGAATGTTCGAATTAAACCTATGGTCCATCAGCAGTGAACACACAAGACTGCATTACATGTGTTTCATCCAGTAACCTCACTCTTGGCTCCAATTAAAATTTTTATTCTTATTTTCATCTATATTTTTTCTTTATCCTGTTCTCTTTACCTATTTTGAATTTATTTTATCTTACTATATGGTCTCTACACAGCTGCCTTAAATTATTTTTAGGACAAGATGGAGATAAATAAATGAAAGTAGAAGTACACAGCGTGATTATTATCTCCTATAGGAACAGAAAAAATAAGTATGACAACTTGTTTTGGCAAAAGAGGCTACAATCTCCACAAGGTATGATGATTGATGATGGACCCTTCAAGTACAGTCTGTGAAATGGCAATGTGTCCCTTATTTCTTTGTGCTTTATTTAAAATCTTAGAGCAAATCTAGGCTGCTCTGAGGTTTTTACTTCCCAAGAAGAAACACAAAGCTTCTTAAGACAATAATATTAAGAGAACGGACACACCCTAACTTCCATAATGTACATAGTCTGGATCAGGACAGTAAAACAAGGTTAATGAACAAAGATCTTGAATAAATCAAATTAAGTTATGATAGTATTTGTGCTGGAATCAAAGCAATGTATGAAGGAAAAGTACAGATGTTAAGTGGATTATTTAACTATTCACTGCATTTCTCACTGAGATGGAAGTGTTTCATAATTTCTCTAGTACAAATGTAAAGAAGAAATGGCTCAATGGATTTTTGTCTTTCTAACATTAAAACTGCTGGACACTTTTCAGCATAAAGTTCATACAACCAATGCAAAAAAAAAAAAAGTTAACTTTTGGCATACTTTACGAGAAAGTACTTTTTACAATATTTTAAATCTACTGTTAGTTTAAATTACCAAACTACACTGACGTGTAAGTCAAGGACAGATGAATTTGCTAAAAATTGCTTCTGATTAAGAGTAAGTTACTGAAAACACCCTTATACTTTGATAGTACCTGTCACTGAGTTTTTATAAGCATTTAAGTAGATCAGCAACTGAGTATTATTCTTACTTCGTGTTGCTTAAGCTACTGTCTACAGTTTAAGTATGATCCCCCACCCAAAATAAAAAACTATTATAGTGTATCTACTATCAATGCAAGCCAAGAAAATCACTGTTGGGATATGCTTCTGATCTTGCCTACTGTCTCAACCAACCCCTTTGGTGTAGCTGGTCAGGAGCGGGGCTTGTTCACAGTGGTGAGTCATAGCAGCGGTGTGGCCAGAGGGGCCCCATAGCATGAAGGGCGAGATAGCCAGAAGCTGTATGAATCTAAAGAGGACATTCCCGGGTAGACTGATCTCCTTCAATGGGAGAATAACAGAGTACAGATGGGTTTCTTGGTGCACGTATGGATGACAACGAATTTGAGAGCTGTATAAATGATTACCTGTAAGTAGTCAGACTGGATAGCAGTAAGCAGATGGTCTTTGCTGAGTTCATAAAAAACATCCGAAGTCATGACCTGGGAAAATTCCTCACAGAGGAAATGTAAAGCTTGTCGGTGCACCCATTTAGAGCCATATGGATGAGAGCTCCACTTGAGGATGGCAATTAAAGTATCTAATGAGATGCTCTCTGCAATGATATCCTCACAGCCTAAAAGAGAAGGCAAATACTTCTTGAGATTAATCATAAATATTATTTATTGAACATTAGTGCTAGGTTCTATACTTAAAAGTAACAATAGTAAAAAAGAACAATGAGATAAAATCTCATGGAAATCACCAAGACTTGGTGGGATGGGGTAATAATTGGTAACATTAGACTACGACATCGAAAGGAAATCTGCTGTTCCAGAGACAGGTCCACAGAAAAAGGCAGAGAATCCTCACAATTGCTTAAGAAAGTTAGGTATCTATATACAAATCCAACAATCTGAGTAAGATACTGTAGTGCAGAGCACTGGACCAAAGGGGAAAGAAGAGTAGGTAGAAATCATACAGCCATGGGAATTCGCCAGAGGAAGGTTACAGATGACACCTGACTGAGAAGAGAACACACACTTGAAAAGAAGATGGGGTGCTATCTTCTATGAACTATGGGGACATCTCTTTGTATCATTCTAATATAAAAACAGTAACTTGCATTGTTGGTAGTTTAATCCCTCAGGATACAAACACAGTGTAGTTTTATGCTCATCTGGGATTAATTCTGGTGAATTAAAAAGAAATAAGTGGTTTAAGTGAAAATGACCAGGATCATAGAAAAAGTGACTATGGCACCTTAAGAACTCAAAAAGAAGAAAATCTGAGAAGAGTCAGCTATTTTCCTTAGGGAAGATCATTTCAAAATATAAAGATAAAATATAAGTAAAATGTAAGTAAAAAAGATTATGCAAGGGAAAATGGCTGAAGTTGGACAGAAATTCTTCATAACTAAGTTTACTATGAAATAAAAAAGAACCCTGATAATGGGGGGATGCACATTTAAATACCACCACTGCCCCCACAAATGTGACTAAACAGACTGCTCTCTAATGAGCCCACAGCTTTAAAAGACAGCCAAAAGAAAGGGCATGAACTCCAGAGACTTCCAAAACTCCCAAGTTATTGTGAAACCAGAAAGGCAAAAAGAGAAAAGTAATGAAACCCCATTTTCAGGTAATACAAGATCATTAGTAGCCAATAGAGAGTCTGTAAAAAGTAATGCTTCATTCTCCTTTCTAATATGGTACCAGATAAGGAGAGTACCATAGAGAATTATGTAACCTGATTACTGCAGAGCTTTTAACAAAACACTTCATGAAGTTTGTAGGTTGTTAGCTCCACAGGACAGGGACTGCTGTCTTCTCTGTATCTCTAGCATCTTTTTGCACATGGTAAGCACCAAATAAAAATACGTCCAATACAAATGAGATCTTTGCAGGTAAGATGAAGAGATGTAGAAGCATGGCAGAACACTGGCTGATAGAGCCATGTTAATTAAGTAGCACTGGTTAACTGGGGGGATGGCGTGGGGAGTCTGTCCTTGTGATGCTTATGTAAGAACTTAAATGAAGATGGGGAAAGTATGTTTCAAAATCCCCAGATGACCTAAAACTGGTAAACACAGTTATGAACACACTGGATAATATGATCATAATTGGTTAAAAAGATGGGTCAAAATGAAGATGAAACTAGAAAAATCAGAAAGTTCTACATTTAAAGAAAATCAACTGCAGAGTAGATGAGAGGAGGAAGCTAGCTTAACTACCACCTATGTAAAAATAATGTCTGGGTATTTTACAAGTGAATGCAAAATGTGACATGGCTGCTATACAGCTGAAGCAATCTCAGGCTTTTAGGATACCAGCACTGAATCCTAATCAAAGGAGTAATGGTGTACTGTTCTCCTGTGGGTTGCTGTGTTCTTGTTGGGGCTGACAGAACTCCAGAATTCTCAGAGGGCAAAAGAATAGTGGAGAGTTTGAGACTTGTCACTGAAGAAAAGCTCTGGGAAACCAAGATTATTTGGCTTATGTAAGGGAAACTTGAGGAGAGACATAAGAGCTATCTTTAAATGTCTGATGGACCTTCATGAGGAAGAGGAGAAATGACTGACTTCTCTGTTGTTGGGAGGGCAGATCCTGGGACACAAAGGGATGTTAAAAGAAGGGGCAGTTTGATTCAGTATTAAGAAATTTCTAACAATTAGAATTGCTCTCCTCTCCTCCTCTCAAAAGAAGGATCCCTTTAGGAAAATGGAGGGGCAAAGGCTGGCTCATCACATTAGGGTTAGAGTACAAAGGACTCCTACACAGGATATGGAACTAAGGTCACATGATATCCAAGCTGCTTCCATCATGAATATAAAACCCCTTTTAGAAAAATGGTAATAGATATACACGAGTAATTTAATCTAAAGTTTAAAGATTTAACCTAACCATTAACATGACATTCTTATAAGGCACACGGAGACCATCACAGTGCAATCTGCACATAAACAACACCCAAGCCATGGATATGTACTGAAAGGAGGGAGTGGAGGGAAATACGGAAAAATTCTGGATGGTCCTTATGATTTGTGGTGAGACTTGAATGAGGAGGACAGCATGTAGTGACAGACTTCTGTCAGTCTGTCCAGTCCAACGCAGGTATTGGACTAGAGTTGAATAGGATGAGTCACTTACAGGAAAGGCAGTCTGACGGATGTGTCTGAGAACAAAGCAGGATGAATTAGAGAAAAGGTGGTTATTTAAAAGAATGTTTCATGATCCTCCTAAACCAGGATATTGGCAGAGGTAAAGAAAGAGAATTAATGATAATACCATATAAACTTCTGAGGTTTACAGTGAAGTGAGACACAGCATGAAAAAATGAGCTTTGAAATCGGATTGGACTTGAAATCCCACCTTGGTCACTTAACCTCTTTGAGTCTGAAATGTTCTCATTTGTAAAACTGGGATGGTACTCCTAACTCAGGGTTCTTGGGAGACTGTACCCTTGACGCTCTTCATTCATTCCAACAGTTTGGAGTCACTACTTGCCAAGTGCTGTGAATACGTAGCTTTTTACTGTGCGTGTTCCTGGTGATGACATCTGCCCTGATGGTCTTAACTCCTATTGCATCCTTAAGACTTCAAGTCTACAGTTCCAACCCAGAGCTTTCTCCAGACTCCCAGACTCACTCCTTAAACTGTCCATTAGAGTTCCACATGAATTTTCTGCAGACATCTTAAATCCAAAGTCTACTCATTTCCTGTGGGAAATTTAGCATTCCCGTTTAATCCCTGTTTTAGAGAAGGCTTTCTCATCTGCCCAGTCACCAAAACCAGACATCTGAGTACTATTATTCTCCTAAAGCCCACATGCAGTCTACCATTAAATATGTTCATTCTGTTCTCATATTAAACCCATGCCCTGCCTCTGAATCTCTTTCCCGTTTCAGAATCTGATGCATTCTCCCTCATTACTGAAATAATCTTAAAAATTCCCATATCCAGTCTTGATCCTTTCCAATCTATTCTCCATCCTGTTGCCAGAATGATCTTTTAAAATGTAATTTAGATTATATATGTAACAAATTATTCAACAGCTTGCAAATGACTTCAAGATAAAATCTAAACTGCCTTCTCGATGATATGGTTCCTTCCAACTTCTCTAATTCCATCCCTGCTCATATTCTGCACTCCAGTTATACTGCATGGCTTACAATTTCCTAGAATTCTACAAAACTCTCTCACTTCCAGGCCTTTGCATGTTGTTCCATTTCCTGAAATGCTCCTAATTCTCCTTCTTAACTCCTCTACATCTTGCAGACTCAGCAGACTCAGCTTAGATGACTTTTTCCAAAGCTTACCGTGATCCTGGCTTCCCAAAGCCTGGGTCAGGTGCTCTTCCGACCTAAAAATGTCCATGGTACCCGATGTTTCTATTATAAGCATTAAACTTTCATACTATTTTATCTTTCTGATCTATTTGTCTGAATCCTCTACCAGACTGAGAGTTCCTTTCGGGTAGAGGCCCCACATTATCTGCTTCTACAGTGCCAGACACCTAGTAGATAATTAAAAACAAACATAATGGTTCACATTTTTGAAATTTATTATGTGCCAAGTTCTGTACTTAAAATATTTAATTTTAGCACTTCTCCTTGAAGAAGGTGTATTATTATTATTCCCATTTTACAGATGAGAAAACTAAGATTCACAAAAATTAACTTGCCCCAGGTGATATAGCTAGAAAGAAAACAACTCATACTTAGCTCATCAAAATTTTTTCACTTAGTACTTCTCTAATGAACAGAAAAATCTTATAAATATACCAAACATAGTGATACTAACTTAAAATTGTAAAAGGAAGACAATTAGGCAAAAAACTGGAATGCTGAAGGTATGTTGACTTATCTAACCCTGTCAAAATTATTATTTTCCTATTACAGTAAAGGATTTCAATGAGTGATAATTTGCCTTTTGTTGAGATTATCAGTAATGGAATGAAAATGTAAATATAGTAGCAAGGCTGAAGTGATGCTGGCAGGGAAAGGCCAGCAAGTGAGACGCAAAGAGACTTCATTCAGTATCATTTCCTTGGTTGGTAAATCTGTTCCAGTGTTGTAGGCCCCAAAACACTATTAGCACACTCAAAGATGGTCAGATTCCTGGTGACAAAGTGGTACTAACCCACCTCCTAAAAGACCAATGTATAAATCAAAAGGTCCCTTTTTGTGCAGTGCACATATTTGTGTCTAGTGAGCAGAATGCTATACTCTTCTTTTTCAGCTCTTCTCAGACTATCTGGGGTCAAGGAACAGTTATTTTTGTTCTCTTAAAAAATTTCCACTCTGTCCCGGACCAATACTTCTAGTAAAATTCAGTAAAAATGCTACTTGAACCTGTGGCAATATCAAACTGCTACAAAAGTTTCTAAATGCTTACTCAATTTCTGTACTTACCTCACAGCAGATACACTCTAAAGAGCACTGCTCTGTCTAGAATCCCTTCCCCTATGCCAGGTGCACAATAGGTTGAGATCAAATTTATTTCCTCCCATGTGGTTCTCATCCACTCTTAGAAGGAATTCTTTTTTTCCCTACAAAGATTACTCACTCCATTCCCTAAACTATAGATAAAACAGTACACATCAATTTCTTTAATTAAATGACAAAATAAGAATGACTATCTTTTTAAACTAGAAATTTAGAGCTTTAACTATTATCCGCATGTGGTGGATTACTGTTCAGATATAGTCACATCACCACCAGTCCCCTGCCACGGGGCAGAGTGTATTTCCCCACCCCAGCACTTATTAGCCATGAGATCTGCTTTGACCATTGAAATGTCAGTGAATGTAACATGACAACAGGCTTCAAAAGTACTTTGGGAACTGGGCTTGCCTTCTTACCTTCTGCTATTGCCATGATAAGAACAGACTATAGCTACCTTGTGGGCGCCAGGAGGATGAGCAGCAGTGGGAATGGAGCCACCCAGCCCTGCTAACCCACAGTGGCAACCAGTATGACTGACCCCAGTGGCTGCAAACTTAAATCTGCAACTTCAGCTGATCTGGAAATTTGTGAGAATACACATTCATTGCCATACATTACTGAGATTCTCTGGTTGTTCGTTACACAGCAATGATACTAATAAGCCACATGAATTTCTGGATGAATGCAAAGGTTTTAACAATTCCCTTGTGACAGAAAAACTCATCTGTAGCCGAGACTTTTAATGGCTTAAAGGTGCCCATGTATTCTGCTCAGGCAGATCTTCAGTGATGTTGCTGTGAGGCTGGCAGGTAGTACAAGGCCAACTTCTTACAATTCTTTTTGCTTGTGTGATATTAGCATTTCCCAAACAATCTCCCACTTGGTTAATCCTTTTCTATTCTCTTTCACCAGGACATTTTCTTTCTAATCTTTAATGTGGGCAAAAATGCCTCTCTTCAAAAATTTGAACTATATACTATGAATGACCAATGCAGAGATATAAGTAAACTAATTTGACACCTAGTAACGCAAATGATTATTACTGCTTGATAAATAGGATCATTTTTTGTTTTTATTAACGTTTTCTCCTCTTCATATCCTCTGATAATTAAAGCAAGCATCAATGTCGACAGGTTTCCTGAACACCCTTGACAGGATGTCTTTAGTGCCACTTCATGCTCTTCATTCTTTCTAGGTATACCCTCATACTTGTTTCACCAGGGTAGTGGGAACGCTTTTCACTGGCACGTGTCCATTAGGAAATGTATTAGTAGCTTCCAGATTCAGAGCTTCATACTGGGGTTGAGGTGGGAAGAGGAAGAAGGAAACAGGCAAGGAGGAAGAAAGGAAAGGAACGGTGGAGGGACATTATGGCTTGGCGCCCAACATAAAACAATGTAGGAAGTTTAGAGGAGGCCGACCGCAGAGCAGGTGTTGACTTTTTAGTGGCACCAGAGTTAGAAATAAAGACTTCAAATGCAAACAGGCTTGAGAGCAAAGCTGCTTTAATTCTTTCCTACTAACTTGTACATGACTGATTCCAATCCTAAGGAAAGGGATTATGTCTGAGGGGAGTGAGGCAGCATGGAGGGGTGGAAAGAGCATGCAGGCTTTGAATTCAGGCAGTTATGTCACTAACTTTGAACTCACTTTCACCCTGTGCTGGATCAAAGCACACCCTCCAGAATGAGATAATCCCATCAGAGTTTTGGGGATTATGTTAAATAATAGCGGGGAGCCAATGAGACCATCAACACTACCCTTTTTCTAGGCTAGAAATCTGAAATCAGCTGAGCTGACTCACCCTCCTTTGACCTATATACACAGGACTAGTCAATGTGTCTTACTGACTCCTCCGCAAAGTGCACTTCTATAACAATTTTCCACTCCGACTAACACCACTGTTGTCCAAGTCCTCAGTACATTGCTCATCAATTACCTGAAAGCTTCTACTGTCTCCTTCCCTCAGTACACCAGTCCATACAGAGCACACTGTTGAAAGGTTACCACTACCAACATATTATCCCTGCATCTTTATTTTAAAAACGCAGCCAGAATTCCAGATCCAAGGCCGAAAACCCGAGTCAGACATGTGGATTAGACAAGTCAAACTGTGCCTCTGGGTTTTTTTTTTTTTTTTTTTTACTGGGCTTAGTGGCTTTTATTCTTCAAACAGATGGCATTTCTGATCCCCCATCTTCTTATCCCCTTCCATGCTCTTTTTTCCCTTTTGGCCCAGGTAAGTAACCACATATTTGCATATCACTTACATGTGGGTTTAAATTTGGTTGTGGTTTGTACTTAGAAAACTGCCTGATACTGGGAAGGTACACTTAGGCAGTATGCAGTCTGTGTTTACCTACGAATTCAAAGAGGCCATTTTTCTTGCTTCAGTCTAATCTTTCAGAGGCTGGGTAATGTTGGACTGATGAATCTTAACTGAGGTATTGAAGAAATTCAATGACTTAGTATCCCAATGGTCAGTGCTGGATCCTTCACTTGACTCTCATCTCTCCCCACAGCCCAGGTTTTCAACCACTCTACCTAAACTACAAGGTGGAAAAAGCTCAGCATTGACCAAGCCCACTGCCTGTTTCTCCACAAAGTACCTTATATATTTTCATCCTGTCTCAGATTTCACACCATCCATGGAAAATCAGGAAACCTAAGCAAGACATCCCATATCTGAATAATTCAAGTGCTATGTGCCTCAGTGGTTTTAACTGCTGAGAGCTAGATGGATGATGAAGTTCTTAGGAGGACCATTCTGAAAAGATTCCACTGAGATCCTCAGGGGAGTCTAGCAGGGTTGAAGCCAAAACGCCTCCAGTGGGGACCAGCTCAATGACTCACTCTTATACTGTTTTCCCTCCTCCAGTATCACTCCCTCAGATTTTCAGTCCTGTTTGTGGGATTAATTATCAAATAAACTACTTGCACACAAGCCTTTATTTTAGGTTGGTTTTAGCACAGGTAGTCGAGGAATGGGAGGAGACACCCACACAATGGTATTAACAGAATGGCCCTAGAAAACAAGATTCTCAAATGAGATTCTGGAACTATGCCACTCACTGGTCCGATAGCAAAAAGGACCCATGCCTCATGGTAAGTAGAGGTGGTAACAACTTGAGCATGTAGCAGCACCACGACACTAAGGTTTCTCACTATGTGAGGTGTTAATTTCGCAGTAGTGGTGGTGCTTAAATGGAATGGGAATGAAAGTTAACTATAAGGACCTGTTATCAGCTGGCTTTAGTTAATAGCTTTTTAAGTCATGAAAAAGCAATGAAAGGCTTGGGTTAGTCACCCCTCAAGGCTAGGCACTCTGTCAAAGTCAGAAGACTTCTAAGTCAGTGTTTAAAGAAACCCTTATCTCCTGCAGCTACAGAACATACTACTAGAACTCAAGCTCAAGATTTAATTTTAAGGATATCAGGCCTACAAAGACAACTTGGGTGCAAAGCCTTAACAAATCTTCTATGATAAAATCTGGGTCCTGATAGGAACAGCTGGACACAGAAATCTGGAATAGGACATTTGGGTGGATGAGCTAGGAATGTTAAACCCCAAGATTTGCCTGAACTGCCTCCTCTCCCTAGCTCCAAACCAACAGTCAGGATGCTCACTCATGATCACAGTCTGAGTAAGAAAACAGTCTCTCTTCTGAGAGGAAAGAGTGTACACATGAAGAATTCCAAGAGCTGGTTACATGCACTGGCAGGTTCTGGAGGAACTCTTGTGGGAGGGCTCTGGGGAGTGCTGGACCTGGGCGCTAGGTTTATGGCAATCCAATAGGAACAGGAAGGCATTCATCTGGAATCCAAGGATTCATGGGGGTATCTTTTGGTGCTTCTTGCCCAGTGATACTGGAGAGAGGGCAATTGCAGCAACCACAGATAAAGCGATTAAGAGCTCAGATACCTCTGAAATGAATGTCTGGGTCACTCCACCTGGCAGGCCACCTAGACTTGCTGAAATGTTAGCAAAGGGTGACAAAAATTTAGGTTGGGTGTTGGAAAACGGAGATTGTGCTTACTTGTACTGTTCCAACTTGCTCAAGTTAGAATTGTTTCCCACAATCTCCATTTCTGTATGGCTCCAAGTTAAAGTTGGCCAAAAGAGAAACATGAGAGATTTGCAAAACAGAAGCAGCAGCCATTACTCTCCAAAAGTCACTGTAACTAGATGTGGTGACAGGCAGGTGCAGAGTGCCTGTCCTTGCTCTCCTCTGCTCCATTGTCAGCTTTCCTCCCAACTGCAGCCCTGGTGACAACAGTGGCCCCAGGTCATCATCACCAGATGCTTAGCTGCAGATACACAGACACACAGTTGTTCTCCATGTGCTCCACTTTGCAGCCCCACTTCAGTGACTCAACGTGCTTGGCTTCTCAGGTTGACTGGCAGTTAATTCCTCCTCCTCACTTTCAGACCTTCACTTCCCCAGGTTCCCCCACAACTGTGAGGCCCAATTCCTCTAGTAATTCCCTTATCCCATAAATCAGAGTGGCTCAGCTTCCTTAACTGAACTCAGTGATATCATTACCATAGTATCAATCAGAGCCTCCACACAGTTGTAGCAGCTGGGACTGTGGCTAATTGCACCATCTTTCCTGAATTGAGTCTTTTGTAGAGGTGTGGCTGGTTATCACCTTGAAGGCTCTGTGATGAACTGGCTTTAAATTATTGTTTTCTTCTAATTAAGTTATATCACAAGAAATGATTGATCTTAAACCATTTTGACCTATGAAAATAATATCAGATGATTAAACAATATATCAGTTTGCTATTGCTGTGTAACAAATTACCACAAACTTAGCAGGTCAAAACAACAAACAATTTATCTCATATGTCATATTTTCTGTGGGTCAGGAGTCTGGACACAGGCCACCTGGGTCCTTAGTCAGGGTTTCATAAGGCTGAAATCAAGGTGTCAGCTGGGCTTGCATTCTCATCTAAAGGCTCAACTGAGGAAGAATTTCCTTTCAAGCTCATTCAGATTGTTGGAAGAAATAATTTCCTTATGTTCATATGATTAAGGGCCCAGCTTTTTGCTGGCTATTAACTGGGGGGTTCACACTCAGCTCCTGGAGGCAGCCTGAAGTTCTTGCATGCATGTGTTCCTCTCAAAAGGCCACCTCACAACATAGTAGCTTAATTATTTGAAGTCAGAAAGGGAAAATGTCTCTAGGTCAAGTTTACTATTAAGAAAAGGAGTCTTATATAATAATGTAATGTAATCATGGAGGTGACATCCCATCATCTTTGCTATATTATATTAATTAGAAACACGTCGTATGTTGCACCCACACTTAAGGGGAGAGAATTGCATAAGGGTATGAATACCAGAAGATGGGGATCACTAGGGGTCATTTTAGGATTTGCTTGCCACAGTGAGTTAATGGCCATCTTAGTAATCCCTTTCTGACATACTAGACAGTTCTAGTCATTTTAGTCTGTCCTTAGTATTTGGATTTTTTATCTACTTCAGCTGTCATTTCTCAAAACACGTCTAACTATACTACTTCTCTGCAGAGTGTTGAGTTGCAATCCATATTTTAGTTAAAGGTGCAAGTAGGCTGACAAGGGAGCCAAGAATACTCAATGGGAAAGGATAATCTCTTCAATAAATGGCACTGGGAAAACTGGATATCCACATACAAAATAATGAAATTGGATGCTTATCTTACACCACCCACAAAAATTAATTCAGTGGATTAAGGATTTAATGGTAAGACCTATAAACTATAAAACTCCTAGAAGAAAACATCAGGAAAAAGCTTCTTGACATCAGTCTGGGCAACAATTTTTTTGGATGTGACACCAAAAGCACAAGCACTAAAAGTAAAAATCAACAAGTGGGACTACATCAAACTAAAAGGTTCTTTCTGCACAGCAAAAGAAACAATCAGCAAAATAGAGAGGCAACTTATTTAAATGGGAGAATATATTTGCAAACCATATATCTGATAAGTTAACATTCAAAACACATAAGGAGCTCATGTAACTTAATAGCAAACAACCATTGCAAGTGCGCAGAGGACTTGAATAGATATTTTTTCCAAAGAAGAAATACCAATAGGCAATAAGTACATGAAAAAGTGCTCAACATCACTAATTATCAGGGAAATGCAAATCAAAACCACAATGAGGTACCACCTCACACCTGTTAGAATGGCTATTATTAAAAAGACAAGTGGTACTTCTGGGAAGATGGTGGCATGAGCAGGGTGGCAGAAATCTCCTCCCAACATTATATTTATCTACGAAAATACAGCAAATACAACTATTCCCAAAAGAGAGACCAGAATACAGAGGAAAGCGCACAGCATGCAGCTACACCTGAGAGGACTTGGCACCCCGCAAGGCGGGTTAAGATACGGAGCTGTGACCCGGCGGCACCGGAGCATTCACCCAACCCACTGCGCCGGCGGGAAGAGAGGATTCAGAGCCGGGAGGGAGTGGAAGAGCAGGTCCACAAAATAACCAGCCCCAGTGGTCTGCGCCGGGAGCGCTGACACACATCGCACGGTGCATCGGACATTGGAGAGGCAGAAGGTGCAGGTTTTGAGCCGGGAACGCGCCAGGTCCGTGCAGCCAGCGCCTCAGGACAAGAGAAAAGCCCGCACGGTTTGTAGCGGTCTTGGAGAGGCAGGGGGCCCAGCAAGGGAACACTGTCGCAAGGCAGGCTCAGCCCAGCGGTCTGGGAGTCCTGAGAAGCTTTGGACCCGTTGGCTGGTGACTGAAAAAAGGTAGCAGCCACACTAAAACTTTATACAGAGAACAACAGCCTCCCATTCGTTCCCGCCCTGGCCAGAGCTACAAAGTGCGGCGTGGCCGTGGCTATGGCATAGTGGAGCAACAGCGACACTTACAGCACCCTTAGAGAATCCACTACAGGTGGCCGTTTTTTTTTCTTTTTCCCTTTCCTTTTTTCTTTCTCTCTTTTCTTTCTCTGCTTGTTTTTTTTCTGGTGTTTTTTTTGTAAGTCTTAAAGAGCCCAGCTGACATACGTGGCACCTACCAGCGACCACCCCTATCAACATGAAAAGACAGAGGAATATGGTTCAGACCAAGTTCACCCAGACCCAGACAACTCCTGAGAGGGAACCTGAAGGGATGGAAATGCACAATCTTCCTGAAAAAGAATTCAGAGTAAAAGTCATAACCATGCTGATGGATCTACAGAGAAATATGCAAGAGCTAAGGGAGGAAGTGAGGGAAGTGAGGAAAGACAATGCAGAAATGAGACAAGCCATCGACGGGCTCAGCAGCAGACTGGACGAGATGCAAGAGACTGTTAATGCAATAGAAAACAGAGAACAGGAACACAGAGCAGCTGAGGCAGAGAGAGATAAAAGGATCTCTAGGAATGAAAGAATATTAAGAGAACTGTGTGACCAATCCAAACGGAACAATATTCGCATTATAGGAGTACCAGAGGAAGAAGAGAGAGAAAAAGGGATAGAAAGTGTCTTTGAAGAAATAATTGCTGAAGACTTCCCCATGCTGGGGAAGGAAATAGTCTCGCAGTTCACAGAAGCCCACAGATCTCCTAACACAAGGGACCCCAGGAAGACAACACCAAGACACATAATAATTAAAATGGCAAAGATCAAAGATACGGACAGAGTATTAAAGGCAGCTAGAGAAAGAAAAAAGATCACCTTCAAAGGAAAACCCATCAGACTAACATCAGACTTCTCAACAGAAACCTTACAGGCCAGAACAGAATGGCATGATATATTTAACGCAATGAAACAGAAGGGCCTTGAACCAAGAATACTGTATCCAGCATGATTATCATTTAAATATGATGGAGGGATTAAACAATTTCCAGACAAGCAAAAGCTGAGAGAATTTGCCTCCCATAAACCACCTCTACAGGACATCTTAAAGGAACTGCTGTAGAGGGAAGCATTCCTAAGGCTAAAAGCTGTCACCAGAGAAAATAAAATCATAGCAAAGAAAGCAGACCATCCAAATACTAACTAAAGGCAAAGAATAAAACACCTAGTATATAAAGAATGGAGGAGGAAGAATAAGAAGGGAGAGAAATAAAGAAACATCAGACGGTGTTTACAATTACTTAACAAGAAAGTTAGTTAGATTGTTAGATAGTAAAGAAGCAACCCTTGAACCTTTGGTAACCACGAATCTAAAGCCAGCAATGGCAATAAGTACATATCTATCGATAATCACCCTAAATGTAAATGGACTGAATGCACCAATCAAAAGACACAGAGTAACAGAATGGATAAAAAAGCAAGACCCATCTATATGCTGCCTATAAGAAACTCACCTCAAACGCAAAGATATCCCCAGACTAAAAGTGAAGGGATGGAAAAAGATATTTCATGCAAACAACAAGGAGAAAAAAGCAGGTGTTGCAGTACTTGTATCAGACAAAATAGACTTCAAAATGAAGAAAGTAGTAAGAGATAAAGAAGGGCATTACATAATGATAAAGGGGTCAGTCCAACAAGAAGATATAACCATTATAAATATATATGCACCCCACACAGGAGCACCGACATATGTGAAACAAATACTAACAGAATTAAAGGAGGAAATAGAAAGCAATGCATTCATTTTAGATGACTTCAACATGCCACTCACTCCAAAGGACATATCAACCAGACAGAGAATAAGTAAAGACACAGAGGCACTGAACAACACACTAAAACAGATGGACCTAACAGACATCTACAGAACTCTACACCCAAAAGCAACAGGATACACATTCTTCTCAAGTGCACATGGAACATTTTCCAGAATAGACCACATACTAGGCCACAAAAAGAACCTCAGTAAAGTCGAAAATATTGAAATTCTACCAACCAACTTCTCAGATCATAAAGGTATTAAACTAGAATTAAATTTTAGAAAGAAAACAAAAAGGCTCACAAATACATGGAGACTTAACAACATTCTCCTAATTAATCAATGGGTTAATGACCAAATCAAAACAGAAATCAAAGAGTATATGGAGACAAATGACAACAACAACACAAAGCCACAACTTCTCTGGGACGCAGCAAAGGCAGTTCTAAGAGGAAAGTATATTGCAATCCAGGCCTATCTAAAGAAAGAACATTCCCAAATGAATAGTCTAAAGACACAATTACTGAAATTGGAAAAAGAAGAACAAATGAGGCCCAAAGTCACCAGAAGGAGGGACATAATAAAGATCAGAGAAGAAATAAATAAAATTGAGAAGAATAAAACAACAGAAAAAAATCAATGAAAACCAAGAGCTGGTTCTTTGAAAAAATAAACAAAATAGATAAACCCCTAGCCAGACTCATTAAGAGAAAAAGAGAATCTACACACATAAACAGAGTCAGAAATGAGAAAGGAAAAATCACAACGGACCCCACAGAAATACAAAGAATTATAAGAGAATACTATGAGAATCTATATGCTAGTAAGCTGGAAAACCTAGAAGAAATGGACAACTTCTTAGAAAAATACAACCTTCCAAAACTGACCAAATAAGAAACAGAAAAACTAAACAGACCAATCACCAGCAACGAAATTGAAGCGGTAATCAAAAAACTACCCAAGAACAAAACCCCCGGACCAGATGGATTCACCTCTGAATTCTACCAGACATATAGAGAAGAAATAACTCCCATTCTCCTTAAAAAGACAAGCGATAAGAAATGCTGGTGAGGATGTAGAGAAAAGGGAACCCTGGTGGACTGTTGGTGGGAATGTAAAATTGGTGCAGGCACTATACAGAACACTATAGAGGCTCCTCAAAAAATTAAAAATAGAACTACCATATGACTCAGCAATCCCACTTCTGGGTATACATCCAAACATGACGAAATTACTACCTCAAAGAGATAGCTACACTCCCATGTTCATTGCATTATTACTCACAATAGCCAAGACATGTAAACAACTTAAGTGTTCATCAATAGATAACAGATGAAGAAAATGTGGTGCATATATATATATATAAAATGGATTATTCATCCACAAAAAAGAAAGAAATCCTGCCATTTGCAGCAACCTGGATGGATCTTGAGGGCATTATGCTAAGTGAAATAAGTCAGACAGAAAACGACAAATACTGGATGATCTCACTTGTATGTGGAATCCAAAAATATCAAACTCATGGAGACAAGAGAATAGAATGGTGGTTTCCAGGGGCTGAAGGGTGGGGGAAATGGGCAGATGTTGGTCAAAGGGTACAACCTTTCAGTTATGAATAAGTTCTGGGGATCTAAGGTACAGCATGCTAACTAGTTAACAGTACTGTATTATATACTTGGAAGTTGCCATGAGAGTACAGCTTTAATGTTCCCATTGTAACAACAGAATGGTCATTGTGTGCACTGAAGGGTGTGATGACCAACCTTATTGTGGTAAACATTTCACAATATAGAAGTATATCAAATCATTACATTGTATACCTTAAACTTAACACAATGCTGTTTGTTAATTATATCTTAAAGCTGTGGGAAAAAAATCTAGATTAAAATATATTTTCACTACAAAAAAAAAGAGTAAGTTTAGTTTTTCTAGATTTCTCATATCCTATTGTTAATGTGCAGAATTTGGTTGTCCCTAATGGGTAGGAGGCCCAGAACAGAGCTAGAGTCTTAAAGTGTAGCATACTTACTTACATGGAAGTTTATCTTTAAAGTTTATGCCCCCTTTTGTAGTCTTATAAGATTTTCTTGCAATAGCTAATGGCCAGAAAGCATTACTAATATTACAGGTCTGCTGCAAATATCTTACTGAGACGATCTCTGGGCTGTCTGTCGGGATGGATATACAATAAACTGGTAACACTGGTTGCCTCTGTGAAGGGGAACTGATTGGCTAGGGGACAAAAAGTTGAGAAGGCAGACTCTTCACTAAGTATCCTTTGTACTTTTTGAATTCTGTCCCATTTAAATGTATTGTCGGTTCAACAATCAAAGGGCAATAACAAAAAATCAGGCTATGGAAGTTGCCAGGAGTTCTTTCCCTCAGTGCTCAATATAAAAACAATCACTGACCACAAAATCCAAACAAATATTGGAAAGGAAATGAGAGGGTCTCTATTTTGAGAATTACTCCCCTCTGATGAGAAAGCAGCAATCCCTAAGATGCACACTGCCTGTGTGTGAAAATGTACATTGAGTGCTTCTACTCTTTATGCTTAACAGTTTTTGTCAAGCTGTGTGAGGGAAAAACAAAGATGGGAAATAAACTGAAAACTTCTAAGGAATAACTTTAGTAACAGTAAGCAAATGAAGAGGCTAAAGTATAGAGACAGCTGATAAAAGATTTAAGATTTCTCTTTAAGTCATCAAAGGAAAAGACAAGAGCCCTTAAGATATTTAGTTGAATACAGATTTATATTTCCTTAAAGTTTACTTTATAGATTAATATTCTCTAATATGGCATTTTTAAATACCTATGCTTATTGCATTTTTAGGTGAGAACAGCATGATGAAAGGGAAAAGCATTCACAGGGATGTCAGGTCTCTGGAGAGACACCATATATAAACCCCTGCTATACTATTATGTGGGTGGATCTATTTCTGGAACCCATGGGATACCTGAACTCCCTGAAATTGAATACGTGTTATGTGCAGGCATCTTACTGGAAGAGAGATGCAAGATATACCACTAGAACAGGACTGGCCAGAGACCAGATCCTAATTCCCTTTAGCTGTGGGATGTGTGAAAATCTGCCTATTTCCTCATCTGAAAAAATGTTTCCTAATCCTTAAACTCTACCTCATCAGGTTAGTTTGAGGATTAAGTAAAATAATACACACATAGCACCTAATACATTGTTTTTGGCTTATGGTAAATATTAACTAAAAAGCAACCATTACTATAATTAAGTTTCCTTGAGGAGGATATCCATTGTACTAGTATTCTGATTCAAAAGCAATCAGGGAGACTTGTGGTGGGGTAGAAGAGGGTAGGAAGGGATCCATAGGCTCAAGAAAGCAGAGCAAGTCAAAGACCATCAAGTAAATAGAAATAGTGACAATCTACATGCATTACGCACTTTCACAGACCATTTATTACATTGCTAAATAAAAATAATCCTAGTACTCAGCATTTGAAAAACTCAGAGGTTCACACATCTTTAAAAACAAAAAATACCGATTTACACCTATACCTTGTTTACTATCCTTAAACCATTCTTCCAATAGTGACAAAACAGTAGGTTAGTATCCTTAATTCTATTATAACAATAAAGGAAAAAGCCAAAGCTTTTGGGGTAGAGCCATGTAATAATTATTTTCAGAAAACTTTTAGATATACCGGTTATCTCAAATATGATCATATGCTCCCTTCAAAACAATGCATCTCATGGATGATTTCTTCTCACAGAGGTCACGTTTCCTCTTCCCTCCAGTGAAAAAGACCAGAACTCAATCTTGGCCTTAATACTTTCCAGCTGTAGCTTCAGGTGACAATATTTTCAAGCCTCAGTTTATGTGTAAAATGGAGAATGGAGATAATACCTACCACAGAGGATAATGTGAGTTAAGAGATTAGCACAGTGCCTGGAAAAAAACAGGTGCCTGAAAAATTCTACTGAATAAATGAATAAATAGAGTAAGAAAATTTAAAAAACAAATTAATTTTTGATTAATTTACAAATTTTATCTCCTTAAAGAATCTATGTATAAAAAAAAACCCCACTATTCTGGAACATTTATGGTCTCTACACGCAGCTTAAGGTCTCAAGAGAACAACTTTCAGAAAATGCAAATGTAATCATAAAGCCAAATGTCTCAGCATGTCATACCAAGCTTTGTATTATACATCCCTGCTTACCTCTGTAGCCTCACTTCCTGCCACACCTCTCACTTCTGCAACCACAACTGCCCAGAAACCAAAAGTGCCTTGCTCTCATTATTTCTAGGCCATTCCAGCTGCAGTTCCTTCTGCCTAATACACTCCCCCTTGAACTCCAATCTTTATATATTTAACTCTTATCAGTCTCCAGGTCCTGCGTCTCTGTAAAGTTCTCCTTGACACTGTACCCCTCCCCTATAGTCCCCATATTGAGGTCTGGGATCCTGTTCTTCTTATGTGCTCCTCTACCATCCAGTGTGCTTTGCAGTATTAGGGGACTCACGCTGTAACTGCCTATTGGTACTCACCATCAGACTAACTTACTTATTACTTTAATCCCAGGGCCTCGGAGACAGCAGCTCAGTAGGTGTTTGCTAAATGAATAAGGTACAGGAGTCATAGTGCTAACTCTATGCCACAGGTCCATTTGAATGACAGGTTATATTCTTCCCTCCCCTCCACAATGTCCCATTTTTACCTTATTTTACTTGAAAACTCAGGCTGCTGCTATTCTCAGGTTTACAAATCTGTTATGATGATCAAATGTACAACTTGTATCCATCCACTTTTAACATAGTACCTCTAAAAATGTGACATCAAAATGTAGTTTTAGAAATAGGGTTCATACTACTGAAAACTTGAGATACTTAAATATTTTGTTTATACTTACAAAGAACTTTCTAGAATTTAATGAGGCATATGAAAAATACAAAGATTTTAATCACAAAGTTTAGAAAATTTTTTGAACCTCTCATAATTAGAAGGTCAGATATGAACAGGTTTAGAGAACCAGTGTGATGTCCATTTATTCTAGAAATGTTCTAGTGAATCAATGTCAAAATTCAGCATTGTTCTTTAACGCAAACTTCAATTAGGAAGGAATACTGACAGTGTTAATTTAGTGTTAAAACCAACCATTTCAGAAAAGGCCTAACTTTATTGTGGTTGAAGAGGAATATATCTAGAAACAAAGGCATGTAAGTGTGCAAACTGTGGTTTTCAGTTTTCTTGCACTGCTTTCAGATGTATGGCTATTTCACCTTCTTCAAATGCTATGATGTGTAAAGCATTTATCAGAAGTTCTATAGACATGTTAATGCTAAGTATGAGGTGTATAAAATTGTCTTAGTAAAAAGAACCAAAACAGAGCGCAAAGTCTTTTAATATAATAAAGGTATCCCCTTCATGGATGGATATTTAATAAGACTAGTCCATGATATTCCTCTTCATCTAAATATATGAAAAAACAGCTGGAGGAAAGAATTTTTGTGGTCTGGTTATATTCACTGAATGGTTTAGCAGTTCCATAAATACACTCCAAACTGATTCAGTCTTTAAGAGATATTTTTAAAAGGCACTATTTGTTGACAGTGTTTTCATGGGGGGAGGAGGTGTACGACTGAAGGGCTCTTAAACACCTTTTGTATTAATTTGCATTATCTGAGCATCCAAGTGAGTACATCTCTTACATTTTGAGAAACAAAAAATGGAATTATTAAAATAAAGTAACTTCATATATACTGACATAATTTTTCCAAAATGTATTAAGTATGGAAAAAGGCAAGAGAGTAATATTACAGTGTGGTCCTATTTATACTACAACAGAACAAGATATGCAGGTGAAATACACACATTCACGCACATTTAAAGTCTGTAAGGAAACTTGTCAAACTGTTCAAAGTAGGTCATCAACAAGGATTTGGGAAACTAGTGGTAGTAGATGAAAATACACGTTAGGTTATATTTCAGTATAATTTCCTTTTTTTAAAAAATGAACATGAACTGCTTTTGAAATAAATTCATTCAAATTGAATGTTGTTAAGGAGATGGCTTATTTATGAATGTTACCAAACATTGTCTAAAGTCTTTTTAAGTGCCATGTCCATAGGAAACTTTTCTACTGTGTACAGAATAGGTGCTTAGTGAATCCTTGTTTTGAAGCCTATCTCTTGATCAGTAGAAGTGGCTCTAGGAAAGTAACAACTAAGTATTTGTTTCCCCATCTCTAAAATGGGAAGAATGATGGTAGCTACAATAGAGGTTACTGTAAAGATTGAGTATTCCACAAAAAGAGTTTAGCCCAATGTCTTGAACATACTAATAACTAAGCAGTATCATTATTAATCTACCTTAATTCTCAGAATAATTTCTTCCAGCCACTTACAAATCCAGAAGTACACAGGATGCCTGTACTGGCTATTTTAGGAGACAAGTGTTAATACCTGCTTTTAAGGCAGAAACTTCAAATCCGTATGTCAATACTGAGTTTGAAAAGCCACGTATTTGTATAGTGTGGCAGTTCCTCCTCCTGTCACTTTCACTCCTCAATCACTAATGCCCCCCTCTAAATAACCACATAACCAGCACCTTGAACTGTATTACATTTTTACTCCTTGGATAGGTTAAGAGAAGTAGTCAGAACAATAAAAATAAGATGGGAAAAGGTCCCAGGAAAAAGCAACAATTAAGCTATTTCTCTTATTAGTGTTTCTAAGTGAAAAAAGGACTATAATTGAATCAAAGTGGAGTTTACACCAAACAGCTCACCACCATGGGAAAACTCTATGGACCATTTTTTTAATGGCTGTTTTGCCATCTAATGTTGAATGTCTCCTGAATTGCAATCATGTGTATCATTGTTTTATAAAACTTACTCTGGAAATCTGTGAACCACGCTGTCAAATGATGTGCAGGGAAAATAACTCAATTCTTGTCTTTAGAAATTGCCTACTAAAGAGTTCATGCAATTCAATTTTAAAAACATGTATTAAAGCCCTTCCAACTGTAGGCCAGGCATAGTTCTGGGTTCCTTCAGTTCTATGAGGAGGAAGAAACTAGTTCAAGTTGAGAAACATGGACAGAATTTATATGGTCTGTATGTGGCAGAGCCAGAATTAGAACACAGATCTCATTCTAGACTTCATATTTATAAAATACCATTAAATTTGGGTATTGTTATTTACCTCTGAATCTCTCTGCGCAAATGGGAGAACCATTCTCCAAGTTCATTAGGCTGTTGTGAAGATGAAATCGAACAATGTGCCTAACATGAAGCTAAGTATATAGTGGCATTTGAAAACCATCCATTTTAATTCTCTTCTCCCTGGTATTGCATCTTGCATAGCAATGGTGTTTCAAAAACGTTAACCTGAAATCAAGTCTCTATCTCAGATATGCTGCATTGGGCAGCATCACTGAGGATGTTATCTGCTATCCATGTGGTGACTAGGGTTCAGTGTGCTCTTTAATAATATAAACATTCAACTCTTTCTTATTCCAGAGAAGTAGTACTATGCTGTTCAAAAGTCTGTATTCAAATGGAATATTATTCAGCCATAGAAAAAGAAATCCTGCCATTTGCAACAACATGAATCAATCTAGAGGGTATAATGCTAGGTGAAATAAGCCAGGAGGAGAAAGATGAATACTATTTTATTATGATTTCAATTTTTAAAATTCTTATTTTTTTAATTTAATATATATATTTTTTATTTTGGTATGATTAATATTTAATTACATGAGCAACACTGTGGTTACTAGTTTCCCATTATCAAATCTCCACCACATACCACATTACAGTCACTGTCCATTAGCATAGTAAGATGCTATAGAATCACTACTTGTCTTCTCTGTGCTCTACTGCCTTCCCCGTGGCCCCCCCCCCCCGCCATTATGTGTGCTAATCGTAATGCCCCTTTTTCCCTTTATCCCTCCCTTTCCACCCATCCTCCCCAGTCCCCTTTCCCTTTGGTAACTGTTAGTCCATTCTTGGGTTCTGTGAGTCTGCTGCTGTTTTGTTCCTTCAGATTTTGCTTTGTTCTTATACTCCACAGATGTGATTTCACTTATTTTTGGAATCTAAAAACAAAACAAAACTCATAGACACTGGGAAGCGTCTGGTGGTTACCATGAGGGAGGGGTTAGGGTGGGGAGGTGAGTAGCGTGAGGGTGATAAAAGGGCAGAAAAATTCTCAATCATAATATAAGTTGGTCATGGGGAACGGTAGTATATAGCATGGAGAATATAATCAGTGATTCTGTAACACCTTCCTAAGTTGACAGATAGTAACGGCACTAGTTGGGGTGAGGCTTTAATAATATGGGTAACTATTGAACCACTTTGTTGTATACTTGAAACCAATGTAAGATTGTATATCAATGATACTTCCATAAAAAAAAAATCAATTAACATTCTTGCCAATATATTCTCGTCAATGCAATCACAGGTAGCTAAGGATACAGGAGCTTGGTGGGAATCAACAAAAGAATTCTGTGAGAATTAACTGGATATTTGGAATTTGCAGTAAAGAGTATTGTTTTTTTTTAAAGTCTGTATTATATCCATACTGACCTGAACATAGCACTTCCTCTTTTATCTGATTACATTAATGTCTGTAAAGTTCAGATTAGATCCAATTGCTCAGACCTTGATTATAATAAACACACAATTTGGGATGGAGAAAAAAAACAAACTCATTTCCCTCCACTGTGGCACCCTTGAAATTTCTGTATCACAAATAAAAGGTTTGCTATTGTTGAGAAGGCTTCTAATTAAACTCCACATAATTTTAAACAAAAAGGAACAGAAGACCTTCTACCCCAAATGAACTGTACACATTTTAGAAATAATACTTCTTGCTATGGCTATAAAGTGACTGCTATACATTTACACTTAAAAAGGCATATAACAAGCCATAACACTAATTTATACCCACTGTCTTTTAACTATATAAGTAAGAGTGAATAAACACTTTACTCTAAATAGACAAGATTACGGTAACTTCTTACAATTTTATTTTTCCTTCATAAAACAGGACAAATAAGAAGCAAAAAGATGCCTAATATGTAAGAATTATTTCCAAGTTACTTTGACACTTTGAATTATATTCACATTACTATAAACACACTTTTATTATTGAAATTTTAGATAATTAGTTCTTTGATCTAAATTATAAATTAGTGCAAAAGGTAAGATTGTCCTTGGATTAAATATGTTTGGCCTCAAAAGATTAATAGCCTCAACTGGCTTTCAAGAATATTTTAAGTTCAACTGATATCCTACTTAGTATCACTAGGCCAACAAAAGTAAAGAGTTGATGAGAACATTTTATTTGAAATTTAACTTAAAATCAAATTTAATGGCAGTTATATACCATTCAGATTGCACCTAAGCTTACTTTTACATCTCCTAGATTGAGGTTCACTGTTTTCATTTTATTTGCAACCTCAAGGGTTAAACATTTATTACCTCTCCCCACCACCACTTAAAAAAAGAAAAGTTACTTGGTTTTCACAGGTATTAAAGATAATTCAAAATATGTAACTGAGAGTCTACAAAGAGCAAAGCACTGTGAGAAGTACTTTGGGTGATTCAAAGATGACCAAGATTCTGATTTTATCTTTAGGAGTATATACTATAATTGTATACTTTAGGAATATACATAATTGACAGAGGAAATGTGACAGGTACATAGGTAATGCCAAAACAAGTTAGAAGATGTAAAAACCTAAAAGAAAAATAAAAGAAGTGTTTAGAAGTTTGCAGGAAGTAGAAAATACTTGTACTCTGGAATGCTGTAAGACAAAACAATGGAGGTAGCATGTTGAGTTTAGTCTTAAAGAGTAGGTAGTATTTGGACATTTAATGATCAAAAGGTAAAGATATCCCGAGACAAAAGAAAAGTGACAGCAGAGGGTCAGAGATGGAGAATTTGTAGTCTATATGAAAAAGGTTTAAAAGTTCTAAAATAAATATGCAATTAAATACTATACTTTAGAACTCTACTCATAATTTTGAGTAAAAAAAATTTTAAGCTCAAAGTTTCATTATGATTAGAGATGTGTAACTTGAATCATTTGAATTGCCATTCCTGAAACATTAATTCTTCATCGATGTTGCATGTTTAACTGAAATCTACATTTACTACTCTGATCCATTGATAATGGTTTTTAACTTAGCTCCATTTTCTCTAGAAGTGTATTCAGACTAATTTGATGAGGAGGAAACAAAGACACAAGTAAAATGAACTGCCAGCTCAACTGAACCAAGACAGAAGGAAGAGTGTCAACGTGGAGACAGTGGAGAGGATGGGAAGAGGAAGGAATGGATTAATGACTAGGAACAGTAGTCTTGGCTATTTTGCATTTGTTTCAAATCACATACTCTTGGAATCTGACCAAGTTTCTAAGGGAAAAAATTAGGTCATTGTTTTCAATTGTTTCCCCTTTAGATTTTTAATTCAACAAAATATAGTAACATGCATTATAATTAAAAATATGGACAAAAGCATTAGAGTCCATTTTGGAAAAAGATATAAATTTCACATTCCATAGGTTGAAAAACAAATTTTTAAGATGAAAAAATAAAACATTCATCTTAAAGTATACTACTGTAAAATGTTCTGCACTGGAATATGCAAGTAGATGTTTGTGCTAATTCTGGGCTATTTTGTTTTGCAGTCAACAGCTTTTATAATAAGTATTAAATGTAAGTTTTTATGGTAGGCCCACAGATTGTTAAAGTTCATAAGAAAGCCTACAGTTCTCCTGAAGAGTGGATTTCTTCTCAAAAATTATAAATCAATATGTATTCTCACTATCCTCACGTTTTTGTAGCTGCTTATGTAGCATATGCTAAGGTCATTATGAAAAGTCAGTGACCAAACATCTGATCATTCTTTTGAGGCTCTTCCAATCTAGTCATCTATTTAAAAATTTTATACACTAACTAGTCTTTTTAATAAAGGTACTGTTATCAAGCAGGCTTCTAAACTGCAACTTCAGAAAACAAGTCGTTAGTGTAAACAGAAAAGGCATTTATTTGAAAGGATACAGGTAGGCCACGGTGTTGCTGGGCAAGATGTAGACTAGGCTCAGGAAACAAACAAGGACAAAGGCAGGCTGCCGAGTGAGGACATCACCGAGCGGCCCCGTCAGTACACTGTGCTGCTCGAGGAACCTTGCCACTACAGCTCCTGTGCTGTGCCTAGACAGTGAACGCCATCATTGGTGCCACTGGCACTGACATCTCTCCTTTTCCACTAGATGTTGCTGCTCCCACCCTGCTTACAGAGAGAGAGTTCTGTACGTCCCAGCTTCTCTGTGCCATCAGCAGCCAGTTAAAAAAGACTAGGTCACATACCAAAGTCCTAACTACAGAGAAGGCTGAGAAAGCAAGCACCTGACCTTTTAGGTTTTTACACTGGGAGTTGAGCTCTGCCTTCTATCAAGAAATACACAGTGAGGAATTTCCCAAAACTAGGAAAATGCTGGACAGCCAAAACAGTCAAATAACCAATAGAGGAACACTAGTCTATTCTGGAAAGAATGGTCTAGTCAGTACAAAGTCCTCTGTTCTCTGGCTAAGAGCTCTGAAGCAGTCTGAGTGATGACCTACCTATGCAGGCCACCGTTTTTTTGTTTTTAATTAAAGGGCCACCATTGTTTTTTAAACCTCTCAGCTGAGCCCACATTTCCCTCATCTACGTGCTTAGCCCCACCCCTAGTGGTGTTAGCACAAATCAGGCTCATGGCTTTGATTCCTTTGAGTTGATGCTTCCATTTCTAGTCTGTTTTGTTCCTACAGCAAGGCCATAGTGGCTTCCCACCCTCATCCCTGAAAACTGATTCTCATACTGCTCCCCTCTCTCACTGTGCCCAAATTCCTGGGCATGGGGTCAGAAGAGCTGTTATGAATCACAACTTCATCACTTCCAAGTTTGGGAAAAGCTAGTTATTAATCTCTGAGCCCCACCACACTCACATGTTGTCAGGATGACCAAATGAGAAGAAGTAAAAGCCCTTTGTAAACTAAAATTATAAACATGATCTCATTAGTTAACGTTCCTGATAGATATGAAAGAATTCCCAGTTCTTTAGGATTGTGGCCTATCTAGGTTTCTCTGGTTCTTGAGCACTGATATCACATTTTATTAAAGAATTTAATTTTGTAATCAAAGCACTGTATGCTCACAATTTAAAGTCTTGTACCTAGTAGTAATAAAGAAAAAGTTACCCTAAAAACAAACCCCCCTGGCCCTATTTCTTTCCCACTTCCACTCCTGCTCCCCAGAGGCAACTACTCTTGAATTTTTCAGCTATTTCTTCTAGAATTTACCTCTATATTATCATTTTTATTAAATCAGTATTCAGTGTCCCTATCATGACTAATTTAAATTCTGCTTACTACTGAGTCATGCTGTGTACTAGAATATTTTCTTCCAGATATTAATTTCTTTTCCCACTTGCTTCATTTTCTATAAATCTACTGCTAACTCTTCAAAAAGGCAAAAAGATCCGTAAAATCTCTTTCAACATCACATGTTACTTCACATTCAGCCATTCAAGTAACTGATCTCTCCCAGATATCTACTTGCTGGATCCTTTCACCCTTTTACTCCAGTCAACACTGGATGCCCACTAGACCTACTTCACAGCTGGTACCTAGGTATTCCCTTTCTTCTTTCCTGTATTGGACTCCATTTTCTGAATCCTACATTTCTCTGTTCTTGGTTTACTTCATTGTTTAATGGAACATATCCTCAGTAACTTCCTGATTAGGGATAGAGGGGAGGTAAGTTTTTGAGGCAAGACTGAAAAACGCCCTTCCTTACATTTGACTGACAGTGTAGCCAAATATAGAATTTTGTGTTTAAAATAATTTTCCATCAGCTTTTTGTAAGCACTAGCCATTGTACTGTAGTATTGTTTTTGCTATTGAAAAGTTCAATACCATTCTGATTTCTATTTCTCTATAGGGAACATAATTTTTCTTCTCTGCAACATTTTAGAATCTTCTCTTTTTCCCTTTCTGTAGGGAAACTTGCTAACACAGAAATTCCTTTAGTGTTGGCAATATATCTGATACTACTCCTTTGATACTGTCTTCTCTTCCATTCTCCCTGTATACGTTTCTAAAACCACTATTTGTTAAGATGATACACCTTCTGGATGAATACTATCATTTTCTTCCTTGTCCCCACTGTTGTCCATCTCTGTTATTTACTTTCTAGACTTGTTCAATTTTACCTTTCAGTCCTTCTGTTAAATTTTTCATTTCTGCTACATTATTTCCAAGAGCTCCTGTTTTTACTTTTATAGCATCCTATTTATGTCTCATTGATTCAATAAAACATTCTTTTATATACGAATATTGCGATTCTACCAAAGATGTCTACTCTTATGGCCTTTCTTAACTGGGAATCCTCTTCTGAATCATAGAACACAGTAAGATTTTGGTGACTATTTTCTTAATTCTCTACAAAATGGTACTTAACTAATACTATGCTGGATGCAAGGGAGAGATTCTAATTCATTACACTCAACAGATGCTTCAGAGTATTATAGATTTAATCTGCTTGCAGAACTACTGCTGAGAAGAGCTGATTGTACCATGATAAATATCCAGATACAATAGTTTGATAAGTGGTATACATCAATCACCAGTGATAAAATTATATGAAAATCTTAAAACCAATAATTACCTAGTAAAAATGTGTAACATATGCTTAGTATAGGGTTTAACCAATACAATTATAGAATTAATTTTCTATCTTAAAAAGTTTGTTTTAGAAAAGAATGTGGTTGTGAAGGAAATATGTTGTGATGCTAACCATGTAGCAGCTGGTATTTACTGAATGCTCACTATGTATTGTTCAGATCACTAAACACAGATGATTTCCTTTAATTCTCATAATCCTACCTTACAGGTTTACTATTCTTATTTTATAAGTAAGAAAACAGGGGCTTCAAGAGGTGACTTGCTTTGAGGTCAAACAAGTTAAAGCATGGTTGTGAAGGATTCAAATCCAGTTTGTCTGGTTCCAGAGCCAGAGCACTTAAGCTTTGTGGTGTAAAATCCCTCTCCAAGAGATCAAATATTCTTCTTCCCATGTTGAAGATATGGTTTGTTTTAAACCCTAACATGAACAGTATCATGGGTATGGGGGAAAGATAAAGCCTACCCAGAGGGCAAAAAAACAAAAAACCAAATAACCCAAACTCTCTATTTTTAACAATGAAAGGTAACAGAGCCATTTACACCCAAATTTAAGGGAATATACATATTTTAAGTAACTAAGGTTAAGGTAATACAAAGAATGTTGCTTTCCATTTTTCAATGTACTAAAAAACCCACACAATTTCTAGCTAAGTGATAAAAAATTTTTAACTCATTTAACATAAAAGAACTCTAGATTTAAAGTATTACCTAAGATCCAAGTGTTGCTAGCTCACAATTTTACTTTTCATTCAAAACTTAAAACAATAAAAAAATAATTGAAAAACTCTATTAAGGGATGCTCTCCAATTTTTTATAACAGCAAAGTATATACAATACACTTTGCTTTCTTATTAAACATATCAAAAAATAAAACCAATTTGAGAAAATAGAGATTATTATACCCTTTTGGTAATGATGTTTCAAATTTTTCTGTAGAGACATTTTCTGACACATTTGGTTTTACTGAATAGAAGAATGGTAGGTCAAGCTGTGGGGTTACTTTTGATAACATATTTTCCTGTAGTCTGACATCTAAATAGTCTATTATTAATATAATGATTCTTATTTTAAACCAGTAAGAAAATGTTTTAATGACATTTTGATTGTGGTAATGAAATAAAATTAGTGCTATTACCAAAAAGATAATGGTAAAGTAAGATTTTAGAATATTCTTTATGTAACAGAAATCTCAATTTTTTTTATTCATGTTTACTAGTGCTTTCCACTATATAATTCCTCTCATTTTTATTACTGACACTGTTATTTAACTGGAGCTTTTTTATTTTTCAAAGTCCTATTAATTTCTTGATTTAGCCATACAATACACATTGTTTTCAAGTTAGAAAAATGTTATTAGCTTTCCATTCCTTATTCTTTATTTCACTACGTTCACATATTTTACCCAAATCATTACATTCTCTTCAAATTGACAACTTCTCGTGTTCTTTTAGCAAATACTCATTAGCTAAATTTCTCTAGTAATTTCATGTGATGTAGCGTGTTTTCTTCTACTATGAGGCCACAGAAAGCAAAGAATGCATTCTGTCAAGACAGCAGATTCCCTTTGCTCATGGAAGGTCTTTTTTCCCACTCTGAAATGTTAAGATTCTAATGTTAACCAACACATATATAATTCTTTTAATGTAACTTTTATGTATTTGCCAATAAAACGAAAAATAAAATATGTCATAACTTAAACATTTTTGTTTAAATGAAGAAGGCATGTGAGTTTAGTACTAACTGCCTTACACACTATAAGCTGCTGCCTGATGTACACGTTGAGCTTGAAAAGAAGATACGGAATATTTTAAAATTTAAATCAGACACACTGCCCTACTCTTTGATTCAAATAAATTTGTACCCAAATGTAACTCTTCATTTTTGTAATGAACTTTCATTCTTATTCTAAACATTTAAATGTCAATACGGCCCTGAGTGTAAATATGAGAATATAAGTTATCCAAGGAGTCATAGCAAGAATAATCTTCAAAATCTGGGAAACAGGGTTAGCTCAAAGCCTGGGTACAGACAGGGTATAGGTGGGTGGCAGCTGGGTAATTATATATTCCCACACCTAGGGCTTATATATAAGGGAAGAAAGAGATTCATCTATTGTTCCTAGTCACTAGCTGTGAATACTTGGTTTTAATGCTAAATGAACAGCCACATTAATACTAACCCTCAATTCTGTCTCAGATGTCACAACTATAGATTTGAAAGAAAACTGACCGTCACATCACAAACACTGAAATCATGGATTCTGGTTCTGTTTTCAATTTGGAAGACAAATAATACATAATTCCAGAAACCAAACTTAAAAATCAGAATTTCATACCTTGTGCAAGCATGTTAAATTCCAAGAATAGTGCTATGTGGTAAAGTTCCATGGCTTCTTCTGCCCTGGTCATGTTTGGCTTCCCTGCGACGAGAGCCTGAACTTCACTGAGACTCCCGACAGAGGGGCTACAGTGCAAAACGGAGAGGTCCACCACGTCGGTATACATACAGTGTAATATAACTTTCGCATATTTTTTTGGTATAATGGACTCATCTAATATAATTCTTGTGGGAGTCCTCAAAGTTCGGTCTGTGATTTCTTCACCAGTCCGTATCCTCCTTTGCAATAAATTTCGAAAAAATGGGGACCGTGCTGAAATGATAGCCTTGTGAGCTTTGAGCTCTTCATCTAAACAGTTCTGATTTCCACCAAAAGCTTCAACCAGTTCAGAATCTGAAGAAAAACTAAGGACGACATCATAATAACACATGTAATCAAAAAGCCCACGCATATCTACATCAAGGGAATTTGGTGTTCCAAATTCCTCACTAAGCTGAACGAGGATATCGACATTTTGAAACCTTGAGTCCTCCATTCCAAACTCTCCTGTATAAAGGTAGTGCAACAAAGCAGAAAACATGGGCATATCTATACCAGCTGTATTGATGTCCATTATGATCTCTGCCCCATACTCGGGTGAGGAAGAAATCAGTGTTTTAAAAAATGGACATCTTGCTGCCAAAATGGCACGATGAACAGGAAAACAAGTTTCTTGAAATATTAAGTCTACATCAGTACAATATTTGTACTCATAAAGATCGGCCATATCTTTCTGCAGTGTCCGGGCTTCTGGTCTAGCCAAACTGGCTTGTAGAGAAAGCTCCTTTAAGGCTGAAGTTCCCTCATATTCCTCCACTAATGCATTAACATCTCTAACATCCCACCCAGAGAGGAGTTCTCGCATCTGCTTGGCATGATCGGCAGACCTATTAGATTTCCGACGCTTAATAAACTTCTTTTTGAGGGTGGCAAGGCCAGAGGTTCTCTTTTTTTTGTCTTGTGGTTTCTCATGGCCGTGATCAAGGCTATATAATTTTGATTCACAACCATAGCCTTGCTGAGAGTAGGATGATGTCCCTAAGAAGGAAATTAAACAAATTAAAATTTGTTTTTTTTTAAAACATTAATTTTCAATATTCACTTTAACACATATTTCATGCTAAAATCTTTTTTACAGACATTCCTGAACCATTCAAATAAAATTGACTTGTTTTTATAAAGGAAGATAAAAAGTTAAAAAACTTACTTTTATTTAATAAGGAATAGGGATAAACAGAGAAGAGTTTTCTTAATTTTAAAAAATGCTTTTGGTTCTTCTCTGGCTATCAAGGACCAGATATCATAGAGCTTAATCATGGACTTTGAGGAAATGAGAATTAGGCAGATTTGTAATTAAGAATATCACTTCTATATAATAGTGAAGTGTTTCTTTTTTTCTTCTTTACTACACCAAGGCTGCATTTGTATTGGGGAAAACAAATGGATTAGGACAGAAGAAACATGTATTTTACACCATTGGAGGTTGCTGGCTTTCCTAGGGTAACTGGAAATTATGGTTAAGACAACCAAAGAAAAGATCAACTGTGCTATAGCAGCTTGGTTTAGGATAAAAAGCACAGAAGCCAGATTTACATTTGTTGGGGAAAAAATTTGGACGCTGCACATTTATTACCTATAACTTTTTCACAGCTCAGTTCTCTTTTCATCCAAACAGACCACTGAAAACACAATTCTTTATATTCACAAAAGGAAGTTAGAAAACTGAAAGTTACCTATAAAAGTCTGTTGGGCTTGAGAATTTCCCCCTACCCTTGGGGAGCATGAATGAGGATAGTTAGATGCATTAGCACCCATTTTCTTCAGTCACTCAGGCATTCCATCTGCTGGTTCTTCAGAGTATAATCCCAGAGGCCTTTATGAACTTTCAATCCTGGATCCAGCAGCCTCTTTTCATCCATTTCTTGATATGAAACAAAAATAATTATATTCATTTTTTCAAATGAATCACAAATTGCAGTTAAAAAAAGCAAGCTACTGAAAAATACTTTTATTTGCAAATAATGACATGCTGCTGTCAAATTCACATGTAAAAATTTCAGAAAATGTAGTTAAAACTTGAATTATGAATCAGTGTTAGCTGCAATTTTGAGCCATAAGATGTACCAATTACTTGATGCAATAAAGTATCACCAAATTTGTAAAAAAAAAAAGCCTTTAACACAAATGATAGAAATATCAACCAAAATTAAGAATAAAATTTTAAAAGTCAAAAAAAAAAAGACGTACCAATTACTTTTTAGTCTTAGAAAGTACATATCAGATTAAAATATAGTTACAGAAAGAGTATTTCAAATCACAAGGAAAAATCTGTAAACTAAAAAGAAAGTTTTCATTTTTTTCCTAATCCTTAGAGACCAACATCAGTAATAATCTAACATTCTAAGCCATTTTATAAACACTTAAGAGGCTGACACAAAGAGCAGATAATTGATTGGTTTGTTGTTTTTCTACTTTAGATAAAATTGCTTAAATTGATCTTTAATCTGGGTAACTTGGCATTTTACTGATAGAGTGGCAAGAAAAGATGGACAGTTAAAACTAAGTATCTTTAGGCTACTTGTTACACACATAATTTTGAGAGAAGGTATAGAGTGAGACTCAAGGGAAAATGAGAACTTTTATTATCCTCCTATAAGGCACTTAAATAAAGATACTGCTTCCTATTACCCAATATTTTGATGTAACACGGACAGGGCAGTACGAGATGATTTTAACAATTACAGAATAAATTCCACACCATGGAACCTTAACTCTCAAGAGCTGCCAGGAGATATATGCTCAAGGAGAAGAAACTCTGAGAACAAGTTAATATGAATACTTCTAAATCTTTATAGTATCTGGTTATATAAAACTTATCTTACTAAAAGGGCTAATGTTTTAAGAGAAAACACAATTTAAAATCTATTACTGGAATTGTCAGGACACCAACTAAAAGGCAGTTAATCTAGCCTTATAATGAAGAATGAAATGTTTTAACAAATGGAGTTAAACACACACACACACAAACAATATCACAAAAAACCTGCTAGAAAATAAAACTTTGTCAAGATTCTTGGAACTTACTTTCACCTTGGTTACTGACACAGCATAACCTTAGGAATTCAAGTTTAAGAAAATCATCATTAACATTTGTACTTTCCTTCAATCTTTTCCCACTACTTATATGAAAGTTTATTTAAGTATAGAATTATCTAAAACTGCTCAAGAGAAGACTGGGAAACTTCCTACTAATTAGATATTATGCAAAGTTGCAGTAACTTCAATCAAACAATATACTCACACAAGCAAATTTCCTATTTGAAGTTTACCTATCTACATGGGAAAACAAAGCATATTAGATTTGTTATTTCAGTGGACCCTACTGGAGTCAGAAATGCAACCAGAGATGTGACAGTGAGTTCTGTTAAGAACTACCCAGCAAGGAATCGAAAGAGTTTAATATACTATTTTGTAAACATTAAATGGTCAAGAAAATTACTTCTTCCAGTGAAGTCAGTTTTTGTAAAGTGATGCTTAGTGTAAGTAAATTCAGAAAAACATTCTTAAATATTAGAAATGTAGAAGAGTCTGTTTTGGGGGTAATTCATTTTGAATGGTGTCAATTTTCATAAAATAGAAACAAAATCTGCCCGTTAATTTTAGTTCAAATTTTAAAAACCATTAAGCATAAAAAAATCTTAGTTTTCAAATTGAGCTCCTTAAAAGCTTCACAGTTCTTCATGCATGTTTGGTGGTTCTTTAAAAGAAATTAGAGTTGTGGAAGCCAAATTTGTGGCCTCACTTAGAGGTCAAATCCTATTCTCACTCACTTAAGATTTGCAGTTAAAACATAAAAATGACAGAGATAATCCTATCTCAAATTTGAAATGTATTAAGAAAAAACATTACGCAAAGTAAATGCCTTTACCAAAAATGGGGGGGGGGGGGAAGATGAGCAGATAAACATTGAATCTGAAAGTAATAGTGGATGGTGAAAAGTGCAGGCAAAGTGTTTCTAAAGTGTCACTCCTATGGTAGTCTTTTTTTTTTTCACTTCCTTCTTTATTCATTTTTGAAATTCCACATTGCTTCTTTTTTGTGTTTTTTGCATTTTAATTCCTAATGACTGCAGGGCAAACTCACTAACAGAACAAGAAAGACTTCAAAATCACTAACAAAGCAGAAGGAAGAATTCAATCAACGTGATACACCACATTAACAAAATGAAGGATACAAATCTTATGATTTCAATAGATGCAGAAAAAGCATCTGACAAAATTCAACATCCATTTATGATAAAACTCTCAACAAAGTGGGTATAGAAGCAATGTACATCAACAGAAAAAGGGCCATACAGCTAACATCATACTCAAACAGTAAAAATCTGAACGCTTTCCTCTAAGATCAGTAACGACAAAGATGTCCACTTATGCCACTACTATTCAACATAGTACTGAAGTCCTAGCCACAGCAATCAGGCATGAAATAAGAGGCATCCAAATGGGAAAGGAAGAAGTAAAACTGTCACTATCTGCAGATGACATGATGCTATATATAGAAAACCATAAAGACTTCACCAAAAAACTAATAGGATAAATGAATTCAGTAAAGTCACTGGATACAAAGTTAACATATAGAAATTGGTTGAACCTCTGTACACTAATTATGAGCTATCTTAAAGAGAAATTAAGGAAACAATCTCATTTGCAATTGCATCAAAACAAATAAAATATTTAGGAATAAATTTAACCAAGGAGGTGAAAGACCTGTACTCTGAAAACTGTTAAGACACTGACGAAAGAAACTGAAAATGACTCAAAGAAATGGAAAGATATACAATACTTATGGATTGTAAGAATATTGTTAAAACGTCCACATTACCCAAAGCAATCTATAGATGCAATGCAATCCCCATCAAGATATCAAAGGCACTTTTCACAGAAAGAACAAATAATCCTAAGATTTGTATGGAACCACAAAACCTCTGAATAGCAAAAGCAATTTTGAGAAAGGAGAACAAAGCTAAAGGTATTGTGTTCCCTGATTTCAATCTATAATGCAAAGTTACAGTAATCAAAGCTCTATAGTACTGGCATGAAAAGAGACATACAGATCAATGGAATAAAAAGCTCAGAAATAAACCTAGACATGTATGTCAATTAATTTCTGACAATGGAGGCAAGAGTATACAATGGGGAAGACAGTCTCTTCAATACAAAACTGGACAGGTATATGCAAAGGAATGAAATTGGACTACTATCTCATATAATATATGATAATAAATTCAAAATGGGAAAGACTTGAATATAAGAACTGAAACCATAAAACTCCTGGAAGAAAACCTAGCCAGTAAGCTCTCTGATGTCAATCTTAGCAATGTTTTTTAGACAGGTCTCCTCAGAAAAGGGCAACAAAAGTTAAAATACAATGGTATTACATTAAACTAAAAAGCTTTTGCACAGCGAAGGAAACCATCAACAAAATGAAAAGGCAACCTACTGAATGGGAGAAAATATTTTCAAATCATATGTCTGTCAAGCAGTTACTATCTAAAATATATAAAGAACTTATTATACAACTTAATACCAAATAAATAACCTGATTTAAAAAATGGGCAGAGGATCTGAATAGACATTTTTTCCAAAGAATACACATGGATGGGCAACAGGCACACAAAAACATGCTCAACATCACTCTTCAACAGGGAAGTGCAAATCCAAACCACAATGAGATAGCACCTCACACTTGTCAGGTTGGCTCTTACCAAAAAGAAAAAAAATAACATGTTGGTGAGGATGTGGAGAAATGCTAACTCTTGTACTCTGTTGGCAGCAACTATGGAAAACAGAATGGAGGTTCTTCAAAACATTAAAAATAGAAATCCCATATGATCCAGCAATTCCACATCTAGGTATTTATCCAAAGAAAAAGAAAACAATGTGAAGAGATATATGTACCTCCATGGCTTGTTGCAGTGCTATTTATAATAGCCATGATATGGAAGCAAACTAAATGTCTATCAATAGATCAATGGATAAAGAAGACAATATATCTACAATAATTAGCCCCACAGGGACAGCTGAAGTGTCACCCTAGAGAGATGGCTTGAAATAAAAGTGTCTTTGGGACTTAGGGACAGAGTCTTTTTCTGGTAGCTCCTGATCAATGGGACTCCCCTTCAAGATGAACTGATTTGGATAACATTCATATTTTCTCCTGGACCTCTAAATACTAAAATAAACATAGGCCTTGGAAAGACTTAATGGGAGGAATTTTTCTGGATCAGATAGAACCCTTATATCCACGCTGTGTCTCCATTTCCAAATCCTAGGGGTAATCCTGACTGTGCAGTTCCAGTACTAAAGTCATATTTTTCGAAGTTCTCAGGGAACAATTTCATTTATTTCTTAGGCAACCAAAAACCTATGCCAAATGGAGCACAGTATTATGTTATTTATTTGTTCATCTAATCTGCTGCCTTTAGGTGTTGGAAATAAATTAGTCATAGTCTAATCTCTAGGGATGCTTTCATTCCAGGCAAGTTTTGGCTATTTCCTATATAAAACAGGATGAAACCCAATTTTTGCATGATATGAAAGGAAAGGAAAGGGAAAGACCAGGCCTACAGACTGGGAAAGGCCCACAGGATGCAAATGGCTAAAACCCTAGAAAGCTGATGAAATCTTTTTCTAGAACCACCATTCTGGGGAGTGTTAATAGCTGACATGACCAATCTCAATCAAATGATCTAACTGGCTTAAAATACGCTTCAGTGATTGTAGCAGACCCTATCGAAAGGGAAAAATAATGTTGAATACAACAGAGAAAACTTACAATCCTGTGAGAATTTTTAAAAAACAAAATCAACCTCTCTCCTCAAAAACACTCCAAAGAGTTTTCCCAAAGTTTGGAAAATGCAGGATTAAACAATGTTTGGGTATGTTTCTTTACTTCAGGACCTTTCAGCATCTTTAAAGTGCTCAAGTGCACTGTGAACCTCCAAGGGGAAATTCATCTAAAGGTGCCCCTTTGTTCCACAATGCATTAAGGAATGAATGGACTTCTTTAACACACTTTGGAAAACTGAAATTTGCCATAAAAACACTCTACTACTTCACACAGGAGAGAAAACAATGGGTGCCAAGGTACCTGGGACAGTTTTCTTTCATCATCAATTGGCCACTTACATGGGATGCTCACATTAACTTCTATGGGTCCTTAGCATCTGTAAAATAAAGAAGTTGGAAATAGATCCCTAAACTTCAACAAAGCTGTATGAGTTTCTGATTCGGAAAATGAGGATGGGGAAGGGATTTATTTCTTTATTGAGTTAGTGTACACATAAAAAAAGGCAACTGGACTTTGGATTTTACACACAAATTTCCCCCTTAGTCTAATGATTACGGATAGTTTTATAGGATAGGAATGTGGTGCACATATGAATGTGAAAAACAATTCAAAATGAAAGAGAAATATAAAACTGGACTAATATTTCACTTATGTCAAATCTAAGGTGACCATATAATGTATCATTCAAACCAGGATGCTTGAGAGTCAAAACAGATACAAAGCAGATGGGATGCCAGAACAGGTACATGCCAGGTCTAATGAGGCAAAGTGGGATGAACGGTCACCCCTATGGCCAAATCTCATTTCCAGAGTAGCTAGAAACAAAAAGTTTTAAAAGAAAAAACCCCCCAAAACCTAAGCTAATAGAACATGACTTCCTGTGACTATCTCATTTCAAGCATGTTTTACCTAACATAACAACATTCACTGAGGGTTACTATATAAGACTGTTCTTACAGCTTTTATATGTATTAACCCATTCAATTCTCCCAAAAACTTTTTTCACTGATGAGGCTGAGAAGTTGGTAACTGGCCCAAAATCACAGAAATATTAACTGAAAGAGCCAGGATTACTTTATAACTTTCAATTCTATCCTTGGATACATTTTAAGAACAACAAAACAAAAAGAGACTGAACAGTCATCAGAAGCAGAGTCAGCAACAGACCCTTGCCTTTTGAAAGCATCTCCAAAAAATGAGACCAGATTGGAAAATTGGTTAGGAACTACCAACTAGGCTCATCTGTCTCTCTGGGGCCATCTAATATACAGGTAGATGACTTTCACCCAGCACCACAAATCCTATTCACTCCAATGACAGAACAATGTTTATGACAGCAACAACTCATTAAAGAAAGGCAAAATTATGTTCCAATAAACAAATTTATTCAGGCAGAGAAGTCAGAGTCATGGAGCTGGAAAAGGTGTTCAATTTTACTTTGGTCAATCTTGTTTTAGACAGTGAATTATAATCCCATGGAATGGGAGAAAATATCTGCAAATCATATATCTGATAAGAATTAAGATCTAGAATATATAGAGAACTCCTAAAACTCAACAACAACAAAAGATTAAAAAATGGTAAAAGGTTTTGATAAGTTTGACATTTCTCCAAAGAAGATATATGAATGGCCAAACAGCACATGAAAAGACAGTACCACTAATCATTAGGGAAATGCCCATAAAAAATGTGAGATACCACTTCACACCTATTAGGATGGCATTATCAATAATATAGAAAATAAGTATTGGCAAGAATACAGAGAAAATGGAACCTTTTTGCACTGTTGGTGGGAACATATAATGGTGTATTGTGGAAAAAGCAGTACGGTAATTCTTCAAAAAATTAAAAATGGATTTAGCACATGATCCAGCAATTTCACTTTTGGCTATATAACCCCTAAAATTGAAAGAAGTCTTGAAGACATATTTGTACATCCATGTTCACAGTAGCATTATTTACTGTAGTTAAATCATGGAAGCAACCTAAGTGTCCATCGATGGATGAAAAAGCAAAATGTGGTATATACCTATGGCAGAATATTATTCAGCAGGTAATAAGCAGAATGTAGTAGGTACATGCAATGGAATATTATTCAGCCTTTATTAAAAAGGAAGGAAATTCTGTATATGTTACAATATGGATGATCCCTGAAGACACTATACTAAGTGAAATAAGCCAGTTACAAAAAGACAAATATTGTATGATTTCACTTCCGTGAAGTACTTAGACTAGTCAAAATCATAGAGACATACAGTAGAATGGTGGTTGCCAGGGACTGGAAAAAGGCTAAAATGAGTTATTAACCCAATGGGTATAGAGTTGCAGTCAGGGAAGATGGAAAGTTCTGGAGATGGTTGGTGGTGATAGTTACTCAGCAATATGAATATATGTAATACCATTAAACTATATACTTAGAAACAGTTAAGATGGTAAATTCGGTGTTACATGTATTTTACAATTTAAAAAATTGAAAAAAAAATATAAACATTGCCATCAAAAAACAATGTCCTCAAAAATCATACATTTTTGAAGCTTTATAGCTGGGGTCAAAATTCACTTATCTATGGAAATCTTTTCCAGGTAAAGTAAAACAGATTAGTTATTACTTACTGTATTTATCTTTAAGCCTAAAGAGAACTCACTTGAAAAAAATTTTTAATAGGCAAAATCTTTCCATTTCAGGAATGTTTCATTGTATTAACTATTAATAAAATATATACAAATATTTCCATGTCAAATGAAATATAGCATTTCATAAAATCGTATTTGTCAGAAATAATGTAATATACACTTTTTTACACTTAGTATAAAATGTTATTTGCGCTTTTATATCTACACATTTCTGACTTCTAAATTGTATCATGAAAAATGAAAAATATAGAAAGGATAATACTATACCGAGCCCCCCCAGCTCCCTTTACTCAGATTCCAGAATTATCAAAATTGTTTTGGCTTATACTTAAATGCCTAAATTTGATATGTAAAGTTTATAGCTAAATTTCAATGTTTGTTATCAGCTTATTATTATTATCATTATACCACCCATCAGTTACTGAGTACTGACTGTGAGCCAGCCATTCTTAAGCAGTTTACAGGAATTTACTCCTGTAATTTTCTCAGTAATATATTTTTTTCAAAAAAACTTCTCAGGTCTATATTCTTCCTATTTTACATAAGCAGAGACTGGGAGGTTAGGAAAATGAGGCATGGAAAGCTTAGAAACTTATCCAAGGTCAGAGCTGGTAAATGGTAGAACCAGGGTTGGTGTTTACACTTTTGTATCTATGAACAATGTTATTTTTCCAATTTTTTTCTCTTAAAGTTTTGAAGGAAAAATTTCGAGAGCAAACAAATATAGTTCCATTCCAGAAATGGAATGTTAGAACCCAGAACTACCTCTGGGCATAGCAAGCCCCCCACTTTGTATCACCAGCAGCAGCTGTACCCCAGCCTTGAATCTCCCCAAGGCCTCATCCCCAACCTAGTTCTAAGAAAAATGTGTTCTAGTTACTGGAAAACCCACCCATTGTTCAAGTGACCCTCATTCTAGATAGTTTCCCTAGCAACGACCAGCCACCGGACCCTAAAGGGCAAAGGTAACCTACCCTTACCATAAAAGGTACCTACTTCCCTTTACCTACATATCTTCTAAGTTACATCAGCCGGCAATTCGGTGCCAACTGAGCTCAACCTATAGAAAGTGTACAAGACATACTTGTTTTAAAACATCCAATCCGCACCCCCTCTTCCTGAACCCTGTAATGCATAGAAGTGACGGGACCAACTTCCCGCTCAAATTCCTTTATAAGCAGCTTCCCCCTTGCTGCCATTGCTGCTCTCTCCTTTAGAGACAGCCATTCTGTCTTTCAGGCAATAAACTTCGCTGCTGGAGATCTCGTGTCCTCTCTTCGTGAATGAGTGAATCTGGTAGCTAAGAACCCCCCTCTCATGGAAAGTGAGCACACACGTAACAGTGTTACTTTTGGGGCTTAAAAAGGATCACCCATATAAAGCAAAAAATAACTGTAAGGATAGCTTACGAAATCAACACAAACATGCCCTTCTGAATATTCACAGGTAGACTGTATGTTCCTTGATGGCAGGATGACACATTTCAAACTTGATAATCTATCCATTCACCCACCCATCCAATTCTGAGCACCTGCCATGTGCACTTTGTTAGGACTTGGGAATAGAGCAGATTGCATCCTGTATAGGTTGCAATTAAGAAAAAAGACTACTGTTCGGGTTTCCTAGTTTAAAGCCAGACCTCCAAGAATTAACAGGAATGCATGAAGTAAAAAAGGAAAGGTGAGAAACAGGATTGAATAAACAGGAATAATTCCCATCCCAGTGAGCGCCCCACTTCCAGCTCTCATAACCCTACAACACTATTATCCACTAATATTGCAGCACAACTACCTACATTTCCACTGAGCCATAGGTTTCTCAAGGGAAGGTACTCAGCTTATTTATCTTAAAATTCTTACCATCCACCACAAAATACACACACAGTATTTAAGTGAATAAGTGATACCTATTATCATGAATGTTGATAAATAATGTGTCTAAGGCCTATGTTTGAGTATATGGATAGCACTGCATCAAAAAGCCTCAAATCCCGTATTATGGTATTGGGCCTTTATTCAGAACACAGTGGGGAAACTACTGGAGCAAAGCATAGAACAGGAGGAGAAAAACACCATTATGTTTGTGTTTTAGAAGGAATACTTGATGGCCTGAAGGCAGAAGACACTTGATGTAGGAAAACTTATTAGAGGATCCTTGCTATAGTCCAGGGAAGTATTAATAAGGATCTCGCTTTCGTTATATCTAAAATGAGGGTAACATCACCTACTTTACATGGTTAAAAGCTAAATAAGATAATATGACTGATACTGGAAAACTGAAGAAGCCCATCACAAGAAAAGGGCTTTCATGAGGAGCCTGGTCTTGTGCCAGGTCTGACTTGGCCAGGATGAAATACATCTTAGAGACATTGAGGTATTCTGAAAGTCTCAGTGTCTAGACATTTCAAAGTTGAGGACCAGTTCCTGGAAAGTGATGGGTGAAGGACCTATGTGGCTGCACTATGAAGACAGTGGACCCCTTGCTTTGCCACCTTTACCTCAGAGCTCACACTCAAAATGCTTCATCAGGACCTAAAGCCTCAAAGTAAGATCCTCCTGAAGTAACCAGTGGAAAAACAGGAACAGAGGACTCAAAAGGTTTGGAAGCCAGAGCAGGAGCAGCCTTAGCTCAGCTATCCCCAACACCAAAGCCATTCTTATCTTCTCCTAGCAGCTATATCCCTCAAAACTGTGGTAACTCTGGAAGAGAAAACACTTTCTCCAACAGCTAGGAAAAAAGGCCTATAAGCACAGGGTGGCAATGATTATGAGGCCTTCTGTGGGTAAAATTATAATATTTCCAGCATATCTCACCTGGCTTTAGTATATCTGCATATCAATAGGCATTTAGAGGTGGAAAGAAGTAGGGCTTTAGTGCATTTGCATCGTTCCTCAGGGGTGGAGAGAAGTTCATCTCCATATCAATGGGTAATTACCCAAGCAAGGAGGGCTTATCAGTACCGGAGAGGAGAGAGGGCCAGTTTTGCTTTTGCTGGAGTAGGAAAGAGAAATGGCCCCAGACTGCAGTTTCTAAGCAATAAACGGATTTTAAACTTTGTAAGTCCGGGGAAAGGAAATCAGGGGCAAAATGCCTCTAAAAACCGAAATCAGTCAAAGGTAGAAATAAAGTTTAAAACCCGTTTATTGCTTACAAAACTGCAGTCCGGCCCATCTCTCTCTCCTGCTCCAGCTTCAGCAAAACTGGCCCTCCCCCTCCCCTCTCAGGTACAGATAAGCCTTCCTTGCCCAGGTAAAATTACCCACTGATAAGGAGATGAACTTCTCTCCACCCCTGAGGAATGATGCAAATCCACTAAAACCATACTTTTTTCACCTCTGAACGCCTATTGATATGCAGACGTACTAAAGCCAGGTGAGACATTCTGGAAATGTTACAATTTTACCCAAAACTTTATTTCTCCCTTTGACTGTTTTCGGTTTTTAGAGGTAGTTTGCCTGGGGATTTCCTCTCCCTGGACTTAAATCTGGCGCATTCGGTAGGATTCCTCTGAACCTGAAATCTGTCATAATGGGTGGGACCTTTGGGAAGGCCATCCCAAGAAATAATGGGGAGAAGTGGCGCTCATGCCAAGGGAAGTGTGTTCCACTCATGTGGTCATGGAGGTGCCACTACTGCTGTTGGCTGTGCCAACCCCGGCCCATGGCCTGAGCCTAAGGCTACTGCTTCTGCCACTGCTGCTGCTCCTGCTGCCGGCCAGAGCCTGGTCACAGCTATGGAAAGGAGCAGAGGTCCGGGTCACCTTGATAGAGAAGCAACTGGCTGCTGTGTACCACACCTTGCTGGCTATGGAGTCCATTGCCTGAACAGCTCCGACCAAGGTAATAACCACCTATCCCATTGCGGGGTTGGTGAGAGACTGGACCCAAAGGCAATGGAGTGTTGTGGCACAGACACCTACCGTATATCATGTGACTGGCCATTTGCCTTTGGTATCCCCAGGGAATGATGAAGCGGATGCATTGGCCTAGGTGCACTGCCTAGAAGGAAAGCCTGCCTCTGATGTGACCCAATGGCTATATCTGTGTTTGTTGTGAGACAGGGACTGTGGGTGGTTAGAATAGGGTGAGGGCCTCCGGAAAAAGCAAGGCAGAATATTTGCAGTCAGAGCAATGTAACTACATGCAAGGAAACCCCCTACCAAAACTCTGTGTTAAACATTAAGCTCTAGGGTCATTCTTCAGTAAGATCAGTTAATGTTCCCCAGATAAAGAAGAGTAGCACATGTTTTTATTATGCTAATCACTTGTAATCATGTGTAAGATTCACTTTAGCATGCTAAAAGGTGGAGGCCTATGTGCTGTCTTTCCTCTTTCAGATCTGATGGGGTGATTTTACAAACTGGGCAACTAATTTAGCATGCAGACCCAGCATACTAAAACATATTAAACAACATAAACAACATATGAAAAGGCAAGGAAGGATTCCACCTTAAAGATAAGATTGCGTTTTAACACCCAGGAAGTTTAAGAAGCAAGATTCTTAACTTACTCTTTAGCAAACAGACAATACCTCAGCCCACCTTGGGGGCTGGGCAGGCTGCCTTTTGATATGCTCCTAGACCAAGACACCAGTATCCAGGAGAGAGATCGAGGGGGAAATTCCTTGTGTTAAGTTAATTCTGGGTGTTCAGACACCACTTAGCAGGTCCACACCCCTAAGCCTTTTTTTTCATGTTCTTGAAAAATCCTCATCTGCCTATAAAACCCCCTAGACCACGCACCACCCCGGACTCTCTTGTCCCCTCCTGGTGTAGGCTGGGAGCTCTGTCCTTTCACTTTATCTCTAAATAAAAGCCTGTACCTTGCTCTCCTACCTTGAGTGTTTGTGACGCTCATTCTTCGGCTTCGTGAACAAGAACCCTGGCATCAGTTGCATGCGGGGCAAAAGACAATGTGGGCTGTAGCATGTCAGTGAGGCTTGCTATTGACCTTTGAAGAAGTCAGCCGAGCCCAGAAGGAGTTCCCTGTGAAAGAACCAAACTAACGCCATGACAGGCTTCAGGAAGCCTCAGAAACTAGAAGGCCTAAGTTTCAGTCTCCCCGAAACTATCAGGTAGTTACATACTGCCCAAAGCATGTAACCTCCCTCCTGCCATCCAATCAAGAGAAGCCGAAAGCCTCCCTACGTTCTTGAGGATGGGGTCTGCGAGCAGGAGATATAGATAAGACCCTGTAAAAGTTAACCTGTTAGTCATCAGACAAGACCCTAAGTTCGCTCTGTAATTGGTTAATTTCAAAGATACCTTAAATATTGTGGTTGGATCCCGCCAAAAGTAACGGATGCTCCAAATGATATGTATGGCTGGAATTGTCATCAATAATGTTGTGTAACTATGATTGGATTGCTGTATCCATGTCCCAGTTTCCTGTAACCCCTTCTTCCCAACGCCCATAAAAATCCTCCCCGCCTTTGTCCAGGGCTCTCAGCTCACCTTCACTACCTAGGTGGAAATGCTGGGAGTCCGAGCTTAAGCCCGTAATAAACGCCCTTTGCTCTTGCATACGTGACTCGGTCTCCCTGGTGGTCTCTGGTCTCTGAGGATACTGCAATCCGGACATAACACCTGCATGTTGTGCAGATCAGCAAACCACCAAGAGAGGCTTAGAGCATCTCTTTGCAGCCTATGGCCAGCCACAGGTGATTAAGAGCAATCAAAGCGCCCACTTTATTGGACATGCGTTGCAAGGATGGGTGCAGCAATTAGGAACAAAATGGACGTGGCCTTGGACATTTCAACACATGGACCAGCGATGGCTAGCTCTTCTGGCACCTTGGGGAAAAGGCTTGGAAGCTGGCCTCCTGTGTATTCCTGGAACAACAGAAAAGTGACTCCCCACAATCACGGTTATTTGCTTCTACAGTCCTTGTGTTCTGGATGCGACCCTGGCTGCAGCTGCCGCGTGATGGCTGGAATGGACGAGTTTTGGACTTAATCTGCATGGGACTTTGAACCTAGCTGAATCCTCTGGCTTGAGAATTATCATGATTGTGTTGCTGTTGTCAAGAAAAAAATGGTTAAAGAGAGACTTGACTTTGTCTAATGTTTGGTAAAAGTTTTGTGAGCAATCTAGCATGGTTGTTAGGAATCAGTAAACAAGTGTAGAAACATATTTTGTGCTTAGTGAGAGATTGTGCTGTAAAGTACATTTACTTAATCTGTATAGGATGAATCCTCTGGCTTGAGGATTATCATGATTTTATTGCTATTGCTACTGTATGTCATTAGTTTGGTCAGAAGAGGGGGAAGGAGTAAATTGTAAGGCGAGATTTCTGGAGGGGTGGCCTGTGGGTAAAACTGTAATATTTCCAGAATATCTCACCTGGCTTTAGTACATCTGCATATCAATAGGTGTTTAGAGGTGTTAGGAAGTATGGCTTTCGGGCATGGGCATTTGCATCATTCCACAGGGGTGGAGAGAAATTCATCTCCATATCAATGGGTAATTACTGGGGAAAGGAGGGCTTATCTGCATCAGAGAGGAGAGAAGAGGGCCAGTTTTGCTTTGCTGGAGCAGGAGAGAGAAATGGCCCAGACTGTAGTTTGTAAGCAGTGAACAGATTTTAAACTTTACTTCTCCCTTTGACTGATTTCGGTTTTTAGAGGTATTTTGCCCCAGGATTTCCTCTCCCTGTACTTACACCCTCCAAGACAGAATCTGCTCAGTCAACTGTCTTAGAAGGTAATGGTGCCATATGGAACGTCTGTGTTTATGAAAGCAAGACTAGTTTTGGGAGAGGCACATACAATTTCTGATTGAATAAATGAAATCACTGCTCTAATCAATGACAACTGTCTTTACTTTTGGCTTAGTAGGGAATTAAAAAAGCAGCTCTGGATAACTTAGAGAAGGCAATGAGAAATCTGAGTCTAGATTTGAGTTTACAGAGGATCTGCAGACAGGACTAGAGCTGAAACAGATACACTCAAAGCAACTGAACTTAAAAGAAAACACATGGAATTTCTCATAAACTTCATTCAAAACCAAAATATTCACATTTTCTGACACCAGCTTAGCAAGAGTTAAAAAAAATTCAAGCAGTATTTCTTATTGATTAGTTTCTGTGGGGTCCACTGGTAGAGTTGGAGAGAAAAAAATACCAAGCTGAGTGAACCTGACAGCAAGCCTGAGACTATGGCTACACATGAAGAACAGAATAAAGAACAAAACAGAAACATGAATACACTCAAAGTACCCTCATCTAAGGCAGTCTTTGGAAGGACATCAAATTCCAAACTACCGGATCATCAAGAGAATAGTCGTATAAATGGTCCCATGTATTACTTAAGTTCTTATAAATGGTAAGATAATAATGGTTTAGGAGTTAGAGATAATTCTGTATTAATTTTTCCTCACATCACCCAGACTAAGAGAGGCCAGATAAATACGGCAGAAAACCCCACCACTTCAGATTTTCAATGAAAAGGAAGAGCAAGCTATATGTAATGGGTCATTAGCCTTAAAAATGGCCACTCACTCCATTCTGATGGGTTCCTGCCCATCAGAAAACTTGCTGATACTTACAGAATCTTTGTTGGCATGTCAAATGAAGATGTATTTCTACTAAATACGTTCTGAACTCAATAGTTAAAATCTTGTACACAACAATTCCAATGAAACAAGTACTGGTGGGTTTGATGATGAACAAGTTTTGAGAAACTTTAACTATGAAAGACCTTTTTGCAGGATACCAATAAGGCCTCCATCGCAAAACCGGAAGTAGAAAATCAGACAAAACACTGCCATAAGAATTATTAGAGGCCTTTCTTGGAACTATGATAAACACTTTTCCTATCTCCTTCCTCAACCCCATTGCTCATACTGTGCTATGCAGTTACTGTGGCACAAACAATGGAAGAGGATATTATAGTCCAAATATATGAGACTGGAACTGATATTCTAGATCCTGTTCATGCAACATAAACTTGTAACTTAGAACACTATTTTACATTTCTTTAGGACATCTATAATAAAAAATAAGGATAATCCACATGAAATACTATTCATAGAACACTTACTGAATGCTCACCAAATTAGTGAGGTGGTGATGGAGAGGAAGAAGGGAATGATGATGAGGTCTCTGCCTTGCATAACTGGGATGTGATGCTATGAACCAAGACGAAACACAGGAAACACAGTTGGTGGGTGCACTGGGAGAAATAAGGGTAATGGGTTTGAGGTCTCAAAAAGATATGCAAGGAAAAAATAATGCAAACAGAGCATACAAATTAAAGGAAGAGGTCTAAAAACAGGAGTTTCCTTCATGACTAAAGATAACAGACATGTATTACAATATAGCATTCTCTCAATATGATAATTCATCTACTTCTATTTGAGGATATAATTTATAAATGTTCTATCAATGTTTGCAAAAGATAAATAAGGAGTCTAAGGAGTGACAGTTTATTTCTTGAGACTCAAAGCCATTTCTGGCATAACTCTGCATTATGCACAGTGCCCAGGGAAACAAAGGTGACATCCAAAGTCTCCTCCAATCTTAAACATTCGTATTACTGTCATATATACTATCAGTAAGATATTGGATATTAAAGTATTTCATCAGTGAAGATTTTTAGAGATCACTTCTTGAAACTGAGATTCTCTTTATCAGTTGTCTCATTTCTGCCTTCTCTGAATGGAAGATAATACCTTTTGGTCCCGCTGTGCCCAGATTACACCTCAGAAGAACAGGATATATCTTCTATGTGGTAATCAATATTGGGCTGTCCTGTCAGCAGTAATATCTTGCCAGCACCTCCCACCCCACAAATGAATAGACGTATGCTGTCTTCTAGAATCATTAACAGAATATACAAATAAATTTCCCTTACTTTGCTTTCCAGTGAGATATCTTAAAGACCTGTGGTTGAGATACACAGGTCTTCATTTGACTCCTGATTTGTCTCCTTGAAAGGCATTTGCAGCTTCCACCTCGGGGTCTGCTGTTCACTTTTCCACAAAGTCTTCACATGGTTCATTCTCTCATTTTATTCAGGTCTTCACTCAAATGCCATCCCCTCAGAGGCTTTCCCTAATCATCCTCCATAAAAATAACATTCCATCCTATCATTCTCTATCACCTTTCTTGAGTTTATTTTTCTTTACAGCACTTGAAATTATATACGTTTGCTTGTTAAATGTCTCACACTACAATGTAAGCTCCATGAGAGCCAAAACTTCATTTATTCAATACTAAATCCTCAGCACACAGAACAGTGCCTGGCATATAGCAGGCACTAAGTTGAAAACTGCTGAATGAAGCCAATTTTTAAACAATAAATATTTAATAAGGGAACACTTGTTTGTAATCATTCTTTATGGTTTCCAGTCCAAAAATTGCTTCTCAGGATCCAATGTATATAGTCTAAGTCTTTTATATAGTCTAAGTGTCTTAGAAGAGTATGACTGTACAAATTCTCTGGAGGAAAAAAACATTTCCTAGAAAAAAGACTCATGGATTACAGTGTACATACAGCCTCATATACGTCTGCTGAGAGACTTCAAAAAGCATTAAAAAAAAAACCACACTGAGTGCTTAAAAAAGTAAACATAGAATTGCCATATGACCTAACAATTCTACCTCTGGCTACACCCACTCCCCTCCAAAATAAAAACAGGGCCTCAAACAGGTATTTGTACACCCATGTTCATAGCAACACTATTCATAATAGGCAAAAGGTGGGAGCAATTAACTGTCCCTTGACAGATAAACAGATGAACAAAAAATATATATGCATGATGAATGAGTATTTTTCAGCTTAAAAAAGAAGGAAATTCTGATATATGCTACGACATGAATAAATCTTGAGGATATGTTAAATAAAACAAGTCAGTCACTGAAGGACAAATACTGCATGATCCTACTTATATATGAGCTATCCAGAATAGTCAAATCATAGAAACAGGAAGAATGGTGGCTACCAGGGGCTGGGGAGTTACTGTTTAATGGGCACAGAGTTTCAGTTGAGGATGATGAAAAAGTTCTGAACACAGATTGTGGTGATGGTATATACTTTTTTTTTTATTAAGGTATCATTGATACACAATCTTACGGTTTCACATGAGCAACACTGTGGTTACAACATTCACCCATATTATCAAGTCCCCACACATACTCCACTGCAGTCACTGTCAGTGATGATACTTAAAGCCACAGAACTGTTCACTTAAAAATGATTAATGTTATATATATATTTAACCATAATAGAACAAAGTAAATGGGGAAAAAAACCTTCTAAAACAGACAGAAAAGCAATGACTATTTTCCCTTCTTTACATTCTGATAATGCCTATAAGTGGGAATATGATAGGGATATGTAGTTTACAAAGTGTTTTTTCACACATTAAGTTGGGACAGGCTCCATTCTCTAATCTCTGAATAAGGCAGTTGAGATAGAAAGTTGAAGTGACTGACCCAAAGTGAAATATATAGTAAAATGGTAGAGCCAAAACTAGACCCCAGGCATTCTGATCCCTAATCTAGTATTTTCTCCCCTAAACAAAAAAGCATCTCAATAGTCTTCAGTCTTATGCCAACTCTTCTGAGTAGAACAGTCATGTCTTCCTTATGCTTCTCTATATCTACTGCACTGTTTTTTATACTCAAGTTTTAAATTGCTAAAGTTTCCACTTTATTACTCAATTAAGGTTAAAGGGACAGATCTTAAATTAATCTCTAGTGCTCTGCATTGCTGGTGAACAATAAAGTTTCTGGATTGTGGATTCTACTCCATAAACATCAAACCCCCTAGCAGTTAAACACCAAAAACAATTAGGACTATGCATCTCTATTTTCACTCCTTCCTATTACTTGTTTTTCCCTCCTCTACAGGAGACTTTTATAACCAAAAATTCCCAAAACTTTCCAAAAAATTCTAAAAACTTCCAAAAATAGGGTCAAAATGTCTACTTCTCAGTGAGTGACATTATCAATGGTCATCAACTAGTCATTAATTCATTAAGGGTTGCAATATGGTTAATGGTGATGTTCTATAATCCTTTATTCATTAGCTAGAGTACATCTGTAAGAGAAACTCATCACTATTCAGCTGTCTGATGCACAGTTTGTACAGAAGGCCAGAACAAATTAATGATTCTTTACCTTTGTTTACTGATTTTCAAAAACAATTAACTTCCCAGCACCCTCCAAAGATGATTAGTGACTTAAAAAAAAAGTATTCATGAATTTAAACAAATGTGATGGGTTTCAATCCTTTGTATTTATCCTTATTTAGCCTCAAATTATCCCATATTTGGACAGTGGAAATAATTCAAATTGGCTAAGGCCTTATGACACAAACCTGCTCATCTGATAGCTTCTTTGCTTTTTAGGGTTACACCTTACCAGTCATATCTTATATTTTTCTTGCGTTAGACCTGGAATCAGCCATCTCTTTAAAAAGTCCAAATCCCTTTCAGTTGGGAACAGTATTTAGAAACGACAATCTGGGTGCTAGGAGAGCTCACTGCCTTTTTAGAACATAGAGCTAGGAAATTTTATGCACATACCTATATATACACGTATACAGATATACACCCATGTATGAGTTTATACAGATGCTTCTAACTCAAATTCAGGTAGGCTTTTTACTCAATCTCTTTGATCTTTCAAGTGTTTATCCCATGATATATATACAATAGACACTTGATAATCAAGAATTAAAATGTCAACACTACTATCAGCAAAATGAAAGTCATTTTATTTTTTTGCAATTCTTCCTACCCTTAGGATATACCCAACTCAAGATATCCTATAAATTACTGTGTATTTAAGTCACTTGGAATAGTTTGTGTGATTGTATCACCAACTAGAAGTATACTTTATAAGTTTTATTTTACTCTTGATTTTTAGATATTGCATTTTTAATTCAACTTTGTTACATAATTTTGTAAAATATTTGGGTCTAAAGTCAAAATCACAAAACGAGATATTCAAAGATGACTAGCTGTTCTCCCTTTCTACTCCCTCCCTGCCCCATAGGTAATTTAACTAATATTTTTATATAATACCTCAAATCCCCTTGTCTTGCCAATGGGTTTCAACCCCTGGCAAGTCCTCTATGGATTCAGTGAGACCAAGGAATGACAATGGAACATTCTTAGAGTAAAAGTGTTTATTACCCGGCTCATTTTCCCGGGGCAATTGGTCGGCATCCAACAGTCTGCAGGTCTGTAATCCTCCTTGTCTATGCCTTCTACCAGAGTACTGGGCAGAGCTCTTTAGTGACTCAGTCAATAATAGCTTATTGCCTAGGGGTGTGGTAACAGTAGCCTAGCAGCAGGCCAGTTACATCATCAAGTAGTTTAGGTTCAGGTGAGGATCCTGGCCATAAGAACCCCAACTTTTCCCACACCCCTCTTTTTTGGTTGCTATCCATTGGCCCATATTATGAGTAATATTAAAATTAGCTAATAGCTTCTTCCTCCTGTCTCTCCTTCAGCATCTAATTTTAAGTAATATATTTTTATTTACAATTAATACCAATAAGGTAATCAATCAGTAGGCTTATTTCACTTTTCATATATTCTCCCCAAATTTTTGAAAAACTTTACCTACAGAATTAAACTATTGAGTATTATGTATTATACAGTCTTTCGATCTTAATTCTACCAATAAAAAATATATTTAATGTTCATCACCAGTTTCAAAGTGTGGTTCAGAATACAGAACTATAGTCTCTTATTGGGTAGAAACTTTCCTAGCTAGATATGTTCTAAAATTCAGACTTTTTTCCTTTTAAGAAAGTAATATCACATATGGAACATTTACTATTATACTATGTAAACATCTCCAGTGAGATTTGGCATAACAACTCATAATCAAACAAATTAATATTTTGCAGTAATATACACTAAATACTTAGTTTAGGTCACTTTTTGTTGCCAAATGAATTTAGGTCATATTAGTGTTTGCCATCAAGTGAGTCTCCCTAAAATATGATTTTCAGAACTTTGGGGATTTCAAATTGTAATTAAGAGTGTGGACCTGTATAAGATGATGTATAAGAATAGTATTTCCCTACTCACCAACACCAAAAAAAGTCAAGTCAGAAACATTTTTATTCATATTAAATGAAGATATCATTTAAATTGGCATTTTTCTATACAATTCCACTGCATTATTGCAAATAGAGATTACTTGTTAGAGTTTTGCTTAGGAGAATCTTATTAAGTCCATGTGGGCTTTTTCTAATAGAACCTGTTATAACTCAAAACAGCTGTCAGTTTCCTGCTGATACTTTTTCCCCTATTAAAAATGCATTCTTAAAAGAACATAAAAGCACATCACATTCCACTAATCTATGCAACATTCCCTTAAATATAGCCATTAGAATTTTTTATAACTAGAAAATGAGGGAAAGAATGCAGACAAATGAAGAGGTTGAGCGTGGTTCTTAGAACTTTGGCTATACTGCAGAGATTCATAGTTTAATTCTGGGGGCAAGAGGTATTTGAGTTTTTATACTAAAATGAAACTATATATTCTTAATGTTCTCTTACTACTTTTTGTTATGAAGTGCTTCTTAACTGAAATACACACATAGCATGAAATCTGTTATTTCTTAACTGCCTAAATGATTTAAAAAAGAAAATCTCTAAGAAGTCATGACAAACTATGAATAGTCACTAGGGAATCCTGTAGATCATCATTCTAAATAGGCTAAGAAAACCCAAACCAGTGAGAAAATCATTAAAAGAGACACTCAATTATTAGAAGTAATTTTTAAGTGTAGCTAAGGTAACTACAAATTATTGTGTTGAATTTTAATATATCTGACTTAAGTCAACAAATGGTGAAATATACCAAGTCAGGAATTTTAACTCCCCTTCCCCAATCTTCCTCTGTCAAACTTTATTGCTGAAGCATGTGACAGAACTATGACTTTGTAATTAAGGCTATAATGAGATTTCTCTATCATAATCTACTACTAACATTTGCTAGACACTCATCTGGTTCTGCCACAAAGCTTTTTTGCTTACCAGAAAATTCTCATGTCTAGTTTCAAGCAAGCAAGAAATATTTTGGGAAAGTCTGAAGACAAGAATAATTATGTCTTCTGAAGCATATTATGGAATTTTTCTCTAAAGAACTCACAAATAAGCCCCAGACAAAACAGACCTAACTATAATTTCAAAATACAGAAAAAAAAAGACACACTTTATACTTGAAGTTAGTTCTAGCATTTAAGTCTCCCCCTAAAGAACAAAGGAAATTGCACAGTAACAACAAAATTCATTATTGCTCCTTCCAGGACTCCTTTTGGTAGGTAAGATTTTCATAAAATTTAAGAGACTATGGCCAGAGGAGACCTCAAACTTTTTATCTGAATGAACATTTTTAGAAAATAATTAAGGGCAAGAAAGAAAACTTTGCATGTCTGGTGTAACTGATTTTTCCATTTCACTTTAAAGACATTAGCATACCTCATATTTATTAAAAAGTATTTACAAAGCATTTTTTCATTATTATTTTGCCCTAACAATGCACTTGTTATCTATATAATGTAGCAGACATGTGCTACAACCTGTAGGCTTTGGCTCAAAGTACACGCTTATGTGGAGGAGTCAGATATACCAGCAGGTGATTACAGTATAGAGCAATAAGGGCTGGAAGAGTCCAAAGAACTAAGGGAGGGAGTGTATGATGAGGTAAAGGTCACATCTGAACTGGGTCCTGAAGAATAAATACAACTGTATCAATCAGGAGATTTTTGATGGCAAATAACTGAGTTAAACTGAGAATTGGCTTGAACAGTAAAGAATTTATCTGTCATGACGAGAAATGCCATGGTAGGGAAAGCCCCAGGCCCAGTATAGTATGTGTCTAAAATGATATTTTATGGACCTAGGTTCATTCTCTCTGCTCTGCCATCTTCAGGGCACGTTTTATTATCCCTTGTGATCCCAAGACAGCAGCCAGTGGAAATGGGGGCAAGTGTTTTCTTGTTCATACACAATAGGAGAAAAAAATGCTCTCCCCCAGAAACAGAATATCTCTTTCCCTTCAATCTGACTGGGACAAATAACAGTTTACTGGGAAATGTCTTCAGCTGACTGGCTTGGGGTTATCAAAATCTACCCCTGGGGTGGGTGATTAATCATCTTCTCAGAGTCTCCTGGAAGACAAAGAAAAAAGGAAAACTCTTAAGTACTAGGATAAACACACAAAAGACAGAAGCACAGGGACAAGAAATTAGTATGTCTGGAGTGATGGAAAATCTAAAGTTGAACATAGCCTGCAAACTCTTGTGAGTCTGGACTTTATCTTTCAGGGAATGGGAAGGTAACACAGGTTTTTTAAGTAGGGAAGTAACACACTCCAGTTAGATTTTTCAGAAGTGTAAGTATGATAGTAACAAAGAGAATAGAGAATGGGTGAACAAATGACAGACTTGGTTGGCAGGATGATGTTCAAGAACTAAGCCAGATTAGTAAGGAAGTGGGAACAGAGAGGGAAAGGATGGAATCGAAACAAGACGGCAAAGCTGCTATATAAAACACTGCTATATAGATTAAAAAAAAAAGATAAGGAAAATTAAGCTTTGGACAGGTAATGGCTTGCTTAAGATCGCTAACCTACAAACAGTAGCCAGAAAACTGAGTGGAGGTTTTATTCTCAGTCCAGTGTTCTATTACATCACAACTGCATCTAAAAATTCCAACAATGCTATAAAAAAAGTGGACTTTTTAAATCCTGTGAGTTAAAGGATGTTCTGTTGTGTATTGGATTTTAGTGCTTCCTATTTATTCCAACCTTAACATTATGTTCACTACATAGATTTAATAGCAATTTATGAAACTTACTACATTACATGTTTTTGAAGTTTCTACATTATTTGAAACAGCAAGGATGTCATGAAACACTTGATTTGTAATGTTCAATTTATAAACTGTCAAAAATTTTGGAATAAAAAATAAAATCACTGTGGCTTGCATTAACAATTTGTTCAATTTATTTTGCAAATGAAGTATCAAATGTTTGAATTTCATATAAGTCTGCAGTCAGCAGGCACTTGAAAGTTTTTTCTGTCATGCTTCCCTTTGAAGTTTTGGATTCTGATAATCAACTTCCACTAACATCAATTTAAAAAGAAAGATGCTGTCTCACTTTAAAAAAGTTAACTCACTTTAAAAAAAAGTCATCTGCCTGTTTTTTTTTGGAGTGGAGAAGTCTGATTTTGTCTTATTACCACTGTACCAAGAATGGGTCAACAGAGAAGATGGTTTAAAATAGGATAATAAACACTATTCCATACAAAATTATAAATATATTTTATAGCTTATTGGGTTAAATCTTAGTCTTCTGCTTAATTCAATTAATAACTTTAGTGAGCACCTATATGCTTGACAGTATGCTAGATACTGGCAATAAAGGTATGAGCAAAATTGCGCTATAGTTATCCAGGCACATATTTGTATGATTATTTGATCAGTGTCAGTCTTCCAAACTGAATAACTACAGTATTATTTTTCTTCAGCCAAAACATGACTGCAAATGTACAGAGATGATGCCTAAAACATCAACTTGGCAATAATATATTCTGCCGATGACAAAATTTTCTGTTTCACAGGGCTAGAAACTCTCAACACCCATAACTTTTTTTTCCCTTAAAACATATCTGCTAAGATACTCAACAAACCAGGAATATATGGAAACTACCTCAACATAATAAAGGTTGTATATGAAAAACCCACAGCTAACATCATACTCAATGGTCACAGAAAGGATCAAGATGAGGATGTGCATTTTTGCCACTTCTATTCAATATGGTACTAGAAGTCTTAGCCAGAACAATCAGGCAAGACAAAGAAATAAAAGGCATATAAATCAGAAACGAAGATGTAAAATTATCTTTGAAGACATTATCTTACATATAGAAAACTCTAATGATTCCACACACCTCCCCCGACACCAAACATAAAATTGTTGGGCCTAACAGATGACTCAATAGTGTTGCAGGATACAAAATCAACCACAAAAATGAGTTGGGTTCTATATACTAACAATAAATAATCCAAAAAGGAAATTAAGAAATCAATCACATTTATAAGAGTATCAAAAAGAATAAAATACTTAGGAATAAACTTAACCAAGGAGATGAAAGACTTTTAACTGAAAACTACAAAATTTTATGGCAAAAAATTAAAGAGACAAATAGATTGAAAGTCATCTGGCATTCATTCACGGACTAGACATTCATGGACATTCATTCATGGCTTAATATTAACATGTCACTACTACTACAGACAATCTATAGATTCAATATAATTCCTACCAAAATGCCTATCCAATGGCATTTTTTGCAGAAATTCCATTATATTTCTATATATAGAAATCACATACATATAGTAGAAAAATCCATCCCAAAATTCTTATGGAATCTCATGGGACCCCAAACAGCCAAAACAATCTTGAAAAAGAAAAATGGAGGTCTCACACTTCCTGATTTCAAAACTTACTATAAAGCTACAGTAATCAAAACAGTATGGTATTGGCATGAAGACAGACTTACCAGTGGAACAGTGTTCAGAAATAAACCCTCAAATGTATAAACAAGTGATTTTTGATTAGGATGCCAAGACCATTCAATGGAAAAAAGTCTTTTCAACAAATGATGCTGGGAAATCTGGACATTCATATGCAAAGACCTAAGCATAAGTTTTTTTAGGTGGGAAAAACTCTAGAGTTTTAAAAGGCAAACACTTCATGATACTGGATTTGACAATGATTGCTTTTGACACCAGAAGCATAGCAACAAAAGAAAAACCAGGTAAGCTGGACTTCATCAAAATTAAAAAGGTTTGTGCATCAAAGGACACTCAAGAGAGTGAAAAGGCAATGCATGGTATAGCAGAAAATATTTGCAACTCATATACCTGATAAGGGATTATGTTCAGAATATATAAAGAATTCCTACAACTCAACAACAAAAAGCAAACAATTTGATTAAAAAATGGGCAAAGAACTCAGATATTTCTCCAAAGAAGACATACAAAAGGTTGATAAGCACATGAGATAACCTCAATCACTAGTCATCAGGGAAATGCAAATCAAAACCACAATGTGAGACCATCAACACCCATTAGGATGCCTATTATCAAATTGACAGAATATAACAAGTGTTGTTGATGATGTGGAGAAATGGAACCCTTGTGCATTGCTGGTGGAAATTTAAAATTTCTGGTTATTTACCAAAAGAAATGAAAACATGGACTCAAAAAGGTGTTTGTACACCCACATTCATAACATTATTCACAAAAGCCAAAAGGTGGAAGCAAACCAAATTCTCACTGACAGATAATGAACAAAATGTAGTACATACATACAATGGAGTATTATTCACCTTAAAAATGAAGTTCTGACAGATGCTACAACATGGATGAACCCTGAACATTATGCTAAGTGAAATACGGCAGTTATAAAAGGACAAATACTGTATGACTCCACTTACATGAGGTACTTAGGGTAGTCAAATTCACAGAGACAGAGTAGACTGGTGGCTACCAGGAGCTGGGCAATAAAGAGAAATAGGGAGTTTTTAACAGGCAGGGTTTCAGTTGAGGAAGATGAAAAGTTCTGGAGATGGATGGTGGCGATGACTGCACAATATGAAGTAATTAACACCACAGAACTGTACATGTAAAACTGGTTAAAACAGCAAATTTTATGTTATGTATATCTTAACAAAATAAAAACAAAAAACCCCCAACACCTGCTATGGATTCTTCCTACTGACTCTATCCTAGTCTAGAATTTCATCTCTTTATGCCAAGGTAACTGCAACAGCTACTAGAGTCCCTGGTTCATGCCATTCTCTTCTCATTCTAACTCAACCTGGCAGTAGTTTACCACATTACTGTTTGGCCTTCAGACTTTCAAAGGCTCCCCATATCTTGCACAAGAAGATAAAAATCTAAATCTCCTTAATCCAGTACTTCTACAGCAGATATCCTTCCAGCTGTTTCGTTTTCCTTTTAGTCTCCCCCAAGGAAATTCAGTTGTTGGCTCATCCTAGTTCCCCTCTATTCCTCTCTCCCAAAGCTAATCTCCACATTACACTCTCACTTTTCCCTCACAAAGTAACTGCTCCAATCTTTCTGTAAATCTAAACCCTCACAGGCCAGCTCAAGTCCCAAGTGTTCCAGGAAGTTCTTTATAGACTCCTGAAGCCTCACTCATCTCCCTCTAACCAGAAAACCTACAGCATTCTTTGTACTGGTAGACCTTACTAGATTGTCTTCTAGACTCATAAGGGACATTTTATCTTTCCTGAGGGCAAAGTCTATATGTTAGACTACTTTCTTTTCTCCTGAAGCACGCAGTATAATGGAAAAACACAAAGCAGATCTTCAGTAATACCTAAGTGAACACAAGTACAACGTTGGTGAGTTTCATTGACTAGAATATGAAATGGGAATCCTTGATATTTTTGTATTTCTGAAGGTTAACCTGTGACACACAACAAAGAAAACTGCTATGACTCAACAAGATACATGGAAACTAGGTGGTATAACCTGGGAAACACAAGACAGGTGTTTTAAATCCTAAAATTAGAGCTCATACAAAGAACTTGTTCAAATGCTGGTGTTGGGGCACAGAACAATGTGCTAGGTTTTGTGGTACAGAATAGCGACCTATGAGTTTTACCGAATGCATGCAAGAATGAGCCACGCTATAACTGAGTGAAAATGTAGTCACAGGCCTATGAAAACTGTAAATGAAATGTCAGCCAGTTTTTATTAAATCCAGGTTAGGAAAAAAAATTTTCATCAGTTACTTGAGGTAACTGAGGACAGCTGTCAGAATCAGAATGAGGATCTCTCAACTATGCTTTCAACTTTATTGCACAAGGACCCAGAGATGGGCATGGATATTGGTGGTGAGGAATGCAATCAATGAAAAATAAAAGGCTCAGAAGTATAGTGAAAAGAGGTCTCTAAATGGGGCATAGAGGGGCCTAGAGCCTAGATTTGGTCCAATCCCTGGCCAGTTGTAGGACCCACAGCAAATCATTCATCTCCTTTGGGCCTAGTTTTCTGGCTCTAAAACAAGTCACATTAGATCTCTAAAGGTTTTTCTGACTCTAAAATTCCAGGACAAGTTTAATCACAGCTCCCATTAACTTGTATGATTCTTGCAATTTCAAATCTTCCTAACACATTTCCAGAAAAAACTAATTTATTTCAGTAATCTAAAAGAAATGCTATCTATTCAGAAACAGAAGATTCTGTTAATTGAAAAATTAAGTAATTCTATAAAAATGCCTATTTTTCTCATTACAGTAAGATATAGCAGAGAGAACGGTTCTCTGGTAAATATAACCAAGACTATTCTGTAAACTAGGCCTAATCCAGAGTACTTATTATCTATGCTGGTATGCGAAGAGGGGGCTATTGTAGTTCAAAGCTAAAGCAACACTCTTCAAAGCTTCTCCAAAAAGAGGGTTAGAAAGTTCTTATCCCGGGGGTAAGGCTAGTAAACAGCTGTGCAGATGACAAGGCTGTGAAAAATGAACGCTTTTTGCCATTCAAGTAATCCAAGCACAGGCTCCTTTATCAAAGACTCGGTATTGTCTCCCTCCCAACCTGTCAAAACGCAATTCCAGTTTGATTTCCGAAACAGTAACTTACCCGGACAATCTAACTTCTCCCCCTGGGAGCAGCGGTCCACAGGCCTACTCCCTCAATTCCGGCCGCTGCCTCCAAGCCGACCCCAAAGGCGGTCGCAGCCCCAACGCCGAGTAAACACGCGCGCGCCTCTCCGAAGTGGTTACCCGGCGTCCTGGGAGCGGCGGGTCCCGCCCCTCGGAGCCCGGAGCCGGGCCGGCCGCCACCGCGGCCACCTCCGGACGCTCTCCCCGCCCCGAACGCCACACCTCGCGCCTCTGCCCCCGGGACGGCGGCGCACCGCACAGCCCAGCCCGCCCCTGGGAGCGCACGGGGACCGGCCAGTCCGCCGCCGCCTGAGCCCCAGACGGACGACTGCCCCTTTCCCGCCGGCACCCCGGGGTCTCCCGCGGCGGCCCGGCCCCAGCCCGTCGCCCCCACCGCCCAGGCGCGGCACCTTCCTCGCCGGGACGCCCCGCGCCGCTCCCGGCACAGCCGCGGCTCCCAGGCTCCGCCACACTGAGGGACACTCACCCCGGAGGCTCCTCCCGCCGCTGCTGCCGCCCCTGGGACCGCGGCCGTCGCCCCCGCCGCCGCCGCCAGCACCGCCGTCCGCACCGGCGTCAGCACCCCCGGCCATCCTCCTCCTGCCGCCGCCGCCGCCGCCACCGCCCTCTCCGCTCCTGTCAGTGGCTCAGGCTCCAGGGCTGCTCCAGGTTCCCTTCGGCGCCATTTTGACTCCTAAAGGGAGCAGGAGGGGCTCAGCTCGACGCGACCCTGGGGCGCCTGCGCGGCGCTGCAGAGCCGACCCGAGACCCCGCCCGCCCCCGCCGTCGCCGCGCCCGGGGTCACGTGGGCTGGCGGCGCACGCGCCGGGCCAGACCCGGGAGACGCGTTCGCGGGAGACGGGGAACTGTCGGAGCCAAGTGCGCGCTCATTATTCTGGCTCCGCCTGGGGGCTGGGCGCTGGGCTGTCGGAGTTTGAAGTTGATTGCAGCGTCCTGCTTTCTTCAGGGAATTGTGGCAAATTGGTAAATGTGTCCGAAAGGAATATAGCAACTACGTTACTGGACCACCAGTTCCACCAATTCATTTCTTGATTCGGCCGTCGGCATCCTGATTGATCGTGCACACAGTGAATCATTCGCATAAAAAGACCGCTTCCGCTGTGAAGTTAAGTGTTGTCATTTTGGGGGCTTCTTGGCAGTTTATCTTAAGCCTTGTCTGCGTGGTATTTTTACAGACACCGCCTTGCCTTTTGTAGGTTTAAAAAAAAAATCTTTAAACACCGAAAAGTTTTCCTCAACAAGCTACCCCATAAATGACAAGAGAATTATTGATGAAGGCACGCGATCTCCCTGTGGTAGAGCCAAATCGCTCTTCCCTACACGTTCTTGTCTGGGAATTTGCAATAATTTCAGCGATATAAAAAACACTTTATGGAGAATCTTTTAGTTCTCAAAATTCCATGAAATAAATGGCTTCGTTTGAACACCAGGACTACCCTTTTGAGGTGGGCGGAACGAATATTATTATCCAGGGGTTACTATTACAGCTAAGGAAACAGTCTCAGAAATAAGCCCAAGGGCATACAGGCAGCATTACTAGTAGGCAAGCCAAGACTAAAACCCGACCCTTGTTGCCAGGCACATTACTCCTCACAGTTCTCAAACAGGCTTTCATAATACCTGAGGTATTTGTCTTCTGGGAATTTATTTAAAGCCCTCTTTAAAGTATTGGCATTTTCAATCTCTTTGAGAAACAAGTTTTCTAAAGTCACATGAGTCTTGTCGTTCTCCAACCACCTTCAAACGTCAAAGGGGAGGAATTATTTTGAATGTGGTGATGTGGTTTTTTTTTAATAATTTATTTTGGTATCAGTAATCTACAATTACATGTGCAATATTATGGTGATTAAACTACAGCTTCATCAGGTCCCCCCCACCAACCCCATTACAGTCACTGTCCATCAGCGTAGTGAGATGCTATAGAATCACTACTTGTCTTCTCTGAGTGTACAGCCCTCCCCATGCCCCACAACATTACATCTGCTACTCGTAATGCCCCTTTTTCCCCACTTATGCCTCCCTTCCCACCCATCTTCCCCAGTCCCTTTCCCTTTGGTAACTATTAGTCCGTTTTAGGGTTCTGTGAGTCTGCTGCTGTTTTCTTCTTTCAGTTTTTTTCTTTGTTCTTTTACTCCAAATATGAGTGAAATCATTTGATAGTTGTCTTTTTCGGCTTGTCTTATTCCACTGAGCACAATACTTTCTAGCTCCATCCATGTTGTTGCAAATGGTAGGATTTGTTTTCTTCTTATGGCTAAATAATACTCTATTGTGTATATGTATCACATCTTCTTTATCCATTCATCTACTGATGGACACTTAGGTTGTTTCCATTTCTTGGCTATTATAAATAGTGCTGCGATAAACATAGGGGTGCATATGTCTTTTTCAAACTGGGCTGCTGCAGTCTTAGGGTAAATTCCTAGGAGTGGAATTCCTGGGTCAAATGGTATCTCTATTTTGAGTTTTTGAGGAACCTCCCTACTGCTTTCCACAGTGGTTGAACTAATTTGCATTCCCACAAGCAGTGTAAGAGGGTTCCCTTTTCTCCACATCCTCGCCAACATTTGTTGTTGTTTGTGTTTTGGATGTTGGCCATCCTCACTGGTGTGACGTGATATCTCATTGTGGTTTTAATCTGCATTTCTCTGATGATTAGTGATGTGGAGCATCTTTTCATGTACCTGTTAGCCATCTGAATTTCTTCTTTGGAGAAGTGTCTATTTATGTCCTCTGCCTATTTTTTAATTGGATTTTTGCTTTTTGTTTGTTAAGGTGTGTGAGTTCTTCATATATTTTGGATGGCAACCCCTTATCAGATATGTCATTTATGAATATATTCTCCCATACTGTAGGATCTCTTTTTGTTCTACTGATGGTGTCCTTTGCTGTACAGAAGCTTTTCAGCTTGATATAGTCCCACTTGTTCACTTTTGCTTTTGTTTCCCTTGCCCGGGGAGATATGTTCATAAAGAAGTCACTCATATTTATGTCCAAGAGATGTTTGCCTATGCTTTTTTCTAAGAGTTTTATGGTTTCATGACTTACATTCAGGTCTTTTATCCACTTTGAGTTTACCTTTGTGTATGGGGTTAGACAGTAGTCCAGTTTCATTCTCTTACATGTAGCTGTCCAGTTTTTTCAACACCAGCTGCTGAAGGCTGTCATCTCCCCATTGTATATACAAGGCTCCTTTATCAAATATTAATTGACTGTATATGTTTGGGTTAATGTTTGGATTTTCTATTCTGTTCCACTGGTCTGTGGGTCTGTTTTTGTGCCAATACCAAGTTGTCTTGATTACTGTGGCTTTGTAGTAGAGCTTGAAGTCAGGGAGCGTAATTCCCCCAGTTTTATTTCTCCTTCTCAGGATTGCTTTGGCTATTCGGGGTGTTTTGTGGTTCCATATGAATTTTAGAATTATTTGTTCCAGTTCATTGAAGAAAGCTGTTGGTAGTTTGATAGGTATTGCGTTGAATCTGTAGATTTCTTTAGGTAGTATAGCCATTTTGACAATAATTCTTCCTAGCCAAGAGCATGGGATGCATTTCCATTTGTTAGTGTCCTCTTTAATTTCTCTTAGGAGTGTGTCTTGTAGTGTTCAGAGTACAGGTCTTTCACTTCCTTCATAAGGTTTATTCCTAGGTATTTTATTCTTTTTGATGCAATTGTGAATGGAATTGTTTTTCTGATTTCTCTTTCTGTTAGTTCATCATTAGTGTATAGGAAAGCAACAGATTTCTGTGTGTTAATTTTGTTTCCTGCAACTTTGCTGAATTCAGATAATAGTTCTAGTAGTTTTGGAGTGGAGTCTTTAGGGTTTTTTATGTACAATATCATGTCATCTGCAAATAGTGACAATTTGACTTCTTCTTTACCAATCTGGATGCCTTGTATGTCTTTGTTTTGTCTGATTGCCATGGCTAGGACCTCCAGTACTATGTTGAATAACAATGGAGAGAGTGGGCATCCCTGTCTTGTTCCTGATCATAGATGAAAGGCTTTCAGCTTCTCGCTGTTAAGTATGATGTTAGCTGTGGGTTTGTCATATATGGCCTTTATAATGTTGAGGTACTTGCCGTCTCTACCCATTTTGTTGAGAGTTTTAATCATGAATGGATGCTGAATTTTGTCAAATGCTTTTTCAGCATCTATGGAGATGATCATGTGGTTTCTGTTCTTCTTTTTGTTGATGGATTTTCGAATGTTGTACCATCCTTGCATCCCTGGAATGAATCCCACTTGATCATGGTGTATGATCCTCTTGATGTATTTTTGAATTCGGTTTGCTAATATTTTGTTGAGTATTTTTGCATCTATATTCATCAGGGATATTGGTCTGTAATTTTCTTTTTTGTGGTGTCTTTTCCTGGTTTTGATATTAGAGTGATGCTGGCTTCATAGAATAAGTTAGGAAGTATTCCCTCCTCTTCTATTTTTTGAAAAACTTTAAGGAGAATGGGTGTTATTTCTTCTCTATATGTCTGGTAGAATTCAGAGGTGAATCCATCTGGTCCAGAGGTTTTGTTCTTGGGTAGTACTTTGATTACCGATTCAATTTCATTGCTGGTGATTGGTCTGTTTACTTTTCCTGTTTCTTGCTTGGTCAGTCTTGGAAGGTTGTATTTTTCTAAGAATTTTTCCATTTCTTCTATGTTTTCCAGCTTGTTAGCATATAGATTCTCATAATATTCTCTTATAATTCTTTGTATTTCTGTGGGGTCTGTCGTTATTTTTCCTTTCTCATTTCTAATTCTGTTTATGGGTGTAGATTGTCTTTTTTTTTAATGAGTCTGGCTAGGGGTTTATCTATTTTGTTTATTTTCTCAAAGAACCAGCTCTTGGTTTCATTGATTTTTTTCTATTGTTTTATTCTTCTCAATTTTATTTATTTCTTCTCTGATCTTTATGTCCCTCCTTCTGGTGACTTGGGGTCTCATTTGTTCTTCTTTTTCGAATTTCAGTTATTGTGTCTTAGACTATTCATTTGGGAATGTTCTTCCTTCTTTAAATAGGCCTGGATTGCAATATACTTTCCTATTAGAACTGCCTTTGCTGCATCCCACAGAAGTTGTGGCTTTGTGTTGTTGTTGTCATTAGTCTCCATATGTTCTTTGATTTCTGTTTTGATTTGGTCATTAACCCATTGATTAATTAGGAGAATGTTGTTAAGTCTCCATGTATTTGTGACCATTTTTGATTTTATTCTAAAATTTATTTCTAGTTTTATACCTTTGTGATCTGAGAAGTTGGTTGGTAAAATTTCAGTCTTTTTGAATTTATTGAGGTTCTTTTTGTGGCCTAGTATGTGGTCTATTCTGGAAATTGTTCCATGTGAACTTGAGAAGAATGTGTATCCTGTTGCTTTTGGGTGTAGGGTTCTGTAGATGTCTGTTAGGTCCATCTGTTCTAGTGTGTTTTTCAGTGCCTCTGTGTCTTTACTTGTTTTCTGTGTGATTGATCTGTCCTTTGGAGTGAGTGGCGTGTTGAAGTCTCCTAAAATGAATGCATTGCTTTCTATTTCCTCCTTTAATTCTGTTGGTATTTGTTTCACATATGCTGGCACTCCTGTGTTGCGTGCATATATATTTTTAATGGTTATATCTTCTTGTTGGACTGACCCCTTTATCTTTATGTAATGTCCTTCTTTATCTCTTGCTACTTTCTTCATTTTGAAGTCTATTTTTTCTGATACAAGTACTGCAACACCTGCTTTTTTCTCCTTGTTTGCATGAAATATATTTTTCCATCCCTTCACTTTTAGTCTGTGTATATCTTTGGGTTTGAGGTGAGTCTCTTGTAAGCAGCATATAGATGGGTCTTGCTTTTGTATCCATTCTGTTACTCTGTGTCCTTTGATTGGTGCATTCAGTCCATTTATATTTAGGGTGATTATCGATAGATATGTACTTACTGCCATTGCTGGCTTTAGATTTGTGGTTACCAAAGGTTCAAGGGTTGCTTCTTTAGTATCTAACAATCTAACTTAACTTTCTTGTTAAGTTATTGTAAACACTGTCTGATGTTTCTTTATTTCTCTCCCTTCTTATTCTTCCTCCTCCATTCTTTATATACTAGGTGTTTTATTCTTTGCCTTTAGTTAGTATTTGGATGTTCTGCTTTCTTTGCTATGATTTTATTTTCTCTGGTGACATCTTTTTAGCCTTACGGGTGCTTCCCTCTAGAGCAGTCCATTTAAGATATCCTGTAGAGGTGGTTTATGAGAGGCAAACTCTCTCAACTTTCGCTTGTCTGGAAATTGTTTAATCCCTCCGTCATATTTAAATGATAATCGTGCTGGATACAATATTCTTGGTTCGAGGCCCTTCTGTTTCATTACGTTAAATATATCATGGCATTCTCTTCTGGCCTGTAAGGTTTCTGTTGAGAAGTCTGATGAAAATCTGATGGGTTTTCCTTTGAAGGTGATCTTTTTTCTCTCTCTAGCTGCCTTTAATACTCTGTCTTTATCTTTGATCTTTGCCATTTTAATTATTACGTGTCTTGGTGTTGTCTTCCTTGGGTCCCTTGTGTTGGGAGATCTGTGGGCTTCCATGGACTGCGAGACTATTTCCTTCCATGGGGCGGTTTTCAGCAATTATTTCTTCAAAGACACTTTCTATCCCTTTTTCTCTCTCTTCTTCCTCTGGCACTCCTATAATGCGAATATTGTTCCATTTGGATTGGTCCCACAGTTCTCTTAATATTCTTTCATTCCTAGAGATCCTTTTATCTCTCTCTGCCTCAGCTTCTCTGTATTCCTGTTCTCTGATTTCTATTCCATTAACAGTCTCTTGCATCTCATCCAGTCTGCTGCGAAGCCCGTCAATTGCTTGTCTCAATTCTGCATTGTCGTTCCTGACTTCCCTCACTTCCTCCCTCAGCTCTTGCATATTTCTCTGTAGATCCATCAGTATGTTTATGACTTTTGTTCTGAATTCTTTTTCAGGAAGATTGTGCATTTCCATCCCTTCAGACTCCCACTCTGGTGTCTGGGTCTGGCTAAGCTTTGTTTGTACCATATTCCTCTGTCTTTTCATGGCGATAGAAGTGGTCGCTGGTAGGTGCCACGTATGTCAGCTGAGCTCTATAAGACTTTTAAAAAAAAAAGAAGAGAAGGATAAGAAAGAAAAGAAAAAAGAAAGAAAGAAAGAAAAGCCCACGAGTAGATTCTGTGGGGATGCTGTAGGTGGCACTGTTGCTGCAGTATTCCGCAGCCATGGCTGCGCTGCTTCGCAGGGACCTTTGTAGCTCTTGCCGGGGCAGGAACGAATGGAAGGCTGTTGATCTCTGTGTGAAGTCTGAGTGTGGCTACTCTTTGCCAGTCGCCAGCCAAGGGGTCCAAAATTCCCTAGGACTCCCATCCTGCTGGGCTGAGTGTGCTGGGATGATCCTGGGCCCTTGTCTCTTTAAGACTGCTGCCTTGCAGTGCGCCTAGTCCTCCCAGGTGTAGATGCAGGCTCTGTGCTGTCCTGTATCTTCTGGTCTCTTTTTAAGGAATAATTGTATTTGTTGTATTTTCATAAATACATATGGTTTTGGGAGGCGATTTCCGCCGCCCTGCTCATGCCGCCATCTTCCCGGAAGTCCTGGTGATGTGTTTTTAACCATCTCTTTGTCCTTCACTATTTTATACATTTAATATTTCGTTGGATGATTTAAGTTTTTCTGACATGCTTCAATGAAACAAACGACTTATCTCTTTGAACATCATCATACGTCGTCGTTACTTTTCTCTGGACTCTCATATTTTTCTTGTGCTCATTCATTACCTCTTTATTTCTTTGAAAAGGCATTTCTTCCCAATTTGTATTACTTCATTTTTTTCCCTTTCACTCCATGTTTTTTCTTTTTCACCCTTTCACCCTTCCCTAGTACTTGAAGGTTTGGAGGTTGTTGTAGAAATAGTATTCCCTTGTCCAAAAGAGGATTTCTCTCTATGATGGTAAGGTTCTCTTCAACCCCTTTAGTGGGTATGGTTCTTGTGGGCAGTGGACAAAAATTGCAAAGAAAAGTGAGAAAATAAAAGGGAAATAGGTCCATCAAGTTAAAGCAAAGACACTGGACGCTACCTCCTAATCCCCACACCATTATCCTTTAAATGCATAACTGAACCTCGTCTGAATTCCAGCAACCTACCATTATTTTACCTTTGTCATCATTGGCTAAATACTGCATTAACTTAAAGAAATTCCATTGTCCACACTGCCTTTTGATAATTTTTAAAAATGTTGAATAAGACCAGTTTCCAATATTTACACTCTCTCCCTTATTCCTAACCTTCAGTACTTGATTTTGGTTCTGTTTCCTAGACATAATTTTAAAAACAAAATTAAAACAATGCCAACAGGATTCAAGATGGCGGCATGAGAGGTGACACGGAGAACTGCTTCCAAAACCACAAATAGTACAAAAATATAGTTAATTAATACAACTAACCCTCAAACAGCAAGAAGAAAGAAGGCTCAACTAGACTGCATACAAACCTCATGAACAGAGCAGACCTCACGAAACAGGGTAATGTACAAAAGCCTTAATCCGGCAGGACCCAGGCCCTTCCCCCACCACACCTCACCAGTGGGAGGAAGAGAAACACAGCAGGGAGAGGGTGGAAGCCGGGGACTGCTAAACACCTAGCCCTGGAGATCTACTTTGGGAACAGAAGCCTATATTATATGGTGCTCTAGGTGTTGGGGAGCTCAGAGACGGGCAGAGTGATAGGTAGACTGACATTCGGGCCGTTTGTGGAGGATGGGATCCACACACAGCTACTCTGTGTCAGAGGAAAGGTGGCCAGTTTGAGAGGCTTCCTAGCAGCAAGAGGGCAGCTGAAGGGGTGGGGTTTGCACAGAGCTTGCTGTACGGGAGAAGGGAGAGCTGGACAAGGTTGGAAACTTTGAGGAGCTTCAGGTGCTCTATCCCCCTGACTGTCTACTCAGCTCCTAGGCCCCCCACTGTGACACACAACCTGCCGAGCCTTCTTCCTGGCCTGCAGGCACCTGCTTGCAAACTGGCAATCACTGCACTGATGTCAGGCCAGCCAGAGGGAGCCCCACCTATAACAGCTAGAGACGCAATGCACAGAGGCTTACATGTGTTTGCTTGGCCTGCTGGCTCTGACGCTGGAGACAGGCACCACAGACAGGAATCAGGAAACAGATCTTTCCTCCCCCCAGGCACCAGCTCTGCTCCCCTGTGACCCCCAACCTCACTCTAGGAGCTGAGCAGCTCCAGAGACTGGAGTTTCTGCACACTAGTGGGCACCACACAGTAATATGAAACATAAACAGAACATTGTTCAGACAAAAATCTCACAACCCCCAGAAAAAGGGCCAAATGAAACTGAACTCACCAATATTCCTGAAAGAGAGTTCAAAATAAAAATTATAAACATACTTATGGAGGTACAGAAAAATATTCAAGAACTCAGGAATGAATTTAAGCTGTAGATTCAATCATTAAGAAATTCCATATCTGAAATGAAACATACAATGGAGGGATTTAAAAGCAGATTAGATGTAGTAGAAGAGATGGTAAACAGAATAGAAATTAAAGAAGAGGAATACAAGGAAGCTGAGGCACAGAAAGAAAAAACGGATCCCTAAGAATGAAAGAATATTCAGAGAACTGTGTGACCAATCCAAACGCAACAATATTCACATTATACAGTTACCAGAAGAAGAAGAAGAGAGAAAAAGGGATAGAAAGTGTCATTGAGGAGGTAGGTAATTGCTGAAACCTTCCCCAATCTGGGGGAGGAGATAGTCTCTCAAGCCATGGAGGTGCACTGATTTCCCAACACAAGGGACCCAAGGAAGACAACATCAAGATGTATAATAATTAAAATGGCAAAGATCTAGGATAAAGACAGACTTTTAAAAGCAGCTAGAGAGAGAAAAAAGATCACATACAAAGGAAAACCGTCAGGCTATCATCAGACTTCTCAACAGAAACATTACAGGCCAGAAGGGAGTGGGAGTGGCATGATATATTTAATGCAATGAAGCAGAAGGGCCTTGAACCAAGAATACTGTACATAGCAAGGTTATCATTTAAATTTGAAGGAGGGATTAAACAATTTTCAGATAAGCAAAAGCTGAGAGAATTTACCTCTGACAAACCACCTGTACAGTGCATGTTAGAGGGACTCCTATAGATGGAAGTATTCCTAAGGCTAAATAGATGTCACCCAAGGGCTTTACAAAGAGTACAGGATTTGATTCATAACATACAAACAATGGAGGAGGAAGAAAAAGGAGGAAAAAAAAGAATCCTTAGGTTGTGTTTGCAATAGTATATGAAGTGAGTTAAATTAGACTGGTAGATAGAAAGGGAATGACCCTTGAACCTTTGGTAACCACGAATCTAAAGCCTGCAATGGCAATAAGTACATACCTATTGATAATCACCCTAAATGTAAATGGTCTGAATGCACCAATCAAAAGACATAGAGTTACTGAATGGATAAAAAAACAAGACCCATCGATATTCTGCCTACAAGAGACTCCAAACCCAAAGACATACACAGACTGAAAGTAAATGGATGGAAAAAGATATTTCATGCAACTAATGGGGAGAAAAGAGCAGGAGTGGCAGTACTTGTAGGAGACATATAGACTTCAAAGAAAGTAACAAGAGACAAAGAAGGACATTACATAATGATAAAGGGGTCAGTCTAACAACAGGATATAACTATTATAACTATGCACCCAACACAGGATCACCTACATATGAGAAACAAATACTAACAGATTAAAGGGGGAAATACAATACAATGCATTCATTTTAGGAGACTTCAACACACCACTCACTCCAAAGAACAGATGAACCAGACAGAAAATAAGTAAAGAGACAGAGGCACTGAACAACATATTACAACAGATGGACCTAAAGGATATTTACAGAACACACCATTCAAAACAACAGGATACACATTCTTCTGAAGTGCGCATGGAACATTTTCAAGAATAGATCATGTACTAGGCCACAAAAAGAACCTCAGTAAATTAAAAAAGACTGACATTGTACCAACCAGCTTGTCAGATCACAAAAGTATGACACTAGAAATAAATTACATAAAGAAAATGAAAAAGCCCACAAACACATGGAAGCTTAATAACATGCTCCTAAATAATCAATGGATCAATGACCAAATAAAAACAGAGATCAAGCAATATATGGAGACAAATGACAACAATAATTCATGACAACAAAATCTGTGGGATGCAGCAAAGGCCATGCTAAGAGGGAAATATATTGCAAAACAGGCCTACCTAAGGAAAGAAGAACAATCCCAAATGAACAGTCTAAACCCACAATTAATGAACCTAAAAAAGGAAGAACAAATGAGGCCCAAAGTCAGTAAAAGGAGGGACATAATAAAGATTAAAGCAGAAATAAATAAAATTGAGAAGAATAAAACAATAGAAAGAATCAATGAAAGCAAGAGCTGGTTCTTTGAGAAAATAAACAAAATAGATAAACCCCTAGCCAGACCTATCAAGAAAAAAAGAGAGTCTACACACATAAAGAGAATCAAAAATCAGAAAGGAAAAATCACTGCAGACACCACAGAAATACCAAGAATTACAAGAGAATACTATGAAAAATTATATGGTAAAAAACTGGATAACCTAGAAGAAATGGACAACTTTCTAGAAAAATAGAACCTTCCAAGGCAGACCCAGGAAGAAACAGAAAATCTGAATAGACCAATGACCAGCAAAGAAATTGAATTGGTAATCAAAAAACTAGCTAGGAACAAAACTCCTGGACGAGATGTTTTCACTGCTGAATTTTATCAAACATTAAGTGAAGACCTAATACCCATCCTCATTAAAGTTTTCCAAAAAGTAGAAGAGGAAGGAATACTCCCAAACTCATTCTACGAGGCTAACATCACCCTAATACCAAAACCAGGCAAAGACATGACAAAAAAAATATTACATACCAATTTCCCTGATGAACATAGATGCAAAAATACTCAACAAAATATTAGCAAACCAAATTCAAAAAAATATCAAAGAGATCCTCCATCATGATCAAGTGTGATTCATCGCAGGGATGCAAGGATGGTACAACATTAGAAAATCCATCAACATCTTCCACTACATCAACAAAAAGAAGGACAAAAACCACATGATCATCTCCATAGATGCTGAAAAAGCGTTCAACAAAATTCAACATCCATTCATGATAAAAACTCTTAACAAAATGGGTATAGAGGGCAAGAACCTCAACATAATAAAGGCCATATATGACAAACCCACAGCCAACATTATACCTAAGAGCGAGAAGCTGAAAGCTTTTCCTTTAAGATCGGGAACAAGACAAGGATGCCCACTCTCCCCACTTCCATTCAACATAGTACTGGAGGTCTTAGCCATGGCAATCAGACAACACAAAGAAATAAAAGGCATCCAGATTGTCAAGGAAGAAGGTAAACTCTGTTTGCAGATGACATGATACTGTACATAAAAAACCCTAAAGACTCCACTCCAAAACTATTAGATCTAATACCTGAATGCAGCAAAGTTGCAGGATACAAAATTAATACACAGAAGTCTGCTGCATTGCTTTACACTAATAATGAGCTAGCAGAAAGAGAAATCAGGAAAACAATTCCATTCACAATCGCATCAAAAAGAATAAAATACCTAGGAATAAACCTAACCAAGGAAGTGAAAGAACGACCTATACCCTGAAAACAAGAAACTGTTAAGAGAAATTAAAGAGGACACTAATAAATGGAAATTCATCCCATGCTCTTGACTACAAAGAATTCATATTGTCAAAATGACCATCCTGCCTAAAGCAATCTACAGATTCAATGCAATTCCTATCAAAATACCTACAGCATTCTTCAATGAACTAGAGAAAATAGTTCTAAAATTCATATGTAATGACAAAAGACCCTGAATAGCCAAAGCAATACTGAGAAGGAAGAAAAAAACAGGGGGAATTACACTCCGACTTCAAGCTCTACTACAAACGTACAGTAATCAAGACAATTTGGTACTGGCACAAAAACAGACCCACAGACCAGCGGAACAGAATAGAGAGTCCAGATATAAACCCACATGTATATGGTCAATTAATATATGATAAAGGAGCCATGGATATACAATTGGGAAATGACAGCCTCTTCAACAGCTGGTGTTGGCAAAACTGGACACCTGCATGTTAGAGAATGAAACTGGATTACTGTCTAATTCCATACACAAAAGTAAACTCAAAATGGATCAAAGACCTGAATGTAAGTCATGAAACCAAAAAACTCTTAGAAGAAAAATAGGCAAAAATCTCTTGGACAAAAAAGCATTTTACAAAATTCAACATCCATTCATAATTAAAACTCTTTAAAAAATGGATATAGCAGGCAAGCACCTCAACATAATAAAGGCCACATATGACAAACCCACAGCCAACATCATACTTAACAGCGAGAAGCTGAAAGCTTTTCACCTAAGATCGGGAACAAGACAGGGATGCCCACTCTCTCCACTGTGATTCAGTATAGTTCTTCAGGTCCTAGCTACGTCAATCAGACAAAACAAAGAAATACAAGGCATCCAGATTAGTAAAGAAGAAGTAAAACTGTCACTATTTGCATACGACATGATATTGCACATGAAAAACCCTAAAGACTCCACTCCAAAAGTACTAGAACTAATATCTGAATTCAGCAAAGTTGCAGGATACAAAATTAATACACAGAAATTTGAGCTTTCCTATACACTAACGATGAACTAGCAGCAAGAGAAATCAGGAAAAAAATTCCGTTCACAATTCCATCAAAAAGAATAAAATACCTAGAAATAACCCTAACGAAGGAAGTGAAAGACCTATATCCTGAAAACTACAAATACTCCTAAGAGAAATTAAAGAGGACACTAACAAATGGAAATGCATTCCATGCTCTTGGCTAGGAAGAATAAATATTGTCAAAATGGCTATACTACCTAAAGCAATCCACAGAATCAGTGCAATCCCTATCAAAATACCAACAGCTTTCTTCAATGAACTGGAACAAATAGTTCTAAAATTCATATGGAACCACAAAAGACCCCGAATAGGCAAAGCAATCCTGAGAAGGAAGAATAAAACAGGGGGAATTATACTCCCTGACTTCAAGCTCTACTACAAAGCCACAGTAATCAAGACAACTTGGTACTGGCACAAGAACAGACCCATAGACCAGTGGAACAGAATAGAGAGTCCAGATATTAACCAAAACATATACGGTCAGTTAATATATGATAAAGGAGCCATGGATATACAATGGGGTAATGATAGCCACTTCAACAGTGGGTGTTGGCAAAACTGGACAGCTACAAGTAAAAGAATGAAACTGGACCATTGTGTAACCCCATATACAAAAGTAAATTCAAAATGGATCAAAGACTTGAATGTAAGTGATGAAACCATAAAACTCTTAGAAAAAAACATAGGCAAAAATTTCTTGGACATAAACCTGAGCAACTTCTTCATGAACATATCTCCCCCGGCAAGGGAAACAAAAGCAAAAATGAATAAGTGGGACTATATCAAACTAAAAAGCTTATGTGCAGCAAAGAACACGATCAGTAGAACAAAATTGGCATCCTACAGTATGGGAGAATATATTCATAAATAACATATCTGATAAGAGGTTGACATCCAAATTATATAGAGCTCACGCACCTCAACAAACAAAAAGTAAATAAGCCAATTAAAAAATGGGAAGAGGATCTGAACTGACACTTCTCTAAAGAAGAAATTCAGATGGCCAACAGGCACATGAAAACATGCTTCGCATCACTAATTATCAGAGAAATGCAAATTAAAACCACAATGAGCTATCACCTCACACCAGTGAGGATGGCCGCCACCCAAAAGACAAACAACAAATGTTGGCGAGGATGTGGAAAAAGGGGAACCCTCCTACACTGCTGGTGGGAATGTAAATTAGTTCAACCATTGAGGAAAGCAGTATGGAGGTTCCTCAAAAAACTCAAAATAGAAATACCATTTGACCCAGGAATTCCACTCCTAGGAATTTAACCTAAGACTGTAGCAGCCCAGTTTGAAAAAGACATATGCAGCCCTATGTTTATTGCAGCACTATTTACAGTAGCCAAGAAATGGAAGCAACCTAAGTGTCCATCAGTAGATGAATGGATAAAGATGTGGTACATATACACAATGCAATAGTATTCAGCCATAAGAAGAAAACAAATCCTACCATTTGCAACAACATGGGAGCTAGAGGGTATTATGCTCAGTGAAATAAGCCAGGCAGAGAAAGACAATTATCAAATGATTTCACTCATCTGTGGAGTATAAGAACAAAGCAAAAACTGAAGGAACAAAACAGCAGCAGACTCACAGAATCCAAGAATGGACTAATAGTTACCAAAGGGAAAGGTACTGGAGAGGATGGGTGGGAAGGGAGGCATAAGGGGAAAAGGGACATTATGATTAGCACATGTAATGCATCAGTGGTGGACACGGGAAAGGCAGTATTTATAGAGAAGACAAGTAATGATCCTATAGCATCTTAGTATGCTGATGGACAGTCACTTTCGTGGGGTATGTGGTGGGAACTTGGTGATGTGGGGAGTCTAGTAACCATAATGTTGTTCAAGTGATTGTACATTAACAATACCAAAAAAAAAAATACCAACAACAAAAGCCTTCTAAAATTCCAGGGTAACACCATTTTTCTAAAAGCCTTTGATGTGGAAATCTATCAAAAAGTCTTTTTGAAAAGCCAAGTAAGGTCTGCTGGTTCCCCTTTGTCCTTTTGACTATCTGCACATTCAGAGAACTCTAGCAGACTAATTGTGTATGATTTGCCTTCACAGAAACCGTGCAGTGTTCCATTATTTTTTCTACCTTTTAATTCATCCATCTTGTGTTTTCTTATTATACCACTTACCTCTACATTAAAGATACTGACTTAACTTAGTTTACACATCCATCATAGTTTAGATTTGTCTATTTCAGTTCAGTCCAATACATGTTTTAAAGCATCCAGTACCAGGTGCCAAGCATAGTGCTAGATGCTCAGGGTAAAAAATAAATGATTCTTTGCTCTTGAAGACAACGTTTAGAATCTAAATAGGGAAACAGACTGAAAAATAATTTTAGAAAAAAGGCTTGTACTTAGACAGTATTCAATAGTAGTGAAGAAAAGAGATTCTAGATCGTGTGGGCATGTGACACAAGCCGGGCCAATCAGAACCTTTTGTGGAAACTTCTGCCAGGCTATCCTAGATGTTTCCTTATAATCTATTTCCCTGGAATTATGATCTTAAAGGACAAGGTAAATTGTCTTCCGTAGCAATGAGCAATTGGAAAGAATGAAGACCACAAACAGAGAAAATTAAGAGAAAGGGAACCTCGACATCATTTGAACACTGGCGTGCCCTCAACCAGCTTATGCCTGGTCTTTCAATTCTTATGAGCCACTAAGTTGCCTTAACTCCCTCCCTTGCCTACCCCACTTTAAAAATTACTATTACATTTTGTTGAAGTATAGTTGATACGATATTGGTTTCAAGTATACAACGTAGTGATTTGACAGCTACATTATTAAATGCTCATCCCAACTGGTGTAGTTACTATCAACACAGAATGGCATTGTAGAATTACTGACTATATTCTCTGTGCTGTACTTTCATCCCCATGACTAATTTATATTATGATTGAGATTTTGTGCCTCTCTATCACCATCACCTGTTTTACCCATCCATACTCCCCTCTTTTTAATCTGGAACTGGTTGAAGTAATAAAAGCAGTGGGTTTCTGTCACTTGTAATCAAGAGTTCTGAATTTATAGTCTGTTCCTTTTCCTGCTTCCTCCATCAGCGAATAGCAGCCCATCCACCTGGTCACCTAAACTGAAAACCTGAGTCATTTTCTACATTAACTGTATATTCCATTTTTTGTGACTCCAATCTGTTCCTTCCTTTTTCTACTGCATATAAACATCCACCAAAGCCCCTCCCTAGGCTCATCTTTCCAGAAATACAATATAGAAGTTAGTTTTTTAAAATCATGAAGAAAGGAAAATCCTGTTTCCTCCTATGCTTTGCTTATAATGATATGGTTTCCAAGCTTTTTTCTGAATCTCCTGGAGTCTAAATGGGAAGAAAAACTAAAACACACGTCAGAGTGCCCAGGACAGTAATCGGTACCTTGAAAGATGACTTCCCAATACCAGGAGACAAGAAACATTCTTATCATTAGAGACAGAGAGCTGGAGAGTTAAAGATGAGGGAAATGTATACAAACAAATCTTGCTAAAGTAAGCCTTATCTTCCTAAACACTTCTCCACAATTAACTTCTCTGGCCCGAGCCCCTTTGTCTTGTCCCATTTTCTTTGTCCAGCTTAGTTATAAGAATTTGGCTCTCACTGCATCTTTGGGTCTTCATTTTCCTATGTGCCCCCACCCCGCAACTCCATATAATGTAAAAATCTGTATACCTTTCTCTGGTTAATCTTTTTATGTGAATTTAATTCTCTTATAAATAAGCACTAAATTATATAGAAAAGCAAGGATGAGTAATGGTGATCTCAAGTATTTAAGGTACTATGGAAAATTCTGGAAGTCTAATTGGCAAAGGTACCGGCCAACCCTTAATCTTTCAGAAGGATATGCTTCCCCCATGAAATCAAGAAATGGGATTCACCTCAATTTACTCAGCATCCTACTTCAAGACCATATATTGTCATGGTCCCTCACCCAATCTTCACCTTCCTTCTTCCTCATAACTTCTCACCTTCCCAATCACGTGGTTGGGGTAGGATTGATCCCATGTTTTATATCTGGTTGACTGATTTAAGATTTTCAGCAAATGCTATTCTCCTGGCTTTAAATATTGGTCTCTAGTTAAAGAGCCAGGATGTGGTGAAATGTGTTGGAACAAACATTTTTCTGGAAGAGAAAATCTTTTCTTCCGCAGAAGATGCTAGAAGAGTCTTCTCTTTCATTGAATATGACTTCAAAAACGATGTAGCCCCAGTAGCATCTTGCTACCCAAGGGAAGCATATCTCAGGGTAAAGCTAACTTGTATCTTTAGAAAAACTGACTCCCTGGTGCTATCATTGGAGATGCCTAATCAAGCTTCACTTGAAATGAGTCCTACCTCTGGCCTTCCCAATTACATGAATCAATTTCATTTCTTATTAGGTTTTCAGTAACAAACCTAATTCATCCAAAGTAATCTTAACTGATACATATGCTATCTCATTTAATCTCCACATCAGCATTCTAAGAGAATGTTATTATAAAGACTTTGTCTGAAGTTCTCCAGCTAGTAAATGATAGTGCTGAGGCCTGACCTTTGATCTTTTGGCTCTGACAATGTCTTTTCACTCCAGCATAACAGAAATCCACTGAAGAATTTCTGGGTGTAGTTTGGGAGAAGAGGAATGTCAAATTTAAAAACAAAAAGGTGATGTAAGAAAACTAAAACAGTTTTCATCACATGTAATTTTTTTGAAGAATTAATTTTAACAAATGTTATACAAGTTCAAAAGAGTGAACTTGGAACACCAAAATTATCTTTTGAACTGCCGAAGGGACTGTCTTGTCTGTGGGTTTCAGCCCCTGGCAAGTTCACTATAGATTCAATGAGACCAAGAAATGACAATGGAATGTTCTTGGGGTAAAAGGGTGTGGGGAATTTGGGGCTCCTATGGCCAGGATCCTCACTGAACTTAAACCACCTGATGAAGTAACTGCTTTTGCTAGGTTACCGCTTCCACACCTTTAGGCAATAAGCTATTGTTGTGCTATAGAGAGAGCTCAGCACAGTGCTCTGGGTGGAGGCAGAGATGCTAGTGCTCAATCTACAGCCAGGAGAACAAGCCAGGTAATAAACCCTTTTGCCCCAAAGACCGTTTTGCTGTCAAATTTCTTTGGTCACATTGAATCCACAGTGAACTTGCCCGGGGCTGAAACCCATTGGCAAGACAATTGGTGAAAGTCAGCAGGGTTCATTGTTGACCAAGGAAAAAGACAGGCTGCCCTTATGGGAGGGGTGCTTGAGCAGGCTGCCCCTGTGAATGCGGAGACAGTGGATTGTCCCCCAGTGGGAATATGGTCTGAGGTGGCTTGCCTCCTAGAGGACTGGCCCCCACCCCAGGACTGGAGGCAAGTGGAGGTGACACCTGAGACGGTAGTGGTGGCCCTTGGTACAGTAAGTAAATCCTTTGAGAAACAGAGTGCCTGTGAGGCAGCAGGGACTGTGGGTTGGCTGTGTCTCACAGTATTAAAAAAGTCTACAGAAGAGACCCAAGAAATGGCAGCACGAGAATGTGAGGTGTAAACTTTTGTGGATTCCCTGAAAAAGGAAATGGCACTGATGCGAAAGGCAGCATGAGAATGCAAGCTGCAAACTTCTGTGGATTCCCTGAAGAGGGAAATGGCATTGATGTGAGAGGAGATGGCATGGGAATGCCGGCAGCAATGTGCCATTGGAGGGGTAAACAATTCCTTACAGAACGAGATGGCAGTTCTGCCACGTGTTCTGAAGGAGGAAGAGGCCATCAAGGAAAAAGACGAACTCCTGGGGGAAGCACAGGCGGAGGTGGCACAAGAACATCAGCTGCAAAGCATTTAGGTGAAGGTAAGAGAGCTTCTGAAGACTGAGGTAGCATTGTTACGAGGTACAGTAGAAAAGGTAAAGGTTGTAGCAGAGGAGGCACTCGGGGGAGGGGAGAGAAAGGTGCCATCAGCCCCAGAAATGGAGGAGCTGGGGAAGGATAAAGGGGTGATGCTGGAGGCACTGGCCCCTCCTGTATTGAAAGCACACCCAGTGGTTGTAAAGAAAATAAAGACCCAGCAGCTGAAAGTTCCCAAATGAGAGGAACAGCCCCCTCCCCAGGTCGTGGAGCACTCTATGGTCTGCCCCTATACTCAGGCTGAGCTGGTGGATTTGGGCTCCTGGTTTAGGCAGAAGCCCTCGGAGTCAATATCAGCTTGGCTCCTGCATCTGTGGGACTTAGGGGTGGATGGATTGTTCTGTTAGGATCAGAGATGTGAAAGCTGTCTTCCCTGACAGTACAGCCTGCCTTGAGGCAGCAATTACAAAATGTACATCAGACCCCAGGGAGGCAGCAATTACAAAATGTACATCAGACCCCAGGGTGTCACTACCTCCTCGATTGGCTTATGGCTGCACTTTGTGCTGTGTGGCCCAATCTGGGTGATCTACCATCCTCTCCTGTTAGATGGCAGATGTATGCTGAGCTCCAACAGGTGTTACAAGAGCTAGGCCTAAGAAATGCCATCTATAGTCCAGAGAATTATGGCCCAGATGAAAAGATTTTCACTACTGGGATGAGAAATATTGTACTTCAGATGTCTCCTACATCCATCTTTGGGTCTCTAGTGGCCATACTTTCCCCTCACTTAGGGCATCCCATAAGCGAGGTGACATGTACAGTAGCAGACTTAGGAGAGGCTGAAGCAACGAGAACTCAGAAAGAAATAAGACCTGTCACTCACAAGAAGAATTTACAGGGCCCCATGAAGGTTACCAGGACCCAGATGTGGGTTGATTTAATACAGGCAGGAGCAGATGGAAGGAAATTAGATGGGAAGTCCAAAAGGATCTTACTAAAGCTATGGCAACAGCTGAAACCAGAGCAGTGGTTCCAGCCATTAAGACCAAAGAGGCAGAGGTCAGAGACAGAGCCATGAGTTCAGCCTGTGTGTTTGCAACACATCCTGTTGGAAAGCAAGCCAACCTCACTTGAGCCCATACAGGAAGGTGATTGGGGAGCACGGTTTGACTGAGGGGAAGGTCAAGGTATCTGCCCTGAGGGACCGGGGGGGGACTGGAGGCCACATGTTGAAATAGCTATCCATTGGTCCCCAGTGAACATACAATGTGTCCTGGCTCTGGTGGACACTGGGGCTGAATGTTCACTGATTCATAGTAACCCTGAATGGTTCCCTGGGGCCCCCACTATCATAGATGGATATGGGGGGAAGGCTATCAGAGTGAAAAAAGCCCAAATCCCTTTAGGAATAGGGCATCTACACCTAAAAAGAGTATACTTGTATATACCTCCTATCCCTGAGCATATTTTCAGGATTGATATCCTGCAGAATCTATGGTTGCAGACCACTGTGGGTGAGTTCAGACTGAGAGTACGTGTGGTGAAGGCAGTTCTGAGGGGACATGCTAGGCACCTGCCCATAGCTTTGCCTGTGCCTTGGCTGGTGACTAATACCAAACAGTACAAACTGCCTGGAGGGCATAAAGAGATTGGAGAAACTCTCCAGGAGCTGGAAAAGGTGGGTGTTATAAAGCCCACCCATAGTCCTTTCAATTCCCCAGTGTAGCCAGTAAAAAAGCCAGATGGCTCTTGGTGTATGACTGTGGATTACAGAGAACTGAATAAAGTCATACCCCCTATGCATGCTGCTGTACCCTCTATTGCAGGCTTGATGGATACCCCCAGCCATGAACTAGGAACAAAGCATTATGTGGTAGATCTTGCTAATGCCTTCTTTTCCATTGACATTGAGCAAGAAAGTCAGGAACTGTTTGCCTTCACGTGGGAAGGATGGCAATGGACTTTCACCATCCTCCCACAGAGATACCTTCACAGCCCCACCATCTGTCATGGACTTGTAGCCCAGGGACTTGGCTACATGGGAGAAACCGCCAATGGTACAGCTATACCATTGTATCAATGATGTCATGCTCATGTCCGATTCTCTTTCAGATCTAGAAGGTGCAGCACCTAGACTGCTGCAACATTTACAGGAGAAAGGATGGGCTGTGAACAGCACCAAGGTTCAGGGACCTGGTTTGCCTGTCAAATTCTTGGGGGTCGTCTGGTTGAGTAAGACCAAAGTTATACCAGAAGCAGTTATAAACTCCAGGCCTTTCCTTCCCCCACAGCTGTAGCATTGCTACAGATGTTTCTGGGTATTCTAGGCTACTGGAGAGAGTTTATCCCTCACTTGGCACAAATTCTGAAGCCCTTATACCGGTTGGTATGAAAGGGCATCAGGTGGGACTGGGATGAGACATGTGTATCTGCCTTTACTACAGCAAAACAGGCAGTTAAGGCTGTGAAGGCCTTGAGTGTGATAGACCCATCAAGGCCCTGTGAGCTGGACGTTCATGTGACTGAAGACGGTTATGGCTGGGGTCTCTGGCAGTGGCTTGAATGAACTCGCCAAACTGTTGGATTCTGGTCACGACTCTGGAAAGGGGCAGAGGTACAATACACTTTCATAGAAAAACAACTGGCTGCCATGTATCACACCTTGCTGGCTACAGAACCCATCACTGGAATGGCCCTGATAAAGGTAATAACCACCTATCCCATCTTGGGGTGGGTACGAGACTAAACCCAAAAGCCAAGGAATAGTGTGGCACAAACACCCACACTAGCCAAGTGGGGTGCTTACCTACAGCAGCGTAGTGCCCTCTCTAGTAGCCTCTTGAGTGAAGAACTCCAATGCTTGTTGGGGCCAGTGACATATACTAGTGAAAAGCAGGAAGAACTTGCTTTTGAACCATTAGTAGCAGAGAGTCCCTATCGAGAAGGAAGAGCCCCTATACCTGAAGATGCATGGTACACAGATGGTTCCAGCCATGGGCAGCCCCCAAAATGGAGGGCCATAGCTTTCCATCCTAAGACTGAGACAATATGGATGGAAGATGGTGAGGGGAAGAGCAGCCACAGAGGGGAAGACAGCCTTGGCTTGTGATCAGCCAGCCAGGAGCCCTCCCCTATAGTTGTCTGCACTGATGACTGGGCTGTCATTGGGGCTTGACCCTGTGGCTACCAACCTGGTACCATGCCAACTGGCTGGTTGGTCACCAACACCTTTGGGAGCAAGAATTGTGGCAAGTCTTATGGTCCTGTGGTCAGACTAAAATAATTACAGTATACCACGTGACAGGTCATTTGCCACTGGCATCCCCAGGAAATGATGAAGCAGATAAATTGGCCCAGATACATTGGTTAGAAGGAAAGCCTGCCTCTGATGTAGCCCAATGGTTACATCAGTGTTTGTTGCATGCGGGGCAAAAGACAATGTGGGCTGTAGCCCATCGGTGGGGCTTGCCTTTGACCTTTGAAGAAGTTAGTAGAGCCCAGCAGGAGTGTGTCATGTGCTCCAAAAGGGACTTACCCCTAGTTCCACAGCAACACGGGACAATAGCTAAGGGGCCTATACCCCTTGTCGGGTGGCATATAGACTATATTGGGCCTCTACCTGTGTCAGAAGGATATCGGTATGTGATGACTTGTGTGGACACAGCTACTGGACTTCTGGTTGCTTTTCCTACCCGTTGTGCAGACCAGCAGACAACCAAAAGAGGCCTGGAACATCTCTTTGCTGTCTATGGCCGACCACAGGTAACTGAGAGTGATCAGGGCACCCATTTTACTAGACATGCACTGCAAGAATGGGTGTAGCAGCTGGGAATCAAATGGAAGTTTCATGTGCCATACAATCCTACCATAGTAGGCATGATAGAAAGGCACAATGGCTTGTTAAAATCTGGACTAAAGTCAGATACCAATAGTCTGCGTGGATGGTCAGTCTGCTTATGGACTGTGCTATGGCGTTTGAATGATAGACCCTGAAAGGGAGCCCTAAGCCCCGTAGACATGTTAACACATATGGCTGCCTCCCCTATACAACTGCAAGTACAAACCAAGGAAGAATCTCTGAAGCCAAGGTTCGGCCGCCAGAATAACATCTTGCTGCCAGCACCAACTGCAATGAACCCTGGAGATTCCATTGAGTGGATGTTGCCTTGGACCTTTAGACACATGGACCAATGATGGCTGGCTCTCCTGGCACCTTGGGGACATGGCCTGGAAGCTGGCCTCCTGTGTATTCCTGGAATAACAGCAGAGTGGCCGCCAAAAGTCACAGTAGTATATCCTGAACGGCCATAAGGTAGGAGCATCTTACCAGGGAGTTCTGTTTTATCATTATGGCCAGTGCATGCACCTCCAGTAGCACTATATATAGACCTTTCAGTAACCCCCATGGGGAAAGTAATAAAAGTATGGTATACTAGACCTGGAAGGGTCCCCCTTCCTGCTACAGTCCTATCACAGGACCACTCTCTTGCACGCATCCTACCTGATGGACAAGATTTGCCTATGTTGGTGGCATTAAAACATGTGTCTTATCACCCCTAAAGTCTTTTGGATTGGGAACTTCCTCTGGCTTGAGGATTATTATAATTTTTGTTATTAGGAACCTCCTCTGGCTTGAGGATTATTATAATTTTTGTTACTTGTATCAAAATCTTGCTCTATCTTAATTTTTATTATCTCTAAGTTGTTGTTATCCTCAGTTGCTATTATGGAATCTGGTTACAGTGCTACAGCTTTCTCGCACAGGGACCATTGCAGAAGATTGAAAGGGTATAGATTGTAAGGCGAGAATCCTGGAGGGGTGGAGTGTGGGGAAGTTGCGGTTCCTATGGCCAGGATCCTCACTGAACTTAAACCACCTGATGATGTAACTGGCCTGTTGCTAGGCTACCGCTTCCACACCTTTGGACAATAAGCTATTATTACACTATAAGAGAGCTCGGCACAGTGCTCTGGATGGAGGCAGAGACGCTAGTGCTCGAACTACCACTGGGAGAACAACCCGCGTAATAAACCCTTTCACCCCAAAGAACGTTTTGCTGTCAATTTCTTTGGATCTATAGCGAACTTGCCTGGGGCTGAAACCCACTGGCAAGACAAAGGGTTTATACCCAAGTGTTGCCAATGGATTTGAGCATGGGGCAGGTTCACTATGGATTCAATGACACCGAAAAATGACAATGGAACATTTGGGGTGAAAGGGTTTCTACCCCACTGTCTTGCCAGTGGGTTTCAGTCCCAGGCAAGTTCACTATGGATTCAGTGGGACTGAGGAATAACAATGGATTGTTCTTGTGGTGAAAAGGTTTACTACCCAGCTTGTTCTCCCAGTGATAGGTTGAGCACTAGAATTACATCTGCATCCAACAGTCTGCAGATCTGTAATCCTCCTTGTCTCTGCCTCCACCCAGAACACCGGGCAGAGCTCTTTATATAGTGACCCAGTCAATAATAGATAATTGCCTGCAGGTGTGGAAGTAGTAGCCTAGCACCAGGCCAGTTACATCACCAAGTAGTTTAGGTTCAAGTGAGGATCCTGGCCATAGGAACCTTTATTTTATCCACACCAACTTTATTCCCACAGTGGCAGGTCAAGCACTAGAATCCCGTGCCGCTCAGAGCAAATCTGCATGCAGCAAGCAGGTCTCTGCCTCTGGGCCTTTCCACCCCTGCAGCCATCTCAGTGTCTGTCCTTCACACTGCCACCACTCCAGCCTCTGCTCTCCTGAAGCTGTGCAGCCCAGAGCACTGGGTGGAGCTCTTTATTATATAGAGTCAATAATAGCATATTACCCACATGTCTGTAGTGAGCAAGCCGACCAGGGTCAGGTGAGAATCCTGGCCATAGGAGTATGGGGAATTTGGGGTTCTTATGGCCAGGATCCTCACTGAACTTAAACCACCTGATGATGTAACTGGCCTGTTGCTAGGCTACCACTTCCACACCTTTAGGCAATAAGCTATTGTTGCCCTATATAGAGAGCTTGGCCCAGTGCTCTGGGCGGAGGCAGAGATGCTAGTGCTGGACTTACCGTGGGGAGAACAAGCTGGGTAATAAACCCTTTCATCCCAAAGACAGTTTTGTTGTCAGTTTCTTTGGTCACATTGAATCCATAATGAACTTGCCCGGAGCTGAAACCCAATGGCAAGACAAGGAGCTTTCATTTTCTCTACCACCTGGCTTTTTTCTCCCAGTAGTAGATCAAGCACTAAAATCATGTCTGCATCCAACAGTCTGCAGGTCCATAATCCACCTCCATCTTTGCCTCCACCCAAAGCACTGCACAGAGCTCTTTATTGAGTGACTCAGTCAATAACAGCTCATTGCCATTGGGTGTGGAAGAATTAGCCTAGCAGTAAGCCATTTCTTTCATCAAGTAGTTTAGGGTCAGGTGAGGAACTTCCATTTTCCCCACAGGGCAATTCTTTCTCAGGCTTCTTTGTAATAATGGATAGCAGCATTTGTTGGATCTTACATTGCCACTGCGCTGGCAATTCAAAAGTGAGTTACTAATGTTACCAGTTGCATAACTCTGAATGTTTTTCCCACCTTGGCAACTCTCCTCTGGCTGCTTGCTTGAGTTTCTCTGTCTTTGAGGGCATGCAGTTGTAAAGACACACAAAGAGACCCATAGAGAGGCATTGGATTCTTCAAAGCCTTTTGGTCCTTGAACAGTAATTAAATGTTTTTCTAGAGAAGAGAGAATTCAATATGTTTGGGCCTGAAGTAGTGCAGTCTTAATTCATTATATAATTTTCTAGAACCCTAACACCAGTTTATTTAGATCGTGGACATTTATAAAAATCACATTAAGAAGTGTAAGTGGGCGAGTACCTTTCTTATTAGTTGTGTACATAGAGTTCTGTGGATAAAGTGAAGGTTCCTGTGGCCAGGATTCTCACCTGGCCCTGGTTGGCTAGCTTACTACACATGTGTGGGAAATGCATCATTATTGACTCTACATAAAGAGCCCTGCTCAGTGCTCTGGGCAACACGGTGGTGCAGCTGCAAAGCTGCAGGAGAGCAGAGCAGAGGCTGGAGTGATGGCAGCGCAGAGGACAGAGGCCCAGAGGACGGCTGTGCAGGCTGAGAGGCCCAGAGGCAGAGACCAGTTTCCTGCATGCAAACTCATTCTGAGTGGACAGGATTCTAGTGATTGACCTGTCAACATGGAAATAAAGTTGGGTATAAACACTTTCACCCCAAGAACGTTTTACTGTCATTTCTTTGGTCACATTGAATCCATAGTGAACTTGCCTGTTCCTGAAACCCATTGGCAAGACAAGCTCAAAAAACCTGATCTCCAGGCTATAGCCCTCATTATGTCCTTTTATATTCTGTAGCAGGAAGGTCTCATGTTGTGGGTCACTGAGAATATATTGAATCCAGGGCCCACATTATTGAAATTTGTAGAGGTTTGAGTTAACAGTGCTAGTCTTTTGTGATTTGGAGAAATTAAACTGAGGAAGGCTGTTTGTACCGGTAATCTGAGAAGCTAAAAGTTCCACCTCCTGCAGTAGGGGTGGGCAGCAGGGAGTTTGATTGTGTTGTGGCTGAATTTGGAGTCAGATTACTGACACTGTCAAAAGCAATTTAAGGTTTCTGTCACAGAGAAAGACCTAAAATGCTTGATTCTCACTCTCACATCAACTGCACTCTAGTCTAAACTTTTCAAGATTGCGATTAGCTCAGTGAAGCTTGACTATTATGAACTCTTTCTTGGTTTCCCACAGCATTTTTTTTACCATTCTTAAATTTAAAAAAAATGGGTAAACTAAGGGGAAAAAATACAGACGTGACTAATATCATCTTCTTTAAGCTCTTTTGGCTGTAAGTGATAGAAGTTCAGCCCCAGCTGGTTTAAGCCAAAAGAGGGATTTATCATAAAGAAGATAAAGTGTGGCCCAGAACTCAAGGACAGAAAAATATCCAATCTCCAGGAACAGTGAGAACCAGGGATCTGAACATGGTCAGGATGTTCCCTCTGTCACTTATCTCTGCTTCTTTCAGCAGCTTGGCTTCATTATTAACTCACCATGAAAGGCCTTTCTCCATGAGTAGAAAAAAATGGCTCCCAAGTTAGACCATTCATTGCATAAAGGTGTCTGATTTGCAGCCTGCTGGTCCCAAGTATACCATTCCTGAGGAAGGGTTCTTTGGCCCAATATTTGAGTCAGGTTCCCAACGTTAAATCAATCAACTATGGCCAGGAAATGGGGCAAGGCTGTACGAAATCAGTTCATACAGAACTCATTATCTAACCCGAAAGTATGTCTGGGGATATAGAAGTCCCCTAGACTCTTCTAGAGGGGCCTGCAATGTAAATATAATTTTCACTAAAAACAATTAAATGAAAAATGTTTTCATAATAATACTAAGGTATTTGACTTTTTCACTCATTTTCTGAAGAGCGTACAGTGGAATTTTCCAGAGGCAGCATGACATGGGATGTCACAATGGATTGTAATGCAAAAGCAAATGTGAGAATCAAAGAAACCTGAAGATATCTACATCTTCATCTTTAAAGTGGTTTTCTTTTAGAGAGTATATAGTTGGTTCTTTTTTAAAAAAACCTAACCTGAAAACCTCTGAATTTTATTACTTATATTTAATAACATTTAATAGAAATGGGCTAAACATATGTAACTTTTATAAACTTAGCAAACATGTCGTCCAGGCTCAGCTATGTCAATTGAGACATATAATTTGTCACCCAAAGCAATTTAAAAATAACAAGTTTTTAATTTCATCTTTCAGATACCTTAAAAGAGACACATAGACTACAGCAATCCTTATTAAAATTTCCCTACATTTTTTCCTTCTGCTTCCTCACACAGTGCAACTCTTCAATTCTTTTCAACTCTGAAAATTTCTCCCAACAGGTTCTTGAGCCTCCTGTCCTCTCCCTCTTCTTTCCTCCTGATTCTGCTTTACAAGAGTTCAAAAGGATATTTCTGACACCCCTTTCCTCCCATTTTGGTGGACAAGGGAGAGAAAAGAGCTGAGTAGGTGAAGCCAGATTCTTTTGCCCATAGAAGGAGAAATGTCTGGAAACAATTATACATTACCACCTTTTGTCCAGGCATGATCTCACTTGGTTAATCTCATGGCTGCAAAGATATCACCAATATTTAAATATGCCTCCATGTATTCATTCCTGTTCTTTACAATCCAGGGTCTCCCTTGACTATCTTATCAGCGCCTACTGTGTGGGAGAGGGTGTAATTCCTTTCAGCATTTAATCCTCCACTAACTCCAGACAGTGTCTTTAGTAGAGAAAGGGAAATAGAGCACAGAGGTATGGGCATTCATTCATTCACTCAACAAATATTTATTGGGAAAAAGATGGCGGCATGAGAGGTGAGACAGAGGCTTCCTCCTTAAACCGCATATAATATGAAAATATAATTAATACAACTAATCCTGAAAGAGCAACAGGAAAGAGGACTGCGCCAGACTGCATTCACCTGGAGAAAAGAGCAGACCTCATGAAACAGGGTAATGTACCAAAGCTGTGGCCCAGCAGGACCCAAGCCCTTCCCCCACCCCAGCTCACTGGTGGGAGGAAGAGAAATGGAGTGGGTACGGAGTGGAGGCATGGGACTTTGGAATACCTAACTCTGGAGATCTGCTCTGGGAGCACAAACCTACATTTCATGGTGCTGGCATGGTACTCTTGTGATTAGGGGGTTGGAAAGCTAAGACAGGCAGAATTCCTGGAGAGACTGAGATTCCAGCTGCTTGTGGAAAGCAGGGATCCATATCCGGCTGCTCTGGGACAAAAGAAAGGGGGGCAGTCTGACAGACTTCCTAACAAGGAAGCTCTTAGCAGGAGAGCTGATAAAGTGGCAAGGATTGCACAGAGCTTACTGCTCAGGAGAAAGGGCAGGTAGACAAAATTGTCCAGGTGCACTCTACCCAGCAGGTTAGGAGCTTTTACGTTCTTCAGGTGCTCCAGCTCCCTGGCTGGCTACACAGCTTCAAGGACCCCCTCCGTAATACGTAGCCTATTGCACCTTTCTCCTGGCCAGCCCCAAGCTCACAAACTGGCAAACCCTACCCTGGTATTAGGCCAGCAAAAGGGAAGACCTGTCTACAGAAACTACAAATGCAAAGCATAGAGGCTTATACCAGTGTGCTCTGCCCAATGGAGTAAGGCATAGCACCCAGGAAGGAGGAAACAGCTCTTTCCTCCCGCCAGGCACCAATACCACTCCCCTGCAACCCCTGACATTGCTTCAGGGACTGAGCAGCTCCAGAGAGTAGAGCTTCTAGGCACTAGAAGGCGCCATATACAAATATGAAATGCCAAATGAACCTGGTTCAAAGTAAAATTATTAATACAACTCGTGAGAAAGATTTGAATGACACCGACCTCATGAATCTTCCGAAAGGGAGTTGAAAATAAAAATCATTAACATGCTCATGGAGGTACAAAAATATATTCAAGAACTCAGGAATGAATTCCGGTCAGAGATCCAATCGTTGAAGAGCACAATGGAGGGTATTAAAAGCAGATTAGAAACAGTGGAGGAGATGACAAATGAAACAGAAACTAGAGAAGAGGAATACAAAGAAATTGAGGCACAGAGAGTAAAAAGGATCTCTAAGAATGAAAGAATATTGAGAGAACTGTGTGACCAATCCAAACAGAACAATATTTGCATTATAGGGGTACCAGAAGAAGAAGAGAGAGAAATAGGCATAAAAAGTGTCTCTGAGGAGGTAATTGCTGAAAAGTTCCCCAATCTGTGGAAGGAGATAGTCTCTCAGGCCATGGAGCTGCACAGATCTCCCAATACAAGAGACCCAAGGAAGACACCACCAAGATATATAGTAATTAAAATGGCAAAGATCAAGGATAAGGACAGACTATTAAAAGCAGCCAGAGAGAGAAATAAGATCACATACAAAAGAAAGCCCATCAGGCAATCCTCAGACATCTCAGCAGAAACCTTACAGGCCAGAAGGGAGTGGCATGATGTATTTAATGCAATGAAGCAGAAGGCCTCGAACCAAGATGACTTTATCTGGCAAGATTATCATTTAAATTTGAAGAAGGGATTAAACAATTTCCCATTAAACAAAAGCTGAGAGAATTTACCTCCCAAGAACCGTCTCTACAGTGTATTTTGGAGGGACTGCTATAGATGGAAGTGTTCCTAAGGTTTAATAGCTGTCACCAGAGGTAATAAAACCACAGTAAAGAAATAACAGCTAATTACTAAGCAAATGCAAAATTAAATTAACTATCCCCAAAGTCAATCAAGGGATAGACAAAGAGTACAGAATATGATACCTAATATATAAAGAATGGAAGAGGAAGAAAAAGGAGGAGAAAAAAAACAACCTTTAGAATGTCTTTGTAATAGCATATTAAGGGTGCTAAGTTAGACTCTTAGATAGTAAGGAAGTTAACCTTGAACCTTTGGTAACCACGAATCTAAAGCCAGCAATGGCAATAAGTACATACTTATCGATAATCACCCTAAATGTAAATGGACTGAATGCACCAATCAAAAGACACAGAGTCACTGAATGGGTAAAAAAGCAAGACCCATCTATATGCTGCCTACAAGAGACTCTCTTTAAACCCAAAGACGTACACAGACTAAAAGTAAAGGGATGGAAAAGGATATTTCATGCAACTAATAGGGAGAAAAAAGCAGGAGTTGCAGTACTGGTATCAGGGAAAATAGACTTCAAAACAAAGAAAGTCACAAAGAGACAAAGAAGGACATTACATAATGATAAAAGGGTCAATCCATCAAGAAGATATAACCATTATAAATATCTATGTGCCCAACACAGGAGCACCTACATATGTGAAACAAATACTAACAGAATTAAAAGGGGAAATAGAATGCAATGCATTCATTCTAGGAGACTTCAACACTCAACTCACTCTGAAGGACATATCAAACAGACAGAAAATAAGTAAGGAGACAGAGGCACTGAACAACATATTAGAACAGATGGACCTAACAGACATCTACAGAACTCTACACCCAAAAGCAGCAGAATACACATTTTTCTCAAGGGCACATGAACATTTTCAAGAATAGATCATATCCTAGGCTAGAAATAGGGCCTCCATAAATTAAAAAATATTGAAATTGTACCAACCAGTTTCTCAGACCACAGAGGTATGAAATTAGAAATAAATCATGCAAAGAAAATGAAAAATCCCACAAAAACATGGAGGCTTCACAACATGATCCTAAATAACCAATGGATCAATGACCAAATAAAAAGAGAGATCAAGCAATATATGGAGACAATGACAACAATAATACAACACTGCAAAATCTGTGGGACGCAGCGAAGGCCGTGCTAAGAGGAAAGTATATTGCAATACAGGCCTGTCTCAGGAAAGAACAATCCCATATGAGCAGTCTAAACTCACAATTACTGAAACTAGAAAAAGAAGAACAAATGAGGCCCAAAGCCAGTAGAAGGAGGGACATAATAAAGATTAGAGCAGAAATAAATAAAATCAAGAAGAATAAAACAATAGAAAGAATCAATGAAAGCAAGAGCTGGTTCTTTGAGAAAATAAACAAAATATATAAACCCCTAGCAAGACTTATCAAGAAAAAAAGAGAGTCTGTTCACATAAACAGAATCAGAAATGAGAAAGGAAAAATCAGTACAGACACCACAGAAATGCAAAGAATTATTAGAGAATACTATGAAAAATTATATGCTAACAAACTGGATAATCTAGAAGAAATGGACAGCTTTCTAGAAAAATACAACCTTCCAAGGCTGACCCAGAAAGAAACAGGAAATCTGAATAGACCAATTACCAGCAATGAAATTGAACTGATAATCAAAAACCTACCTAAGAACAAAACGCCTGGACCAAATGGCTTCACCGCTGAATTTCACCAAACATGTAGTGAAGACCTAATACCCATCCTCCTTAAAGTTTTCCAAAGAGTAGAAGAAGAGGGAATACTTCCAAACTCATTCTGTGAGGCAAGCATCACTCTAATACCAAAACCAGGCAAAGACACCACAAAAAAAGAAAATTACAGAACAATATCCCAGATGAACACAGATGCAAAAATACTCAACAAAATATTAGCAAACTGAATTAAAAAATACATCAAAAAGATCATCCATGATGATCAAGTAGGATTTATTCCAGGGATGCAAGGATGGTACAACATTCGAAAATCCATCAACATCATCCACCACATCAACAAAAAGAAGGACAAAAACCACATGATCATATCCATAGATGTTGAAAAAGCATTTGACAAAATTCAATATCCATTCATGATAAAAACTCTCAAGAAAATGGATATAGAGGGCAAGTACCTCAACATAATAAAAGCCATATATGACAAACCCACAGCCAACATTATACTTAACAGTGAGAAGCTGAAAGCTTTTCCTTTAAGATCGGGAACAAGACAAGGATGCCCACTCTCCCCACTTCTTTTCAACATAGTACTGGAGGTCCTAGCCAGGGCAATCAGACAACATAAAGAAATAAAAGGCATCCAGATAGGCAAGGAAGAAGTTAAACTGTCCCTGTTTGCAGATGATATTGTACATAAAAACCCTAAATAATCCACTCCAAAACTACTAGATCTAATATCTAAATTCAGCAAAGTTGCAGGATACAAAATTAATATGCAGAAATCTGTGGCATTCCTATACACTAATGATGAAATAGCAGAGAGAGAGATCAGGAAAACAATTCCATTCACAGTTGCATCAAAAAGAATAAAATACCTAGGAATAAACCTAACCAAGGAAGTGAAAGACCTATACTCTGAAAACTATAAGACATTCATGAGAGAAATTAAAGAAGATACCAATAGATGGAAACACGTCCTGTGCTCATGAATAAGAAGAATTAATATTGTCAAAATGGCCATCCTGCCTAAAGCAATCTACTGATGCAATGCAATCCCTATCAAAATACCAACAGCATTCTTCAGTGAACTAGAGAAAATCATTCTAAAATTCATATGGAACAACAAAAGTCACCGAATACCCAACGCAATCCTGAGAAGGAAGAATAAAGCTGGGAGGATTATGCTCCCCAACTTCAAGCTCCACTACAAAGCCACAGTAATCAAGACAATTTGGTACTGGCACAAGAACAGGCCCATAGACCAATGGAAGAGACTAGAGAGCCCTGATTTAAACCCAACCATATATGGTCAATTAATATATGATAAAGAAGCCATGGACATACAATGGGGAAATGACAGCCTCTTCCACAGCTGGTGTTGGCAAAACTGGACAGCTACATGCAAGAGAATGAAACTGGATTATTGTTTAACCCCATATACAAAAGTAAACTCGAAATGGATCAAAGACCTGAATGTACGTCATGAAACCATAAAACTCTTAGAAGACAACATAGGCAAAAATCTCCTGAATATAAGCATGAGCAAGTTCTTCCTGAACACATCTCCTCGAGCAAGAGAAACAAAAGCAAAAATGAACTCATGGGAGTACATCAAACTAAAAAGTTTCTGTACGGCAAAGGACACCATCAACAGAACAAAAAGGCATCCTACAGTATGGGAGAATATATTTGTAAATGACATATCCAACAAGGGGTTAACATCCAAAATATATACAGAACTTACATGCCTCAATACCCAAAAAGCAAATAACCCAATTAAAAAATAGGCAGAGGATATGAAGAGACAGTTCTCCAAAGAAGAAATTCAGATGGCCAACAGACACATGAAAAGATACTCCACATCACTAATCATCTGGAAAATGCAAATTAAAACCACAATGAGATATCACCTCACACCAGTAAGGATGGCCAGCATTGGAAATACTATGAACAACAAATGCTGGTGAGGATGTGGAGAAAGGGGAACCTTCCTACACTGCTGGTGGGAATGTAAGCTAGTTATACCATTGTGGAAAGAAATATGAAGGGTCCTCAAAAAAATAAAAATAGAAATACCATTTGACCTGGGAATCCCATTCCTTGGAATTTACCCAAAGAATACAACTTCTCATATTCAAAAAGACACAATCACCCCTATATTTATTGCAGCATTTTTTAAAATAGCCAAGATATGGATGCAACCTAAGCGTCCATCAGTAGATGAAAGGATAAAGAAGAGGTGGTACATATACAAAACGGAATACTATTCAGCCATAAGAAAGAAACAAATCCTACCATTTGCAACAACATGGATGGAGCTGGAGGATATTATGCTCAGTGAAATAAGCCAGGCGGAGAAAGACAAAGGCCAATGATTTCCCTCATTTGTGGAGTATAACAATGAAGCAAAACTGAAGGAACAAAACAGCAGCACACTCACAGACTCCAAGAAAGGACTATTGGTTAGCAAATGGGAGGTGTGTGGGAGGCCTGGTGGGGAGGGAGGGAGAAGGGGATTGCGGGGTCTTATGTTTAGTGCACATGGTGTGTGGGATTACAAGGAAAACAGTGTAGCACAGAGAAGGTAAATAGTGAATCTGTGGCATCTTTCTACACCCAATGGCAGTGACCGCATTGGGGTATGGGTGGGGACTTGATAACATGGGTAAAAGTAGTAACCACATTGTTTTTTCATGTGAAACCTTCGTAAGAGTGTATATCAATAATACCTTAATAAAAATATGTTTGTTGGGTACCTGCTAAGTGTGTAGTGTTCTTTGAGGTGAGTGAGTAGGACAAGACTCTTGCTCCTTCAGTGCTCATCTCATAGTAAAAGAGACACACAATTAACAAAACGTATGCATTCAGATGGTGCTTAATGGGCCCAGGAGAAAATAAAGCACAGAAAAGGAAGAGGGAAACTGGGGGCAGGGTGAGGGCTGTTTTTGGAGGGTAGTCCAAGAAATGAACTATGTAAGGGAATGAGTTCTGGGAATGTCTGGGGAGGTTTTCCAGCCAGAAAGCAGTGAGTGAGAGAGAAAAAGCTAGGTGGATTCAAGAGGCCACAGTCAGCAAAGGGGTGAATGGAGACAGGAAGATGAGGTTAGGGAGGTGACCAGGCACTTTCATGTAGAACCTGATTGGTCAGGGTAAGATTCTAGAGTAGAGCTATCCATGAAAAATACATGAACCATATGTGTAATTTTAAAACTTTCTAGTAGCTGTATTAGGAGAACAAAAAACCAAATAGTACTATTGATTTTTATAGTGCATTTTTAAACCAGATATATCTAAAATTATTCACTTTAGCATATATCAATATAAAAACTTTATTAAGGAGTTTCTTTACATTTTTATTTTTACTAAATGCAACAGATTAAATGTCTGTGTCCCTTCAAAATTCACATGTAGAAATCCTCTCGATGAGATGGTATTTGGAGGTGGGGCTGCTGGGAGGTGATTAACTTGTGAGGGTAGAGTACTCATGAATGGGATTAGTGCCCTTATAAAAGAGACCCCAGAGAGCTCCCTCACCTCTTCTGCCATGTGAGGACACAGTAAGACAGCCATCTATGAACCAAAAAGTGAACTTTTACCAGACACCAAATCTGTCTATGCTTTGGTATTGGACTTCCTTGCCTCCAGAACTATGAAAAAAAAAGTGTTTGTTGCTTAAGCCATTCAACTTATGGTACTTTGTTATAGCAGCTGGAACCAATGAAAGCACTGCATCTTTATATTTTGCAATTACGGTCACAACTTCAGGTGCTAAGTTTTCATCCAAAATATTTCATCTATATTTAGATTTCATAAAGTTACAGTTGAAAAAGAAGATTCAAATTTCCAAATTGTTCCCAGTTAAAATTTTTCCAATAAATGAATCAAGGATCAGTTTTCAAATTAAAGGTAAGTGAAATTAAGTAATATAAAGTTTCAGTTATTCCATGGTATTTACCACATTTCAAGGGCTCAGAAACCACAAATGGCTAGTGGATATTGTATTGGATAGCACATGTGGCTAGTGGGTATCAATTACTACAGTGACTTCTCACCCCATAGTTCTCCACAGAACAGCCAAGGTAATCTTTGAAAAATGGAAATCAGATCATATTGCCCCTGCTTAGAGCCTTAGTGGCTTCCTATGACATTAGTAAATCCCAGTGACTCAAGTGGGGCATCTACTTTGAGACAGATGAAGAAGCTCTCATGTTTACCAATCCTTCTTCCTGATATCCCATTACAATGACAGTAAAGAAGTACAAGAGGAAATGAATTCACGAGTGAAATGAAAGGTGGAAGAGCAGGACAACATTAGCAAATCAAAGATTTTGGTGAATTTCTCTAAGACTGAAGTTAGAAGAGATCTTATTGATGGCTAAAGCAGAGAAGGAGCCATAGCTCTGAGATCACAAGAGGCTGCAGGGGACAAAAAATATGGTTTCCCCAGGATTCAGCTACTTAACTGGACAGCTACAAAGATTTGTAGTTGGAAGCAAGACACAAGTTCAAGGTAACTGATGGAAAAGAGTCAGTGGAAGGGATGTGTATGTCGGCCACTTCTCTTCTCCTCCTCCAACTTTGTGCATGTTTCTGGCAGTGTTTGTCCTTGGTAGAGGGTAGAGAAATTCTTCTAAGCAAACTAAGTTATTTCCTGAGATGGTGACAGTTGGAAAGTCTAGAGTAGAACCTTTCTCACTTTGGCATGGGTATAAGGAAGGAAGTCTTTTTCCTACCATACATATTTAGTATGTAATCAGAATTTTCATTATGGGAAGATTGGTAATAGGGAAGAACCCAAGTAATTCACCTGGCTCTTCATATTCATAAGCATGAAAGGACAACCAAGGGTCATAAGATAGCTGAGTAAAACTAGCAGGGCCAAAATGAATAAGCAGAATTCACCCTAGAAGAAACAGAAATAGTTCAGGTAACAAGAGAACCTAAAAAAAGTTCAAATTAATATTTTCAGAGAAATTTGAGGAGACAATCCCTCTATAAAATGTGAATAGGTTACTTAATCTCCCCAAATAGTAATTTATTATTAGAAATTATATTACTACTAGAACTTATTATATTTATATAATTATATAATTAGAAATTGTAAGTGTTAGAAATATAATTCTAAAATGAAAAATTAAACCGAAGTTCTAGAAGAAAAAGTCAAGGGAATCCTCCAGAATGTAGAAGAAGAGAGAAGTTGAAAGACATAGATGACCCAACTAAGAAGGGCCAACATCCATCTAATAGGAGTTTCAGATTGAAAATTGAGAAAAAGTAGATCTCACAGAGTTAAAGAGAATTCCAAGTCCTCAAGTTGAAGGATCTCACCCATTGCTAATCAACATGAATGAAGAAAGAGAAACTTCACAAGTCCAAAGACAAAAAGAAACTCCTAAAAGATTCCAAAAATTAAAAAATAGAGGCTCCATCAAAGGATGAGAATTATATTGGCATCACATATCTCATCGGTTACACCAGATACTAGAACACAAGAGAACAATAAATTAAAAATTCCTATGGTACAATGATTTTGAGCCTGGAGGTAAATTAGCATTTAACTGGGGAGCAGAATAAAGGTTTTTTGATTTCCAAAAAAAAGGACTGGGGAAATTTAGTACCCACAGACCCTTCCTGATAGAATTGCCTGAAGATGTATTACAGCAAAATGAAATAGGAATCTAAGAGGAAGATATCAGTTTGCAGAAACAGGACAACCAAGACAATCAAAGAAGTCCTAAAATGGCAGTTGTACAATAGGCCTGAAGTGGAAATAGTGTAAACAAAATGGATCATTTTAGAGAGTGGATAAAAGTTTATTATACTATTACACTTGAAAATCACAATATATTCCATTTTTCTTCAAAAGCTACAAGTTTAGTGACATCATCTCTACTGGGTCCAAACACTGTTTGATCCTGCAATAAATATTTTTTGTACCATCAACACACTACAGATGCTTTTTCCTGGTTTTCATTGTTGGGAATTAATATATAGGGAATGTATGGAAGGTTTATATTCTGGAGAACAGAATATAAATGTTATAAACTCTGCCAATGAGAAGTAATGGCAGGTTGAGAGGTACAGGTCGGTAGGAAAGAAGAATAAAGGGAAATACAGGGATGCCCAGTCTCTCACTTTACTCAGCAGAAAATCAAGAGATAGTGTGTGTTTGGGGAATAGGGGGACTGAGCAGGGTGAGTAGGAGAGAACCCAGGTTGTAAGGGGTAGGAAGCCCAGCCTAGGGTTACATGGATGAGGGGTGATTGGGATAGGGCAAGAAGGGGGTGCAGGAAGGTTAGAAGGTAATGTATGTGAGCGTGGGCCTGCCCATAGGGTGCTGAGCAAAAGGGGTAGAGCATGGGCGGAGCATAGCAGCGTACTGACTAGAGAGGGAGGGGCTGAGCACGGCGGAGGGAGAAAAGGTGCCTCTTGGGACACGGTGCTTCCCGGACGGGGCGCCTGCGCAGATCATGCCCAGCGCTAGAATTCACACTATCGGGCCTCACCTTACCTGCCTCGCGATTGCTGTGCTTTGGGTCTCGGCTCGCTTCACTGGACAATCGCCATGCCCCGCCTGCTCGTTCTCTCCCTGCTCTTCCGCTGCTTCGCGACCCCGCCGAGCAAGCATCCTGGCTGCCGCTGGAAACCCTCGGAGCTCCGCAGCCACCATCGCCCCGCGTCGCCTGTGGTGAGTTGGGGCCCATCCCCGAGGGCGGCGCTGGCGGACGGGCGGGCGAGGAGAGCTTGGCTGAGGCGAGAGCGCCCTGCCGGGTGGGGAGCAAGGGGCCGCGGCCTAGGCGCCTCGGAGGTGTCGGAGTTCGCTGGGGCCCGGGGCGGCCTCACGGCGGGTGCGCGGCGCTGGTTCCCAAGAGGGAACCCTGAGTGCGCGGACCTCGGAGCCGTCAGGGCCCCCCGTCGTCCGTTCTCGTCGGGGCGCGAAGACGCAGGGCAGAGTCGTCGTGTCCCAAGGAGGATCTGTCACCTTCAAACACACTCCTCATTGCCAAGACCTATCATTTTCTTCAAACCGGTGGAAATCCTGGCCGACACCTACGTTCCCGAGTTAAAGATCCGAACTGGGAACCATTGAAAGAAAAATTAATTTTCTTCAGAAATGTAAATTGGGTCCTCTAGGAATGGATTTCGTGCTTTTTAGGTTTCATCAGGCCCCCATCTCCAGGACAACAGACAAATTCCTCAAAATGTTTAAAGCGGTTTTTGTTAGGCCGTGAGGAAGCCAAACTCACTGACTGTGCCTTTCATCTTCTCTTCCAGGAAATGGCCTTTGGACTCGTAGTGATTTTTACGACCTTCTTGACACCGTGTGGATATGTGCTCAGCAGTCTGAACCGGTTCAGAAGAGGGTGATGGAAGAAGAATTAGAGCAACTGTTGACATCCAACAAGCCTTCAGAAAAAGCTTTGGCTTCTTCAAATGAGTAAAAGTGCTTAGTTGGGTTGTGGGTGTTTACTTTAATAACCACATATTTTTGGTAAATATTTTGCACTTTTTTCTACTATTCATTATTTTGAAATGAGCTACATAGCCATTTAGAAAATGTTAAATAAAATTGAAACACTTACTCAAGCTTGGTATTTATTTTGTGAGATCCCTAATTATTTTCTAACATCGTGAACACTCATGAAAAGTTCAATATAACAACTGCAGGGAAAGGTCAGACAGTGACAGAGATGGTGTAAAGTGTTATTTTGTGGGAGGGAATGTGTGCATCTACTGACATCAACATTAAGAGATTAGATATATAGCAGTAAGGTAATCCAAGTTTAGCTAAATGATTCTTCCTACTGTTTTTATGTTCCATTAGTCCTGCCACTTAGAATGATGAGATCCAGACTTTACTGTAAGAAACACAACTTTATTAATTTGTCTTGTTTTGCCTCTTTAAATCCCTACATTCTGGAATTTAGTAAGTACTTTATTTGTACCTTTCCTAATATATTGATTTTATTATTTTTTGAAATTGTCCTTCACAGTTTAAGCATCACACACACCTTTTTTTGAATTTTGCTCATTTTGCCAATTATTGTATGACTATGGCAGCACATTTAAAATCTGAGCCTCAGTTTCCTTTTCTCTGTAATAGGTACTTAAAATTGCTGTCTTGAAGGGTTGTTGTAGGGGAATAGAATATTGAACAAAAATAAAACACCTAGTATAGGGCCTGAAACAGAGTAATCAATAAATACAAGTTATTAAGAGAATTTATGTTTACTAATACTCATTTGACGTATTGCATTCCTATGATGTTCCAGGTATTGTGGAGGCCAGTAAACAAAAAACAATCACTGCCTATGTGGGACTTAGAGGATGTGCACTTTAATTAATATTCTTATATTTCCATTTTGAAATTTATAGGCATATTAGGGTTTTCCAGAGAAACTGTACCAATAGCATGTGTGTGTATACACATATATAGAGAGAGAGGGAGAAGGTGGAAAATTGATTTTAAGGAGTTGGTTCACACAGTTGGGGCTGGCTCATACAGGATAGGCTGGCAAGCTGGAGACTCAGGAAAGAGATGTAGGTTGACTATGAAGGCAGTCTCTTGGCAGAATTTTAGGCTCAAGAGAAGTCAATAGTTCTCTTAAGGCCTAAGTTGACTGACTATGGCCCATCCATGCTATAGATAACCTGCTTTACTCAAATGCTACCATTTTAAATGTTAATCCTATCCAAAAAAACAGCTTCACAGAAACGCCTGAGATTATCATTTGGTGAAATATCTGGGTACTGTGGTTTAGGTAAGTTGACACAAAATTATCACAATTGAGTAAAATAATTTTTTGGAGGGAAACCATGAAAAGAGTTTGTGATACTCCTAAGATTTAAATGTATGAGTATAGTAGCAAATTGAAATAAATTTGTTAAGATTTATCTTCTCTGTTCACTGGTACCAAACCTGATCTTAGGCCCTGTAAAGAACTGTGGCCCATCAGGACAAAGAGTCAATCTTCTGGTTTCTTGTATTCAACAAGACCACATCCCTGCTGCCTATTTTGAACTTACTTTTACCTTCTCTGACTCTTAATGACTGTGCTTAAGCTTCTGATGCCTGCTTCCATGTGTTTCAACTAATGACAAAGACTGGTCTACCTTTGTCATGGCTGGGGTATAATATTGAACTACAGTAGTCTTTTCTGCAGAACTTTAACACTTAATTTTATGAACCATTCATTTGATGCTCTTACTTATTGAGTATTCTCATGGAATAATACTATGTGTTGGGAAATGGTAGCCCATTTTGATGAATGAATTCTTAGGGCTATGTTTTATTACTTAATTTTACACACATAAAGGTGTCATATTCAAAGTACAGTTGATTCCTATTATTTGGGGGTAGTTATGTTCTATAAAGTCATCGTAAACACTGAATTAGTGAATACTGAACCATTGTTCCTAGGGGAAATACAAAGTTGGGTTCCTGTGAGCCTCTGGTCACAACATTTGGTAAATCACAACATATTAATACATAACCTTGTTTTGTGTGTGTTTCTGTTTAAAGACATCTTATTTAACATATTTATTCATGATTCATAAGCATTGTATACATAGCCCACAGTACTAGAGCTCTTGCCTGAACAAAGCTTGTATGATATGCATATTTTCCCTGTTAGGCACATCACAGTATTCTGTGGCAAGGAACTCAGCACTTTTTCACTATACATGGGGCTATTTTAAACAGTGAAATCAGCAATAAAAATGTAAAAAATGTGACACTAAGTAGACTATGGAAAGGATACTTTTTTATAAATAGGAGAATTGAAACAAGTAGGCAGAGCTTCACCTTTGACCTCAGCACTGGGCAATCCCAAAATTTTTACTCTGCATGTCTGTGAATTATATGAAAGCATTGTATTGATTTTGGGATTGCAAATCAATTTTGCTGAGTAGAAGAATTTGCAAATGGGGAATGTACATATAATGAGAAGTGTTTCCTGGATGACGTCTTGCTCCCATACATTTTGGGTAATATTTTGAAACTTGAAGCATTTTCAGGATGTTCTTTTGGGAATTTTAAGTGTGGAGTTACCTTTATCCCTTGAGGTTGGGTTTTTGTGGAAAAGTTTTTAAAAATGTGAATTCAACTTTGGGGAATGAAGTAGTACAACTCTTGGCTTAAAAACGAGATTGGGTGATCAGCTATTGATCTTTTTGGTGAAAATGACCTAGAGAACTGCAAAAGAAAAGATTATAAAATATTTTGCTAGTGATACCATTGGAGCTTGCACTGTCCATTTCCCAGATGAGTATTTTATTGATCAGAGCATCCAGTTGGGTATAAAATTCTGGTATCTGTGAACAGCCAACACATTAGTATATAGACATACTGCCTATCTGTCTTACCACCTGAGCCAGATATAAAATTCCTTGAAGAAGGGTGAGGTATGATACTTTTTTAAACCCTTAACTGTAGCACAGTGGATTAATCAAACTACTCTTTGCCCAGAGGACTGAAATTGTACCCTCATATAAACAAACGCTTAGTGAGCACCTGTTAAATATTCTGTAGAAAGGAATATGAATAGTTCCTACCTCACTGTTTTTTAGAACTTAGCTCAATGCCTGATACATATTCTGAGGTCTTTAAAAAAAAAATACACCGGTTGAGTGGTTAAAACTGCTGGTAAGAGAAAGGTTTCATCTCACTTGCCAATTTCCATTTTCTCTAATAGTAGTTGTAATGCTGTGTTGAGGAAGCTTATAGGAGAAATGGAAATAATTTTAATCAGTATAAGTGTAGCATTCATGTTGACTCTGCATATCAATTTTTCCTTGATCATTTTGGCAAAGAAATTTATAGAAATTATAAATTCAGGTCTATAGGCAAGGACTTATAAATCATATGGAATATACTAATTTGTAAGTATGGCCAATGCAATATTTAATTTGTAAACATAAATACAATACTTGTGGCAAATATTCTTAGATTTTTATAAGAAACTTTGATAATTATGAAATAGTTCTATTCAGAAGAATTAGGAGTGAGCTATTTTCAATACAGGAAAAATGTTTTCTGTAAAGTTCCATTTTTAAAGTTCTGTTGCTATGGCAAGTTGCTGAATTTGGGTAAATCACTTGACTTCTGAAAATTGGTTTCCTTTTCTGTAAAATGAACAGGTTGACCTAGATCAGTGATTTTTAACTTCTTGCTTTATTCAAATCAACATATCATTATTGAAAGATTTTGTGGTATACCATGTAAGCAGGGTATTTTGAAGTTTAAAAAAATGGTAACCAGGCATTAAGAGGAGGGTGGTGCTTCAAGATGGTGGAGTAGGAAGGCAAGATGGAAACCTCCTCCCACACACACACAAAGGAAGCAACTACAGCAAATACAACTAAACCTGAAAATGAACTGAAGACTGCAAAACCTAGGGAAAAAGAGAAGACCACACAGAAAAGTGTAAAGCGGCAGAGCCACAAGCAAATGGGACCCCCTTTCTCCACTGCCATTCCCCCATAACAGCCCATAGGTGGGAGGAAGAGGAAAGAAGTGGGTAAGGGATAGATGCCCAGGATCTATGCACTTGGCCCTGGAGATCTGCTCCTGGAACATGGGTTCTGGCGATTAGCAGGACTGGACACCAGGGACAGTTGGAACACTCTGGGAGCCTGAGACACCAGCCGCTTGTGGAGGACAGGCATGCTCTGCTGATTCTGCCAAGACCCAACACAGAGACAGCCGTTTTGAAAGACTTGCCAGCAATGGGAGGGGAGGCAGAGGGGTGAGGGTTGGATAGGACTGTTTCTGCAGGAGAAAGGGCAGATGGATGATTCCTCCCCATCTCCCTCAGCCCAGCAGGTTGAGAACTCTCAAGAGCCCCAGGTGCTCCATCCCCCTCACTGGTAGCTTAGGCTGGAGGCGCTTCCCTGTGCACAGCCAATGCCATCCCACTCGGCCCAACAGCATCCAACTTTGCTGCCTAGCAGGCACAGGGAAACTCTCCCAGCTTTAACTGCCCTGTTTCAACCAACTGGGGAGATGCCTGCAGGAGCCAGCTCTAAAACCTTCTTCCTCCCATGGGTGGCCAAACCTGGTGCTACACACCTTGCTGCTGCTAGGGGGTGCCCTTGGGACTCACTGCAGCAGCAGCTGGGCACCACTGGAGTGCCACTGGTCCTCCCGCTGCCCAGTTTGCTACCTCTGTTCACCTATGCACTCTCCTTTCCACCCATGGTACACATCATGCCATCACCGGAAGCTTTTGGGCCCTTCCACCATGCCATTTAGTGCCTTAGTAGGCCCTTGCTCTCCCAGCATGTGACTCGCCACCACGGCTTCAGCGCACCCCACTGCTGGTGCTGCAGGCCCTGCACCCCTCCCACCATACAGCATACGGCCACTGCTGAGCACTGGAAAGCTCCGCAACTGGGTGACTTGCCACCGCCAAGAGCCCGTGCACCCTGCCATTGTGCAACTCACCCTGCAACCACCCAACCCACGCTGTTAAACTAGCAGCCCCGTCATCGCTGCAGGGCAGGCAGAGGGTGGCCTGCCTGCAATGGGAGCAGAAATTACTGCTGTGATAACGTAGGCCCAGCTGAGGCAAACCACTGGCCTCAGCAGACTGAGATAAACCACTGCCAACACACAGAAAGGGTACCATACTTACTGCCCACCAAAAGCAAAGGAGAAGCAGGCACTAGAGGGAAAAGAGTCCTGAGCTTCTGGGCACTACAGGACACCTTCTTCGTAAAGATGTTATTCTCTAGATCAGGAAGGATAGCAGATCCATCTAATACAAGGGAAGAAACACTGAAAAATGAGGAATCAGAATTGTGTTCCAAACAGAACTACAGGATAAGACAACAGAAAGAGAGCTAAATGAAACAGAGATCACCAATCTTCTCGATAAAGATTTCAAAGTAAAAGTCATAAATATGCTCACTGATCTGCAGAAATGTATTAAAGATCTCAGGGAGGACTTCAACAAAGACATACAAAAGCTGAAGAATAATACAGTAACTGAAATGAAACACAAAATGGAGGGAATGAATAATAGATTGCTGCAAGTAGAGGAGATAAGCAATGAGATAGAAATTAGAGAACAAGAACATAATGAACTGAGGAGCAGAGAGGAATAAAGGATCTCTAGGAATGAAAGAATGATTAAGAGAGCTATGTGACTAATCTAAATGAAGTAATATTCACATAATAGGGGTACCAAAAGGAGAAGAGAGAGACAAAGGGATAGACAGTTACTTTGAGGAAATAATTGTTGAAAACTTCCCCAGTCTGGGGAAGGAAATAGAGACTTAGGTTATAGAAGCACATAGAGACTCTAACAAAAGGACACCCAGGAAGACAACACCAAGACGTATAATAATTAACATGGCAGAGATTAAGGATAAGGAGAGAATAATGAAAGCAGCCAGAGAGAGAAAAAGGATTACTTATAAGGGAAACTCTGTCAGGCTATCAGCAGACTTATCAGCAGAAACTTTACTGGCCAGAAGGGAGTGGCATGAAATATTTAAATGTACTGAAACAGAAGGATCTTCAACCAAGGATCCTCTACCCAGTAAAATTATCATTTAAATCTGAAGCAGGTATTAAACAATTTCCAGATAATGAAGGCTGAAGGAATGTATAACAAGAAAACCAGCATTACAGGATATGTTTAGTACTGCTGTAGATGGAAATGTTCCTAAGGCTAAATAATTTTGATTATGACATATAATACATCAAGTGTGGAGGAGGAAGAAGAAAAAAGGAACTTTTAGACTGTGTTTGAAGTACAGCAATCAGCAACTTAATATAGATTGTTATATAGTTAGGAAGTTGTCCTTGAACCATTGGTAACCACAAACGTAAAGCCTATAATAGATACATAAAAAATTAAAAAAGAGAAATTCAACCATAAAATTAAAGAAAAGAAAACCATCAAATAACAACAGAGGAGTATAAGAGAGGAAGAAAAGAACTATAGAAACAACCAGAAAACAGTTAATAAAATAGCAATAAGTACATACCTATCAATAAACACCTTAAATGAAATAGACTGAATGCATCAATCAAAAGACATAGAGTGGCAGAGTGGACAACCAAACAAGACCTATCTATATGCTGCCTACAGGAGACTCATTTCAGACCAAAAGATATAATACAGACTAAATGTGAAGGGATGGAAGAAGATATTTCATGCAAACAACAGGGAGAAAAAAGCAGGAGTAGGAGGGGGCTTAAGATGGCGGCGTGAGCAGGGCGGGGGAAATCTCCTCCCAAAACCATATATATTTGTGAAAATACAACTATTCCTAAAAGAGAGACCAGAAGATACAGTACAGCAGCCAGTCTACATCTGCATCTGCGAGAACTCAGCACCATGAAGGGGGTAAGATACAAAGCTGCCACCTGGCGGGACCCAAGCACTCCCCCACCCCAGCTCACCAGCAGGAGGAAATCAGAGTGGGGAGGGAGTGGAAGCACAGGACTGCTAAATAACCAGCCCTGGTGATCTGCACCGGGAGCCCAGACACACATCGCATGGTGTACTGGATATTAGAGAAACGGAAGGGCGGGATCCAAGACAGAGACTGCGAATGGGTCCCCACAGCTGGCTCCCCTGGGACAAAAGAAAAATGGGCACTTTTTTAAAAGTCTTAAAGAGACAAGAGTCCAAGAGCTGAACAAAATTGTCCCAGCACAGTCAGCCCAGCAGGCTGGGAATCTTGAGGAATTTGGGGCACCCTAAGTGCTTGCCGGGTAAAGCAGTCCCGCCGAAGCCCCTCACGGCGATAAGAAGCCTGCCATTCGCTCCCCCGGCCAGTGCTGCAAACGGACCGGCTGATCCACCACAGCTGCAGAGCAGCTGGAGAGCGGCCCCGCCCACAGCAACCACACAGAATCTCCTCCCAGCGGGCGCAGAGCTAACCGGGAAGGTCCGCGGAAGCCAGAGCAAGGTCTGTGGAAGCCAGAGCAAGGTCTGGAAGGCACCAAGGGGTGCCAGACTTGTTGCAGAATGCACCCGGAGTGGCTGAAACCACCCCCCCCCCGCAGTGCTCTAGGCTAGCCTGAGGGCGGCCCTGCACATAGCAGCTCAGGGGATTATGCCAGAGACTGCCTCCTGGTGTGTGCGTAACTGGCACAGGCTACGGAGAAGGGCAAGGAGAACAACAAGCAGGAAGGGACTTTGTTCTCCCAGCTGACACATGTCACCTGCCTGTGACCACTTCTATTGCAATGAAAAGACAGAAGAACATGGTCCAGTCAAAAGTCACCCAGACAACTCCTGAGAGAGGGCCTGGTGCGATAGATTTAAACAATCTTCCTGAAAAAGAATTCAAAATAAAAGTCATAACCATGCTGGTGTACATACAGAAAAATATGCAAGAGCTAAGGGACGAAATCAGGAGGGAGATTACAGAAATGAAACAATTGATTGACGGGCTTAAGAGCAGACTGGACGAGGTGCAAGAGACTGTTAATGGAATAGAAATCAGAGAACAGGAATACAGAAAGGCTGAGGCAGAGAGAGATAAAAGGATCTCTAGGAATGAAAGAATATTAAGAGAACCGTGTGACCAATCCAAACGGAACAATATTCGCATTATAGGAGTACCAGAAGAAGAAGAGAGAGAAAAAGGGATAGAAAGTGTCTTTGAAGAAATAATTGCTAAAAACTTCCCCAAACTGGGGAAGGAAATAGTCTTTCAGACCATGGAAGCCCACAGATTTCCCAACACAAGGGACCCAAGGAGGACAACACCAAGACATATAATAATTAAAATGGCAAAGATCAAAGACAAGGACAGAGTATTAAAGGCAGCCAGAGAGAGAAAAAAGATCACCTACAAAGGAAAACCCATCAGGCTATCATCAGACTTCTCAATAGAAACCTTACAGGCCAGAAGAGAATGGCATGATATATTTAATGCAATGAAACAGAAGGGCCTTGAACCAAGAATACTGTATCCAGCATGATTATCATTTAAATTTGAAGGAGGGATTAAACAGTTTCCAGACAAGCAAAAGTTGAGGGAATTTGCCTCCCACAAACCACTTCTACAGGATATTTTAAAGGGACTGCTCTATATGGAAGCACTCCTAAGGCTAAATAGATGTCAACAGAGAAAATAAAATCACAGCAAAGAAAGCAGACCAACCAAATACTAAATAAAGGGAAAAAATAAAATCAACTACCCACAAAAGCAGTCAAAGGAAACACAAAAGAGTACAGAATAGAACACCTAACATATAATGAGATGGAGGAGGAAGAATAAGAAGGGAGAGAAATAAAGAATCATCAGACTGTGTTTATAATAGCTTAATAAGAGAGTTAATTTAGATGGTTAGATAGTAAAGAAGCTACCCTTGAACCTTTGGTAACCACAAATCCAAAGCCTGAAATGGCAATAAGTACATATCTATCAATAATCACCCTAAATGTAAATGGACTGAATGCACCAATCAAAAGACACAGAGTAATAGAATGGAAAGAAAAGCAAGACTCATCTATTTGTTGCTTACTAGAGACTCACCTCAAACCCAAAGATATACACAGACTAAAAGTGAAGGGATGTAAAAAGACATTTCATGCAAACAATAAGGGGAAAAAAGCAGGTATTGAAGTACTTGTATCACACAAAATAGACTTGAAAACAAAGAGAGTAACAAGAGATAAAGAAAGACATTACATAATGATAAAGGGGTCAGTCCAACAAGAGGATATAACCATTATAAATATCTATGCACCCAACACAGGAACACCGACATATGTGAAGCAAATACTAACAAAATTAAAGGTGGAAATAGAATGCAGTGAATTCATTTTAGGAGACTTCAACACACCACTCACTCCAAAGGACAGATCAACCAGACAGAAAATAAGGACACAGAGGCACTGAACAACACACTAGAACAGATGGACTGAACAGACATCTACAGAACTCTACACCCAAAGCAGCAGGATACACATTCTTCTCAAGTGCAAGGGAAACATTTTCCAGAATAGACCACATACTAGGCCACAAAAAGAGCCTCAGTAAATTCAAAAAGATTGAAATTCTACCACGTAAATATGTAAAACTAATACTAACAAAATTAAAGGAGGAAACTGATTACAACATGTTCATTGTAAGAGGCTTTAATACACCACTCACCTCAATAGAAAGATCAACCAGACAGAAAATAAATTAGGAGACAGAGACACTGAACAATACATTAGTTAAGATGGATTTAACAGACATCTGCAGAACAATCCACCCAAAAGCACCAGGATACACATTTTTCTCAAGTGTACATGGAATGTTCTCCACAATAGATTACATACCAGGCCACAAAAAGAGCCTCAATAATTTAAAAAGATTGAAACTGTATCAAGCAACATCTCAGACCACAATGGTATGAAATGAGAAATAAATTACACAAAACAAAAAAAACCTACAAATACGTGGAGGCTAAGCAACATGCTTCTAAATAATCAATGGCTCAATCACCAAATTTTAAAAAATCAAGCAATACATGGAGACAAATGAAAACAAAAATACAACCGTCCAATATTTGTGTGATGCTGCAAAGGCCATTCTAAGAGAAAGTACATAGCAATACAGGCTTACCTCAAGGAACAAGAACAAGCCCAAATAAACAGTCTAAATTCACAATTAAAGAAACTAGAAAAAGAAGAACAAATGAAAATCAAAGTTAGTAGAAGGAGGGACATAATAAAGATCAGAGCAGAAATAAATAATATAGAGAAGAATAAAATAGAAAAAATTAATGAAACTAAGAGCTGGTTCTTTGAGAAAATAAGTAAAATAGATAAACCCCTATCCAGACTTACCACGAAAAAAAGAGAGACTACACAAATAAATAAAATCAGAAACAAAGGAGTAGTCACAACAGATAATTTAGAAATAAAAGAATTACTAGAAAATACTATGAAAAATTATATGCCAATAAATTGGACTAGCTAGAAGAAATGGGCAACTCCCTAGAAAAACACAACCTTCCAAGAGTGACCCAAGAAGAAACAGAAAATCTGAGCAGAACAATAACCAACAATGAAATCAAATTGGTAATCAAAAAACTCCCCCAAAACCAAATTCTATGACCTGATGGCTTCACAGCTGATTTCTACCAAACATTTAAAGAAGAGATAATACCAATCCTTCTTAAAGTTTTCCAAAAAGTAGAAGAGGAGTGAATACTTCCAAACTCATTCTATGAGGACAGCATCACTCTAATACCAAACCAAAGACACCAAAAAAAACCCCCAAAAAAACCAAAAAAGAAAATTGTAGACCAATATTCCTGATGAACATAGGTGCAAAAATCCTCAACAGAATATTAGCAAACAAAATTCAAAAATACATCAAAAGGGTCATGTATTACTATCAGCCATGCAAGAGTGGTATAATATTTGTAAATCAGTCAGTGTCATACACCACATTAACAAAAAAGATAAAAATCACACGGTCATTTCAATAGATGCTGGAAAAGCATTTGACAAAATTTAACATCTATTCAAGATAAAAACTCTCAACAAAATGGGCTTAGAGAGTATGGTATGTATGTACTTCAACATAATGAAAACCATATTGCCAAGACCACAGCTTACATCATACTTAATGGTGAATAGCTGAAAGCTTTTCCTCTAAGATCAGGAACAAGATAAGGATGTCCACTTTCACCACTTTTATTCAACATAGTACTGGAGGTTCTAGCTGTAGCAAATGCAGAGATAAAAGGCATCCAAATTCATAAGAAAGAAGTTAAATTGTCACTATTTGCAGATGACATACATAGAAAACCCTAAAGACTCCACCAAAAACCATTAGAACTAATAAGTGGATTCAGCAAAGTTGCAGGATACAAAATTAAAACAGAGAAATACATTGCATCCTTATGTACTACCAATGAACTAGCAGAAAGAGAAATCAGGAACACAATTCCATTTACAATTGCATTAAAAGGAATAAAATACTTATGAATAAACCTAACCAAGGAAGTGAAAGCCTATATTCTGAAAACTATGAGACACTCATGAAAGAAAATAAAAAAGACACCAATAAGTGGAAATCTATCCCATGCTCATGGATAGGAAGAATTAATATTGTCAAAATGGCCATCCTGGCCAAAGCAATTAACAGATTCAATGCAATCCCTATGAAAATTCCAACAGCATTTTTCAATGAACTAGAACAAATAGTTTTAAATTCATATGGAACCACAAAAGACCCTGAATAGCCAAAGCAATCTGAGAAAGAAAAACAAAGCTGGGAGTATTATGCTCCCTGACTTCAAGCTACACTACAAAACTACAGTAATGAAAACAGAATGGTACTGGCACAAGAACAGACCCATAGATCAATGGAACAGAATAGAGAGTCCTGATATAAACCTATCTGTATATGGTCAATTGATATATGATAAAAGAGCCATGAATAAACAATGGGGAAGAGATAGCCTCTTAAATAACTGATGTGGGGAAAACTGGACAGCTACATGCAAGAGAATGAAACTCTATTACTGCCTAACTCCAAACACAAAAGCAAAATTGAAATTGATCAAAGACCTGAAGGTAAGACATGAAACCATAAAACTTTCAGAAGAAAATATAGGCAAACATCTCTTGAACATAAATACGAGCCATTTTTTCCTGGCCACATTTCCTTGGCAAGGGAACAAAATAAAAAATGAACAAATGAGACTACATCAAACTAAAAAGTTTCTATACAGCAAAGAACATGATCAGCAGAACCAAAAGGCAACCTACAGTATGGAACAATATATTCATAAATGATTTATCTAATAAGTGGTTAACATCCGAAATATATAAAGAGCTCATATAACTTAACACCAAAAAAAAAAATCCCAATTAAAAAGTGGTCAGAGGACCTGAACAGACATTTCTCCAAAGAAGAAATATATATTGCCAACAGGCACATGAAAAGATGCTCCACATTGCTAATCTTCAGGAACATGCAAATCAAAACCACAATGAGATATCACTTCACAACAATCAGCTTGGCCACTATCTAAAGACAAGAAATAACAAGTATTGACGAGGATGTGGAGAAAAGAGAACCCTTCTACACTGTTGGTAGAGATATAAATTGGTGCAGCCACTGTGGAAAGCATTATGGAGGTTCCTCAAAAAACTAAAAAGAGAAATACTATTTGACTCAGCAATTCCACTTCTAGGAATTTACCTGAAGAAAACAAAATCCCTGATTTGTAAAAATATATGCACTCCTATGTTTATTGCCACATCATTTACAATAGCCAAGATATGTAAGTAACCAGTGTCCATCAATAGATGAATGGATAAAGTGATATATATACACAATGGAATATCATTCAGCTATAAAAATGAAAGAAATCATGTCATTTGCAACAACAAGGATGGATCTAGAGGGTATTATGCTTAGTGAAGTAAGTGGAAAAAGATAAATACCATATGATTTCACTTATTTGTGGAATATAAAAGCAAAGCAAAACAGAATAAACAAAATAGCAGTGACTCATAGGCACTGAGAAGGGACTGGTGCTTACTGTGGGGGAGGGGCTTAGGGTGGTTGGAAGAGGAGGGTGAGGGGCATAAAGGGGCACCAAAATTCTCAATCATAATGCAGATTGGTCATGGGCATACAGCATGGAGAATACAGCCAATCATTCCGTAACATCTTTCTATGTTGACAGTAGCTGTAGTAGTGGGGGTGCAGATTTTATAATAAGGGTAACTGCTGAACCACTGTGCTATATATTTGAAATTAAAATAAGACTGTATATTAAAAAAATGGTAACCAGAAGTTAGTAAGAAACTTTATAAAGAAAATATTTAAATTTGATCCTAGGCACATATATATAAATGTGTACATACAATATGATACATGGGTAGGCCCTTGAATGGGGAAAATCACTTCTATATCATATAGATGATGTCAGTCTTCACTCAGTTTTCTTACTCCAATGTACCCACATCTTTACTTGGCATCACTTAGACTTCTACTCCATTCTCTTCTATTAGGTGCCTGCTGTTTTTCCTTTCTTACTTCTCCAGACTTTCCACCTTATTCACTTGTATTTAGTGTTCTAGTGCCTTTTAACTTTTTGTTCACATGCTCTCCAAGATATAAACCCTGGATTGATTTTGGCTTGGTCAAGTGCTGCATGGGAAATCACAGAATCACACTATTAGTGCTGTTAGAAATCACCATCTCCAAACTCACAGCCCACAATGCTTCTTGAAATTCCTTTCTTTTTACTTTACTTTTCATGGTAGTAGCTATTTTAAATCTCATGTTCTCTTGACTTCTTATTCTATTAGCCCTCTACTCAATCTTAGCAGAGTACCTCACCTACTTCATAGAGTAGGTGAATTATTATTTATTATTGCCTTAATTATTTCCTTGCTACCTACAAATGTAACTGTATTCCATCCATCTTTCCTCTGATTGCAGGGGAAGGAGCATTACCATTCTAAAGCTGATCCTTTTGCCTGAGCTCTGGGTCCTACCTCCTTCCTATCTTATGGCATACAAAGTTCTAGCAGCTATCTAACTTTGATCTCTCATTCTTTTGATACCATGATAATTTAATATGCTCACCTTCTATTGTTTAAAAAGGAAGAAAAGCCCTTTCATCCCCTTTTAACATAAGCATCCAAGGTTTTGGTAGCTTTCTCAACTTTCTCTTCTCTGATTTAGTTTTCAGCTGAAGTTTTATTTCTATCATTCCATTGATACTACTATCCAAGGTCATCAGTGGTTTTGTCACTAAATCTAGTAGGTGGTTTTAGTCCTTACTTTTTGCAGTATTTGGCATTATTTACTCTGTTTTTGAAGTATAGGCATACCGGGGAGATATTGCTGGTTCAGTTCTAGAAATCCGTAATAAACAAATATTGTATTAATATGAGTCAAATGAGTTTTCTGGTTTCTCGGTGCATTTAAAAGTTATGTTTATACTATACTGGAATCTATTAAGTAAGCAATAGCATTATGTCTAAAATAATTTAATTAAAATTTTTTTATTGCTAAAAAGTGCTAACCATCCCCTGAGCTTTCAGCAAGTCATACACTTTTGCTGGGGGAGGGTCTGGCCCAGTGTGGAAGTCTACTGATTGATCAGAATGGTGGTTGCTGGAGGTTACGGTGGCTGTGGCAATTTCTTAAAATAAGACAACCATGAAGTTTGCCACATCAGTTGATTCTTCCTTTGACAGTTTCTCTGTAGCATGTGAGTTGCTTGAGAGCATTATACCCACAGTAGAAGAACTTCTTTCAAAATTGGAGTCATTCCTCTCAAACCCTGCCACTACTTTGTCAACTATGTTTATGTAATATTCTAATTCTTCTATAGTCATTTTAACAATCTTCACAACGTCTTCATCAGGAGTAGATTCTGTCTCAAGAAACCACTTTCCTTACCCATCCATAGCAAGCAACTCCTCATCCGTTCAGATTTAATCATGAGACTGCAGCAATTCAGTCACATCTTCAGGCTCCACTTCTTATTCTAGTTCTCTTGCAGTTTCCACCACATCTGTAATTACTTCCACCACTGGGATCTTGAACCCCTCAAAGTCATCCATGAGGGTTGGAATCAACTTCTTCCAAACTCTTGTGAATGTTCATATTTTAACCTCTTCCCTGCAATCACCAATGTTCTTAATGGTGTCTAGAATGGTGAATCCTATGCAAAGATTTTCCATTTACTTCACCCAGATCCATCAGAGGAATTACTATCTATGGCAGCTATAGCCTTATGAAATGTATTTCATAAACAGTAAGAAATGAAAGTCAAAATTACTCCTTGACCCATGGGCTGCAGAATGGATGTGTGTTGCAGGCATTAATCTCATTGTACATCTCCATCAGAGCTCTTGGGTGACCAGGAGTGTCATTACTGTCAATGAGCAGTATATTTTGAAAAGAATCTTTTTTCTGAGTGATAAACCATGTTGTAAACAGATGTGCTGTCATCTAGGCTTTGTTATTCCATTTGTGGAGTGCAGGCAGAATAGATTTAGCATAATTCTTAAGGGCTGTAGAATTTTTGGAATGGTAAATGAACATAGGCTTGAACTTAAGTCATCGGCTATGTTAGTTCCTAATAAGAGAGTCAGGCTGTCCTTTGAAGCTTTGTCACCAGGGATTGATTTCTCTCTAGCTATGAAAGTTCCAGATGGCATCTTCCTCCATCAGAAAGCTGTTAGGTCTACATTGAAAATCTGTTGTTAGTGTAGTCACATTCATTAATGATCTTAGCTAGATCTTGATAACTTGCTGCAGTTTCTTCATCAGAATTTGCTGCTTCACCTTGAACTTTTATGTGATGGAGTTGGCTTCTTCCCTTAAACCTCATGAACCAGGCTCTGCTAGCCTCTACCTTTTCTTCTGCAGCCTCTTACCTCTCTCAGCCTTCACAGAATTGAAGAGAGGCCCTTGATGTGGATTAGGTTTTGGCTTAAGGGAATGCTGTGGCTGGTCTCCAAATCAGCAATAAAGCTGTTTGACTTTCTTATTATTCATGTATTCACTGGAGTAGCACTTTTAATTTCCTTCAAGAACTTTTCCTTTGCCTTCGTGATTTGGCTACTGTTTGTCATATGAGACCTAGCTTTTGGCCTATCTTGGCTTTCAACATGCCTTCCTCATTAAGTTTAATCATTTCTAGCTTTTGACTTAAAGCGAGAGATGCAAGCCTTCTCCTTTCACTTGAACACTTAGAAGCCATTGTAGGGTTATTAATTGGCCTAATTTCAACATTGTGTCTCAGGAAATAGGAGGCCTAAGGATTGGGAGAGAGATGGGGGAATGGCTGGCTGATCAGTGGAGTAGTCAGAATGCATGCAACAATTATAGATTAAGTCAAAAATCTTATATAGGAATGGTGTGTGGCATCCCAAAGCAATTACAGCAATAACATCAAAGATCACCATGACAAATATAATAATAATGAAAAAGTTTAAAATAAGCCCAAAGTGAGCAAATGCTGTTGGAAAAATGATACTGATATACTTGCCCCACTCAAGGTTACCAAAAATCTTCAATTTGTAAAATGCAGTGTGTGCAAAGCACAATGAAATGAGATATGCCTGTAATCTTTTCAATGGTACATATACTGATGAAATACTTCTTACTTACTCCCCATTAATATGATTGTTATTTTTTAACTGAAGCATAATTGACATGTAAAAGTTTCAGGTATATAACATAATGATTTGATAATTGTGTACATTGGAAATGATCACCACAATAAGCCTATTTACCATCAGTCACAATACAGAATTACAACTTTTTTTTCTTGTAAAGAGAACTTTCAATATCAATTCTCTTAGCAACTTTCTAATATGCAATATTTTTATTTACAATACCCCTTTGTATTTACAATATTATTGATTATAGTCTCCATGCTGTCATCCGCATGACTTATTTATTTTATAACTGCAATTTTGTACCTCTTGATCCCCTTCACCCATTTAGCACCCCTTTTACCCTTCTGTCAACCACCAACCTGTTCTCTGTATGAGTTTCATTTTTGCTTTGTTTGTTTATTTCAGATTAGACATATAAAGAGCATCATGTTGTATTTGTCTTTCTATGTCTGACTTAATTAACTTAGCATAGTACCCTCAAGGTTCATGTAACTTGTAACAAAAAGCAAGATTTCATTCTTTCTTATGGATGATTGGTATTCATTATATATATATATGTATACCACATCTTGTTTATCCATTCATCTATCAATGGACACAGACACTTAGGTTGTTTCTAATATCTTGGCTAATGTAAATAATGCTACAGTGAACATAGAGGTATATATTTCTTTTCAAATTAATGTTTTTATTTTCTTAAGATAAATACACAGAAATGGAATTGCTGGATCATATGTTCTATTTTTAACGTTTTGAGGAAGCTCCATACTGTTTTGTAGAGTGGCTACACCAATTTACATTCTCACCAACAGTGCATTAGGGTTCCCTTTTCTCCACATCCTCATCAACACTTGTTCTTTCTTTCCTGCTTGATAATAGCCATTCTAACATGTATAAGGTGATATCTCATTGTGGTTTTGATTTGCATTTCTCTAATTATTAGTGATGTTGAGTATCTTTTCTTGTGCCTGTTTGTCATCTGTATGTCTTCTTTGTGAAAATGTCTATTCAGACACTCTGCCCTTTTAAAAATCAGACTGTTTGCATTTTTGTTATTGAATCGTATGAGCACTTTTTATTTTATTTTGGTACCATTAATCTACATTTATATGAGCAACATTATGTTTACTAGACTCCCCCCATCATCAAGGCCACACCTCATACCCAATCACAGTCCATCAGCGTAGTAAGAGGCTATAGAATTCACCACTTGTCTTCTCTGTGTTATACAGCCCTCCCCGTGCCCCCCCTACATTAGGTCTGCTAATTGTAATGCCCCCTTTTTCCCCCTTATCCTTCGCTTCCCACCCATCCTCCCCAGCCCCTTTCCCTTTGGTAACTGTTAGTCCATTCTTGGGTTTTGTGAGTCTGCCGCTGTTTTTTTCATTCAGTTTTTTTCTTTGTTCTTATACTCCACAGATGAGTGAAATCATTTGATACTTGTCTTTTTCTGACTGGCTATTTCACTGAGCATAATACCCTCTAGCTCCATCCATGTTGTTGCAAATGGTAGGATTTGTTTTCTTCTTATGGCTGAATAATATTCCATTGTGTATATGTATCATATCTTCTTTATTCATTCATCTACTAATGGACACTTAGGTTGCTTCCATTTCTTGGCTATTGTAAATAGTGCTGCAATAAACATAGGGGTGCATATGTCTTTTTGAATCTGGGATACTGCATTCTTAGGGTAAATTCCTAGGAGTGGAATTCCTGGGTCAAATGGTATTTTTATTTTGAGTTTTTTGGGGAACCTCCATACTGCTTTCCACAATGGTTGAACTTGTTTACCGTTCCACCAGCAGTGTAGGAGGGTTGCCCTTTCTCCACATACTTGCCAACATTTGTTGTTCTTTGTTTTTTGGATGGTGGCCATCCTTACTGGTGTGAGGTGATATCACATTGTGGTTTTAATTTGCATTTCTCTGATGATTAGCTGTGTGGAGTTTCTTTTCATGTGCCTGTTGGCCATCTGAATTTCTTTTTTGGAGAAGTGTCTGTTCAGATCCTCTGCCATTTTTAAATTGGCTTATTTGCTTTTTGTTGGTTGAGGTGTGTGAGCTCTTTGTATATTTTGGATGTAAATCCTTTATCAGATATGTCATTTATGAATATATTCTCTCATACTGTAGGATGCCTTTTGTTCTATTGATGGTGTCCTTTGTTGTACAGAAGCTTTTCAGCTAGATATAGGGCCACTTGTTTATTATTGCTTTTGTTTCCCTTGCACCAGGGAGATATGTTCATGAAGAATTTGCTCATGTTTATGTCCAAGAGATTTTTGCCTATGTTTTCTTCTAAGGGTTTTATGGTTTCATGACTTACATTCAGGTCTTTGATCCATTTTGAATTTACTTTTGTGTATGGGGATAGACATCCAGCTTCATTCTCTTAAATGTAGTTGTCCAGTTTTGCCAACAGCAGCTGTTGAAGAGGCTCTCATTTCCCCATTGTATATTCATGGCTCCTTTATCATATTAACTGATCATGTATGTTTGGTTAATATCTGGACTCTCTATTCTGTTTCACTGGTCTGTGGGTCTGTTCTTGTGCAAGTACCAAATTGTTTTGGTTACTGTGGCTTTGTAGTAGAGCTTGAGGTTGGGAAGTGAGATTGCCCCTGCTTTATTCTTCCTTCTCAGAATTGCATTGGCTATATGGGGTCTTCTGTGGTTCCATATGAATTTTTGAACTATTTGTTCCTGTTCGTTGAAGAATGCTGTTGGTGTTTTGATAGGGATTGCATTGAATCTGTAGATTGCTTTAGGCAGGATGGCCATTTTGACAATATTAATTCTTCCTAGCTAAGAGCATGGGATGAATTTCCATTTGTTAGTGTCCTCTTTAATTTCTCTTAAGAGTGTCTTGTAATTTTCAGGGTATAGGTCTTTTACCTATTTATTCCTAGGTATTTTATACTTTTTGATGGAACTGTGAATGGAATTGTTTTTCTGATTTTTCTTTCTGCTAGTTCATCATAAGTGTATAGGAAAGCAACAGATTTCTATGTCTTAATTTTGTATCCTGCAAGTTTGCTGAATTCAGATATTAGTTCTAGTAGTTTGGGAATGGAGTCTTTAGGGTTTTTTTATGTACAATGTCATGTCATTTGCAAACAGGGACAGTTTAACTTCTTCTTTACCATTATGGAAGCCTTGTATTTCTTTGTTTTGTCTGATTGCCATGGCTAGGACCTCCAGTACTATGTTGAATAACAGTGGGGAGAGTGGGCATCCCTATCTTGTTCCTGATCTTAGATGAAAAGCTTTCAGCTTCTCACTGTTAAGTATGATGTTGGCTGTGGGTTTGTCATATATTGCCTTTATTATGTTGAGGTACTTGCCCTCTATACCCACTTTGTTGAGAGTTTTTATCATGAGTGAATGTTGAATTTTGTCAAATGCTTTTTCAGCATCTATGGAGATGATCATGTGGTTTTTGTCCTTCTTTTTGTTGATGTGCTGGGTGATGTTGATGGATTTTCTAATGTTGTACCATCCTTTCATCCCTGAGATGAATTCCATTTGATCATGGTGTATGATCCTCTTGATGTATTTTTGAATTTGGTTTGCTAATATATTGTTGAGTATTTTTGTATTTATATTCATCAGGGATATTGGTCTGTAATTTTCTTTTTTTGTGGTGTCTTTTCCTGGTTTTGATATTAGAGTGATGCTGGCTTCATAGAATGAGTTTGGAAGTATTTCCTCCTCCTCTGTTTTTTAGAAAACATTAAGGAGAGTGAGTATTATGGTTTCTGTGTATGTCTGATAAAATTCAGAGGTGAATCCATCTGGCCCAGGGGTTTTGTTCTTGGGTAGTTTTTTGATTACTGATTCAGTTTCATTGCTGGTAATTGGTCTGTTTAGATTTTCTGTTTCTTGCTTGGTCAGTCTTGGAAGGTTGTATTTTTCTAGGAAGTTGTCCATTTCTTCTAGGTTATCCAGTTTGTTAGCATACAGATTTTCATAGTATTCTCTAATAATTCTCTTATTTCTGTGGGGTATGCTGTGATTTTTCCTTTGTCATTTCTGATTCTGTTTATGTGTGTAGGTTTTCTTTTTCTCTTAAGAAGTCTGGGTAGGGGTTTATGTATTTTGTTTATTTTCTCAAAGAACCAGCTCTCAAAGAACAATTGATTTTTTCTATTGTTTTATTCTTTTCAGTTTTATTTATTTCTTCTCTGATCTTTATTATGTCCCTCCTTCTGGTGACTTAGGGCCTCATTTGTTCTTCTTTTTCCAGTTTCAATAATTGTGCCTTTAGACTATTCTTTTTTTGGGGATTTTTCTTCCTTCTTTAAATAGGCCTGGATTGCTATATACTTTCCCCTTAGAACTGCCTTCACTGTGTCCCACAGAAGTTGGAGCTTTGTACTGTATTTGTCTCCATGTATTGCTTGATCTCTGTTTTAATTTGATCATTTATCCATTGATTATTTAAGAGTGTGTTGTTAAGCCTCCATGTGTTTGTGAGCCTTTTGTTATCTTTGTAGATTTTATTTCTAGTTTTATACCTTTGTGATCTGAGAAATTGGTTGGTAGAATTTCAATCTTTTTGAATTTACTGAGGCTCTTTTTGTGGCCTAGTATGTGGTCTATTCTGGAAAATGTTCCCCTTGTACTTGAGAAGAATGTGTATCCTGCTGCTTTGGGTGTAGAGTTCTGTAGATGTCTGTTCAGTCCATCTGTTCTAGTGTGTTGTTCAGTGCCTCTGTGTCCTTATTTTCTGTCTGGTTGATCTGTCCTTTGGAGTGAGTGGTGTGTTGAAGTCTCCTAAAATGAATGCACTGCATTCTATTTCCACCTTTAATTTTGTTAGTATTTGCTTCACATATGTCGGTGCTCCTGTGTTGGGTGCATAGATATTTATAATGGTTATATCCTCTTGTTGGACTGACCCCTTTATCATTATGTAATGTCTTTCTTTATCTCTTGTTACTCTCTTTGTTTTCAAGTCTATTTTGTGTGATACAAGTACTTCAATACCTGCTTTTTTCCCCTTATTGTTTGCATGAAATGTCTTTTTACATCCCTTCACTTTTAGTCTGTGTATATCTTTGGGTTTGAGGTGAGTCTCTAGTAAGCAACAAATAGATGAGTCTTGCTTTTCTTTCCATTCTATTACTCTGTGTCTTTTGATTGGTGCATTCAGTCCATTTACATTTAGGGTGATTATTGATAGATATGTACTTATTGCCATTTCAGGCTTTGGATTTGTGGTTACCAAAGGTTCAAGGGTAGCTTCTTTACTATCTAACCATCTAAATTAACTCTCTTATTAAGCTATTATAAACACAGTCTGATGATTCTTTATTTCTCTCCCTTCTTATTCTTCCTCCTCCATCTCATTATATGTTAGGTGTTCTATTCTGTACTCTTTTGTGTTTCCTTTGACTGCTTTTGTGGGTAGTTGATTTTATTTTTTCCCTTTATTTAGTATTTGGTTGGTCTGCTTTCTTTGCTGTGATTTTATTTTCTCTGTTGACATCTATTTAGCCTTAGGAGTGCTTCCATATAGAGCAGTCCCTTTAAAATATCCTGTAGAAGTGGTTTGTGGGAGGCAAATTCCCTCAACTTTTGCTTGTCTGGAAACTGTTTAATCCCTCCTTCAAATTTAAATGATAATCATGCTGGATACAGTATTCTTGGTTCAAGGACCTTCTGTTTCATTGCATTAAATATATCATGCCATTCTCTTCTGGCCTGTAAGGTTTCTATTGAGAAGTCTGATGATAGCCTGATGGGTTTTCCTTTGTAGGTGATCTTTTTTCTCTCTATGGCTGCCTTTAATACTCTGTCCTTGTCTTTGATCTTTGCCATTTTAATTATTATATGTCTTGGTTTTGTCCTCCTTGGGTCCCTTGTGTTGGGAAATCTGTGGGCTTCCATGGTCTGAGAGACTATTTACTTCCCCAGTTTGGGGAAGTTTTTAGCAATTATTTCTTCAAAGACACTTTCTATCCCTTTTTCTCTCTCTTCTTCTTCTGGTACTCCTATAATGCGAATATTGTTCCGTTTGGATTGGTCACACGGTTCTCTTAATATTCTTTCATTCCTAGAGATCCTTTTATCTCTCTGCCTCAGCCTCTCTGTGCTCCTTTTCTCTGATTTCTATTCCATTAACAGTCTCTTGCACCTCATCCTGTCTGCTCTTAAGACCTTCTATCGATTGTTTCATTTCTGTTATCTCCCTCCGAACTTCATCCCTTAGCTCTTGCATATTTCTCTACAGGTCCATCAGCATAATTATGACTTTTATTTTGAATTCTTTTTCAGGAAGATTGGTTATAGCTATTTCCCCAGGCCCTCTCTCTGGGGTTGTCTGGGTGATTTTTGACTGGACCAGATTCTTCTGCCTTTTCATGGTGATAGAAGTGGTCATAGGCAGGTGGTGCGTGTGTCAGCTGGGAGAACAAAGTCCCTTCCTGCTTGCTGGTCACCTTGCCCTTATTCGCTGCCTCTGTTGGTTATCTGCTCACTGGGTGCAGTCTTTGCGATAATCTCCTGAGCTTCCATGGGTGGGGCTGCCCTTGGGATAGCCTAGCACACTGCTGGGGGGTCGCAGACGCACCAGGTGTGTTCTCCTGTGAGAACCCCTCCCCTTCATGCCTTCCAGACCTTGCTCTGGCTTCTGCTGCCTGTGCCATTTACCCGCACACCAGGAACAGTCTCTGGGATACTCCCCTGAGCTGCCATGGGTGGGGCAGCCCTTGGGATAGCCTAGAGCCCTGTGGGTGGTCGCAGATGCGCTGGGTGTTTTCTCCTGCGAGAACGGCACTGCTTCATGCCTTCCGGACCTTGCTCCAGCTTCCACTGCCTATGCTGGTTACCCATACACCGGGAGCAGTCTCTGAGGTAATCTCCTCAGCTGGCATGGGTGGGGCAGCCTTCACGATAGCCTAGAGCCCTGCTGGGGTTTGCAGCCGTGCCAGGTGAGTTCTGTGAGAATGGCACCCCTTCTTGCCTTTCAGACCTTGTTCCGGGTTCCTCTGTCTGTGCTGGGCAGCTGCGCACCGGTGGCAGCTTCTGAATCTGTCCCCGTTAGTTGCGCACTGGGAGAAGACTCTGTGTGGTTGCTGCGGGTGGAGCTGTTCTCCACAGTTGTGGCGGGTCAGCTGGTTTGCTTGCAGCACCAGCAGGGGGTAATGAATGGCAGGCTTTTTATTGCTGTGAGGAGCTTTGGGGTTGCATTACCCCCCAGGGGGTTAGGGCACCTGAAGTCCCTTAAGATTTCTAGACTACTGGGTTGAGTGTTCCAGGACGATTTTGTCCAGCTATTAAGCCCTTGTCCCTTTAAGACTTAAAAAGCGCCCACTTTTGTTTTGTCCCAGGGGAGCCAGCTGTATGCACCCACTCACAGTCTCCATCTCAGATTTTACTTTTTCATTTCTCTAATATCCATGCAATGTGTGTCTGTGCTCTCAGTGCAAATTACTAGGGCTGGTTATTTAGCAGTCCTGTGCTTCTACTCCCTCCCCACTCTGATTCTTTTCCTCCTGTCGGTGAGCTGGGGTGGGGGGGAGAGCTCAGGTTCTGCCGAATCATGGCTTTGTAGCTTACCATTTTCATGAGATGCTGAGTTCTTGCAGATGTAGATGTAGCCTGGCTGTTGTACTGTATCTTCTGGTCTCTCTTTTAGGAGTAGTTGTATTTTTTGTATTTTCAAATATATGTATGTTTTTGTGAGATATCTGCTGCACTACTCATGCTGCCATCTTGAGCCCCTTCGTATGAGTTCTTTATATATTTTGGATGTTAACCCCTTATCAGCTATTATCATTTTGCAAATATCTTCTCCCATTCAATAGGTTGCCTTTTCATTTGTTAATGGTTTTCTTTCATCTGCAGAAGTCTTTTAGTTTACTGTCATCCCATTTGTTTATTTTTGCTTTTGTTGCCCTTGCCTTTGGAGTCAGATCCAAAAAGTCATTTCCAAGACTAATGTCAGGAAAGTTATCAACTATATTTTCTTCCAGGAATTTTGTTGTTTCAGATTTTACATTCAAGTCTTTATTCTATTTTGAGTTAATTTTTGTATAGTGAAAGGTAGTGGTCCATTTTCTTTCTTTTGCTGTCCTGTTTTCCTGCCATTTATTGAAGAGATTGTCCTTCCCCGTTGTATTTACTTGACTCCTTTTTCATAAACGAATTGGCCAGACATGCATAGGTTTATTTCTGGCTCTCGATTCTGTTCCATCGATCTAGGTGTCTATTTTTGTGCCAATATCTAGTGTTTTGATTACTGTAGCTTTGTAATAGTTTGAAATCAGGGAGTGTGATGTCTCCAGGCTTGTTCTTCTTTCTCAAGATTGCTTTGGCTGTTTGGGATCTTTTGTGGTTCCATACAAACTTTAGGATTTTTTGTTCTGTTTCTATGAAAAGTCCCTTGGCATTTTCATAGGGACTGTATTGAATCTGTAGATTGCTTTGGTAATGTGGATCTTTTAACAAGATTAATTCTTCCAGTCCATGAATACGGAATATCTTTCCATTTATTTGTGTGTTCTTCAATTTCTTGCATCAGTGTTTTATGGTTTTCAGAGTAAATGTCTTTCACCTCCTTGGTTGAGGTTATTCCTAAGTATTTTATTCTTTTTGATGCAATTGCAAGTGAGATGGTTTTCTCAGTTTCTCTGTTTGATAGTTGTTGTTAGTATATAAAAGTGCAACAGATTTTTTGCATACTGATTTTGTTCCCTCCAAGTTTGCTGGATTTATTGGTTCTAACAGTTTTTTGATGGAGGCTTTAGAGTGTTCTATATATAAAATAATCATCCACAAAAAGTGAGTTACTTCTTCCTTTCCAATTTGTTTGCCTTTATTTTTCCTGCCAAATTGCTTTGGCTAGGGCTTGTAATACTATGTTGACTAAAAGTTTGATTGTTCTTTCTTAGTCTTTGCCTCCATTTCCCTTCTGTTTAAAATTTTTTTCTGTCTATATAATACTCATCCTTATGGATGACTGCAGTTACCATCTACTTGTTAAATACCCCTAAGTCAAACTTTCTTCCCTAGATATTTCTCCTGATATCCAGATAGTTACATCTGTCTGCCTAACTTTTTCTCTTGTGTATTGCATAGACATTTCAGATTAAAATATCCAAACCTGGGGGTTCCAGGAAGATGGTAGGGTGAGCAGGGCGGCGGAAATCTCCTCCCAAAACCATATATATCTATGAAAATACAGCAAATACAAGTATTCCTAAAAGAGAGACCAGAATTACAGGACAGCGCACAGCCTGCACCTGCACCTGAGAGGACTCGGCACCCCGTGAGGCCGGTAAGATATGGAGCGGCATACCAGCGGGACCCGACCACTCCCCAACCCCAGTGCACCGGCGGCAGGAGAGGATTCAGATCTGGGAGGGAGTGGAAGTACAGGTCCGCGAAATAACCAGCCCTGGTGATCTGCGCCAGGAGCACTGACACACATCACATGGTGTATCGGATATTGGAGGCAGAAGGTGCAGGTTTTGAGCTGGGAATGCGCCCGGGTCCTCGCAGCCAGCTCTCCAGGACAAAAGAAAAGCACGTGCTTTTTTTGGCGGTCTTGGGGAGACGGGGGCCCAGCTGAGGGACACAGTTGTCCCAGCACACTCAGCCCGGCATGCTGAGAGTCCTGGGGAATTTCAGACCCCTTGGCTGGCAACTGGGAAAAAGTAGCCACACTGAGTCTTCACACAGAGAACAACAGCCTCCCATTTGTTCCCGCCCCGGCCAGAGCTACAAACAGCCCTGTGGAGCAGCACGGCAGTGGCTGCAGAATAGTGGAGCAACAGCGCCACCTACAGCATCCTTACAGAATCTACTCCCGGTGGGCGGTTTTTTTTTAAGTCTTAAAGTGCCCAGCTGACATACATGGCACCTACCAGTGACCACTTATATCCCCAAGAAAAGACACAGGAATATGGTACAGACAAAGCTCACCCAGACCCAGACAACACCAGACAGGAAGCCTGAAGGGATGGAAATGCACAATCTTACTGAAAAAGAATTCAGAATAAAAGTTATAACCATGCTGATGGATCTACAGAGAAATATGCAAGAGCTGAGGGAGGAAGTGAGGGAAGTCAGGAGCGACAATGCAGAAATGAGATAAGCCATTGACGGGCTTAGCAGCAGACTGGACGAGATGCAAGAGACTGTTAAAGGAATAGAAATCAGAGAACAGGAATATAGAGCAGCTGAGGCAGAGAGAGATAAAAGGATCTCTAGGAATGAAAGAATATTAAGAGAACTGTGTGACCAATCCAAATGGAACAATATTTGCATTATAGGAGTACCAGAGGAATCAGAGAGAGAAAAAGGGATAGAAAGTGTCTTTGAAGAAATAATTGCTGAAAACTGCCCCATGCTGGGGAAGAAAATAGTCTCGCAGTCCATGGAAGCCCACAGATCTCCCAACACAAGGGACCCAAGGAAGACAACACCAAGACACATAATAATTAAAATGGCAAAGATCAAAGATAAAGACAGAGTATTAAAGGCAGCTAGAGAGAGAAAAAGATCACCTACAAAGGAAAACCCATCAGACTATCATCAGACTTCTCAACAGAAACCTTACAGGCCAGAAGAGAATGGCATGATATATTTAACGTAATGAAACAGAAGGGCCTCGAACCAAGAATATTGTATCCAGCACGATTATCATTTAAATATGACGGAGGGATTAAACAATTTCCAGACAAGCAAAAGTTGAGAGAGTTTGCCTCTCATAAACCACCTCTACAGGATATCTTAAATGGACTGCTCTAGAGGGAAGCACCCCTAAGGCTAAAAAGATGTCACCAGAGAAAATAAAATCATAGCAAAGAAAGCAGACCATCTAAATACTAACTAAAGGCAAAGAATAAAACACCTACTATATAAAGAATGGAGGAGGAAGAATAAGAAGGGAGAGAAATAAAGAAACACCAGACTGTGCTTACAATAACTTAACAGAAAGTTAAGTTAGATTGTTGGATACTAAAGAAGCAACCCTTGAACTTTTGGTAACCACGAATCTAAAGCCAGCAATGGCAATAAGTTATATATCTATCGATAATCACCCTAAATGTAAATGGACTGAATGCACCAATCAAAAGACACAGAGTAACAGAATGGATAAAAAAGCAAGACCCATCTATATGCTGCCTACAAGAAACTCACCTCAAACCCAAAGATATACACAGACTAAAAGTGAAGGGATGGAAAAAGATATTTCATGGAAACAACAAGGAGAAAAAAGCAGGTGTTGCAGTACTTGTATCAGACAAAATAGACTTCAAAACGAAGAAAGTAGCAAGAGATAAAGAAGGACATTACATAATGATAAAGGGGTCAATCCAACAAGAGGATATAACCATTATAAATATATATGCACCCAACATGGGAGCGCCGACATATGCAAAACAAATACTAACAGAATTAAAGGAGGAAATAGACAGCAATACATTCATTTTAGTAGACTTCAACACACCACTCACTCCAAAGGACAGACCAACCAGACAGAAAATAAGTAAAGACACAGAGGCACTGAACAGCACACTAAAACAGACGGACCTAACAGACATCTACAGAACTCTACACCCAAAAGCAACAGGATACACATTCTTTTCAAGTGCACATGGAACATTTTCCAGAATAGACCACATATTAGGCCACAAAAAGAACCTCAGTAAAGTAAAAAATATTGAAATTCTACCAACCAACTTCTCAGTTCACAATGGTATAAAACTAGAAATAAATTTCAGACAGAAAACAAAAAGGCTCACAAATACATATGCACCCCTATGTTTATCGCAGCACTATTTACAATAGCCAAGAAATGGAAGCAACCTAAGTGTCCATCAGTAGATGAATGGATAAAGAAGATGTGGTTCATATACACAATGGAATATTATTCATCTATAAGAAGAAAACAAATCCTACCATTTGCAACAACATGGATGGAGCTAGAGAGTATTATGCTCAGTGAAATAAGCCAAGCCGAAAAAGACAAGTATCAAATGATTTCACTCATCTGTGGAGTATAAGAACAAAGAAAAAAAAAACGGAAGGAACAAAACAGTAGCAGACTCACAGAACCCAAGAATGGACTAATAGCTACCAAAGGGAAAGGGACTGGGGAGGATAGGTGGGAAGGGAGGGACAAGGGGGAAAAAGGGGCATTATGATTAGCAGATGTAATGTTGGGGGCACGGGGAGGGCTGTACAACTCAGAGAAGACAAGTAGTGATTCTATAGCATCTTACTATGCTGAGGGACAGTGAGTATAATGGGGTTGGTGGGGGGGACCTGATGAAGGGGGTAGTTTAATAACCATAATATCGCACATGTAATTGTAGATTAATGATACCAAAATAAACTATTAAAAAATATATCCAAACCTGAAATTTCTCTACTCTCAAATCTGCTCTTCTTCCTGTGCATGTTCACTCATTTATTCAATGTTTGCCCCACTCCTAAATACTACTGTTCACTGTGCTAGGTAATGGATATATACCAAGGAATCATATAGGTAAAGTCACTGCCCTAACCTAGTCTAGAAAGGGGGATAGACAAACATTGAAACTTAAATACATAATCACAAATAGGATATGAAGAATAACAGGGAACCTAACTCACGTTGGGGGAGGAGGGAGTCACTGAAGATATGTTTGCTAAGATGATATTTAAGTTGAGACATGAAAGATAACTAGGTAGAGAATGGAGAAAGAAATAAAACTTTTAGACAGAAGCAACATCATGTATGAGACCCTGTGTAACCAATATGTTGACATATCATAGAACTGAAGAAAGCTGCATATCCTTAAGTGTTATGGGTGATTGGCAAAGTCTTATGAAAAGGTAATGATGGGGTATGTGGGAGCCAAATCAGAGATGCATAGACCAGTTATACATTTATGTTTTTATTATATGTATAGAAATGCTATTAAAGGGTTTTGAACAGAAAATGATAGGATCTAGTTTTAGGTATATAACACAAATAGTTTAAGCTTAGATAGGTATATGTAATGAAAAGTGAATCATGTTTGCCTTGACTCTCAAAGTAAGATACCATGATCTGTATTTCAGCTGTCTACACATAGGAATGCTCCTTGATGGTCTTTTTCTTTACTATGCCCTAATCTCACAAAGTCTTACTGATTTTACATTTTTAACTTCCCTTACTTTGACCTCTTTTCATCCAGCTCCAGCTTCACCTTCTAACATCTCTTTACTGTTCTCCTAACTGTGCTCTAGTTATACTCAAGTACTCATGTTTTCATGCCACTATCCCACCAGTACATGACTTTTTAGATTGCTTCTAGGCTTAACATAAATAATTACTATCTCCAGAATGCTTTCCCCCTTGCTCTATCCTTTATTTCAATTTCCATTTTGGCTTAGAAAATTTTTACTCACTCCTATTTCACTCTCAAGTCTCAGATCAATGTGTCATTTGGGAAATTTGTCCAGTCTCTGTGTTCCTATGACATTCTCAGCTTACTCTTTAAATAAGTAGTCTCTTTAGGAATCTGTCTACTTCTTATTCATTCTTACATCTAAGTTGATCTTCTCTGAGATCCTAACCCATATCAAGTGTAGTTCACCCACTCACCTTATTCCCTCCATGCCTTTGTACCCCACCTCTTCCCCAGAGTCTGTGAAAAGCACTTCTTCCAAAATTGTTGAATGCAGGATTTACCTCTCTTAATCTCTGCATTTCTCAGTTTCTGGCCTAGTATGTATTAAGTGTCTTATAAGTTCTCTAAGCAGTTGTTTTTTATATTTCATTCCACCTGTCTAATTGCTCAGCAGAAATACTGGTCTGATCTACCTGTTCTGCCGTTTCCAGAAGTAGAAGTTCCCAGCATGTACCTTGCAGTATATAACTCTGTGCTCTAATTTTTTAGATTTTGATATATTTATTAATTTGTCTTTAAAAATACATTTGAAGTGAAAACTGTATATAAAGACAATAAAGAATTAAAAATAACCTAAATTCAGTTTAAAAACCTTATAATTGAAATATACATTAAAGTGTACAGTCATAAGTATTTGGCTCAATGAATTTCCCTAACACAGCCATGTATCCAGCACCCAGACCAAGATACAGAAACCATTACCAAGATCCAAGAACCCTTCTTGTGCCTCCCCTCCAGTCATTAGGTACCCTAAAGATAACCCCTATTCTGGCTTCTGACAGCATAGATTAGTTTTGCCTGTTTGAACTTTATATAAATGGAATAATACAGAGCCTACTGTTACCTCTGGCTTCATTTGTTCAACATTATATATGTCAGATTTATCCATATTGTAATATCTCTTAATAGATATACTCTGGGGGTGGGTTAAATAAAGAAGATGGTCTGGCACATATGTTACACCTCCAAGTAAATCTGGAGAAAAACATCTCAGTAGTCACACTAGATGGATGTTTTGGATGTAGGGAATTCCAGGCTCAGTTTCAACATATACAAGGTACGGGAAAGGGATCTGGGATAGTTTTTAGGAGGCTTTTTGGGGGAACTGTAATTAGGTGCTTAGCATGTCAACCTCTTCCCTGCTTGATTTGTGTCATTGACTTAAAGAATAGCTTTATTGAGATATAAGTTATGTATCATACAATTGACTGGCATTGGCTTCTTAACTAAAGTTATAAATGAGGTTACTGGGTCTAAAGAGATTGGGATTTTTTCCAGGTACCTGCTGACTTCTAGAAGGGATGGAGAACTTAAACAGTCATCATTAGGCCCTACATGAGACATACCTATTTTTCCCCTTCCTTTATCAGGATGCAGTAAAAATAAACAAAAGCATAGAAATTTTCAAGGAAAAAAGTGATCAGACTAAGAAGCTTCAGCAAATACTTGCAATACCATGTAAAAAAAAGTACCAATTTCAAGAAATAGAAGAACTAACACTGAAAAATTCTAGAGTTAATATAGCAAGCAGAGAAAGATTTTAAAACAAATATATTCTCATAGATTTGAAAATGTTGCATCCTTGATTATAAAACAGCTCTTGGATGTTAAAAATGTTATTGGGAAATGAATGCAGTATCTAGGCTAAATAACAGAGTGATAGATTCAAAGTACGAATTAACTGCAAGAGGAAGCTGTGAAATTCTTTGAGAATAGAGGAAAGGTCAAGATACTAGAAGTGGTGGGATAAATGGTGCATGGAATATAGTTTAGGAATTCAATACCTAACAGGAATTCTAGATAGAATAGAAAAAACGGAAAAGAGGAAAATAAAGGAATCAAAGAAGAAAAATTTCCCAGAGCTTGAAATGACAAGTCTTTGATTAGAACAATCTATCAAGTACAAGAAGAATAAATTATAAAAGGCCTATATCTAAATACATTGTGTTGAAATCTGAGAAGACAAAGAACAAAGAAATTTCTAGAAAGCTTTTAGAGAGAAAAAAGTTGTCTACAAACAAGTAATCAGATCTCTTACTGTGACACAATCTTTGAAGACAAGGAAACAATTTCAAAGATAGGAGCGAAAGTGATTTTTTAACTTATTAGAATACTATACCTAGCCAAAGAAGTGTTTAAGTGGGAGGGAAAAATAGTTTTTTTTTTTAGATGTACAAGGGGTCAAAGTTTACCATTTGATCTATTTCAAGTATGTTATGGGTTGTGAAAAATGATCCTTGCCTTTTTTACAAAGATTTTTTTTAAGTTTCTGATTTAAATAACTAGGGATACAGCATGTTATTACAAATGAGGTGACTGTGCCGAGCAGATTAGATGCAGCATCTTTTCATGGCCCTCAGGTTCTTAATGAGATGTGCATCTGTTGGAGATGATGTCCAGGCAGAGAAAGGTCCTGTTGGATATGTGAAAACTGAAGCCTGGCAATGCTTTTTCCCATTTATACTTGGGGTTGAGGTCACCATTCAGAAATAACCATTAGTAGGAACAGATACTCAGCTCTTGATTCTTAACCAAAAGACAGCATTACCAAGACACATTCCCCTCTGGGAAGAGAAAGAAATAGTGTCCAGTGTTCCTGAGTCGCTTACTTCATAGAAATCTATTTTTTTCCCACAGCTGGCTCACCCCTGACTCATATTTGAGTGTCTTTAATTATTTCATTTTGATTTGAAGACTGTCATAAATCCATTTTCTTCACCTTTCCCCTATTAAATAATTATTAGAGGCTTTATTCTTCTAAAATGAATCCAAGCAAGAGGAAGAGATAGGTAGATCAAAGTGCTGAAAAAACAAACAAAAAAAGTATAAATAATTGTTGATTTGTAAAGTATAACAATCTAATAATCTGGAACTAGCCTATCAGATGATCCTCTCAGATGGTATTGTATGTTAGGGTAAGGAGGGATGATGACCAGCAGGGAAGCCCATAGAAACTGACACTGATGAATATATTTTGGCCATGGTGGTAGTATTTAAATGAAAGGGTATTTCTTCAAACTTTAAGGGTAATTACAAGAATAGAAGTTGACTATATATTTCCAACTTCTAGAGGGAAAAAATGGAAAAGAAAATAAATCTGAATAAAGACAGGAAAGAGAAAACAACAATAAAGAATTGTAAATTGGATAAAGAGGTTTCTTGAAACATGAGGGTTCTTTGAAGAAAGAGAGTAAGTAGCATACAAGCTTATGGTTATATACCTACATATAAGGTAGCAGAGAGAGACTTCGGTGTTCCAGAGAATGAACATCAGAATTTATTTTACATAGTAGGATTCAGTAAATGTTTCTTGAATTAGCCTAGGAATCAGTCATTAAATGGGGCTCTTTTCAGAAACTGATCCTTACATTTGATGACTTCCACTAATATTTTATTGAAAAGAAAGGTTACAGTTCTTCATAATTAACATGGGAAATAGGATTCCATTCTTCATCAGAGTGAGCCAAATGACATAGGGTTATTTCCAAAAATTTTAGCTATTGAGTAATTTTAAGAAAAAGACATCATTTAAATAAAGCATTATTTAAGCACGATTGCTATGTTTCTGCGTGAAATTACATTTTAGGAGCATAGTCACATGAAGTATGTATGTATAAACTTTTCTAGGGAGACTGGATAGCATATTTTACTCTAGCATTTTCCTTAGAATATTCTTTTTATAGAAATAATTTAAGTAAGACAATTTTTTTAAAGTAATATCATTACTAAAAATTCAGCATTTCTTTTTCTTCTGGTTGTTATTAGTTATTTCCTCCCTTAGAAAACATTTATAACTTGTCTGGCTTTTCCCCTATTCTTTAGTTTTCTTTAAAGCCACGCTCCCTGGCCCTCTGCCATTATCTATGCATGGTATTTCATGTAGAGAGCTACGTTGTCCCTTTACTTCAACTATCACTTTTGTGATGATAGTTTCTAGACTTTACCTCCTATTCAAACACTAAGCCATTTTTTTTCAGATTTCTTTAGAATGTTTGAATGTTCTACCATTACTTCAAGCTAAATGCTTTATAAATAGAATTCCTAGAACCCATGGCTACTTCTCTCAAACTCCCAGTTTCCGCTAATAATCCTACCATGCTGTACACAGGAAAGGAAGGCTATTTGGCTGTGAAATCTATTATCCTATTGATCATCAGGTTTGATTAGCCTTATCTAGCTAAGTGGTTATCTCCACTGAAATATCGCAAACACTGGAATAATAAAAAATAATAATGATACTTTACATTATTAAGCACTTACTAGGTGCAGGCACTTTTCCAAGAGCTTTACTTGTACTAACTCATTTTATCCTCACGTCAACACAGATTTGCAATTATTGCTTTATGAAGTTGTATTTTAAATCATATGGGAGAAAAAAGTTACAAACAAAATACACATTTTTACTGCCTTTTATATTTATCTATGTAATTACCTTTTAGTGCTCTTTTTTCATCTGTATATGAGTATTTTCATTTTATTCTCAAGGACTCTCTTTAATATTTATTTTAAGTATGATCTGCTAGTGACGAATTCTGTAGCATTTAAAAAAATTGGAGTGTAGTTGATATACTATCTTATATTAGATTTAAGTTTACAGCAAAGTGGTTCAACAGTTACCCATATTATTAAATCCTCACCCCATTAGTGCAGTTACTATCTGTCAACATAGGAAGATGTTACAGAATCATGGGCTATATTTTCCATGCTGTACTACCATCCCCATGACCAATTTATATTATGATTGAGAATTGTTGCGCCCTTTTATCACCCTCACTCTCCCCATCCACTCACCCAACCTCTCCCTCATGGTACCCACCAGTCAATTCTCAGTGGCCATGAGCCTACTGCTATTTTGTTCATTTTTTGTTTTTAGATTCCACAAATAAGTGAAGTCATATGTATTTGTCTTTCTCCACTTGGCTGGTTTCACTTAACATAATATGCTCTAGGATCATTCATGTTGTCACAAATGGCAGGATTTCTTTCTTTTTTATGGCTGAATAACATTCCATTATGTATACATACCACATCTTCTTTATCCATTCACCTATTGCTGGGCACTTAGGTTGCTTCCATATTTTGGCTATTGTAAATAATGTGGCAGTAAACACAGGGGTGCATCCATCTTTTCAAATCAAGGATTTTGTTTTCTTCAGGTAAATTCCTAGAAGTAGAATTATTGGGTCCTATGGTATTTCTACTTTTAGTTTCCTGAGAAACCTCCATACTGCTTTACACAGTGGCTGCACCAATTTGCATTCCCACCAACAAGGTAGGAGGGTTTCCATTTTTCCACATCCTTGACAACAATTATTATTTCTTGTCTTTTGGATAGTGGTCATTCTGACTGGTGTGAGGTGATATCTCATTGTGGTTTTGATTTGCATTTTTCTGATGATTAACAATGTGGAGCATTTTTTCATATGCCTGTTGGCCATATGTATTTCTTCTTTGGGACAATGTATGTTTAGATCCTTTGTCCATTTTTTAATCCAGTTATTATTATTATTATTTTTAGTGTTGAGGCATATGAGTTCTTTGTATATTTTGGATGTTAACCCTTTATTAGGTAAATCATTTATGAATATATTCTCCCATATTGTAGGATGCCTTTTGTGTTCTGTTGATGGTGTCCTTTGCTGTACAGAAGCTTTTTGGTTGGATATAGTCCCACTTGTTGATTTTTTATTTTGTTTCTTTTGTCCAAGGAGATGTGTTCAGGAAAAATTTGCTCATGCTTATGTTCAAGAGATTTTTGCCATGTTTTCTTCTAAGATTTTTGTGGTGTCATGTCTTACATTTAGGTCTTTAATCCATTTTGAGTTTACTTTTCTGTGTGGAGTTAGACAGTAGTCCTGTTTCCTTCACTTGCATGTAGCTGTCCAGTTTTCCCAACACCAGTTACTGAAGAGAATGTCTTTTCTGCATTTTATGTTCATGGCTCCTGTATCATATATTAATTGACCATATATGCATGGGTTTATATCTGGGCTCACTATTTTTTTCCATTGATCTATGGGTCTGTTCTTGTGCCTGTACCATACATTTTGCTTTGTAGTATAGCTTGAAGTCAGGGAGTGTAATAACCCCTGATTTCTTCTTCTTTCTTAAGATTGCTTTGGCTATTTGTGGTCTTTGTGGTTCTAAATGAAATTTAGAACTATTTTTTCCAGTTCATTGAGGAATGCTGTTGGTATTTTAATAGGGATTGCATTGAATCTGTTAATTGTTTTGGGCAGGATGGCCATTTTGACAATATTAATTCCTACCCCTGAGCCTGGGACAGATTTCCATTTATTTTTGTCCTCTTTAATTTCTCTCATGAGTGTCTTATAGTTTTTAGAGTACAGGTCTTTCACCTCCTTGGTTAGGTTTATTCCCAGGTATTTTATTCTTTTCAATGTAATTTTAAATGGAGTTGTTTTCCTGAATGTAACAGATTTCTATATATTAAATTTGTATCCTGCAGCTTTGCTGAATCCAGTTATTAGTTCTAATATTTTTTGGTGGAGTCTTTAAAGTTTTCTATATATAGTATCATGTCATCTGCAAACAGTGACAGCTTTACTTCTTCCCTACCAATTTGTTGCCTTTTATCTCTTTGTCTTGCCTGATTGCTGTGGCTATGACCTCTAGTACTATGCTGAATAAAAGTGGTGAGAGTGGACATCCTTGTCTTGTTCCTGATCTTAGAGGAAAAGCTTTCTGCTTTTCACCACTGAGTATGATGTGAGCTGTGGGTTTGTTGTATATGGCCTTTATTATATTGAGTTACTTACCATTTATACCCACTTATCATGAATGGATGTTGAATTTCGTCAAATGCTTTTTCAGCATCTATTGAAATGATCATGTGGTTTTATCCTTTTTGTTAATGTGGTGTATCACATTGACTTATGAATATCGTACCATCCTTGCATCCTTCAAGTAAATCCCACTTGGTCGTTTTGGATGATCCTTTTAGTATATTTTTTAATTTGGTTTGCTAGTATCTTGCTGAAAATTTTTGCATCTATTTTCATCAGGGATATTGGTCCATAATTTTCCTTTTTTGTAGTGCCTTTGTCTTTTTTTTTATATTAGAGTGATGCTGTCCTCACAGAATGAGTTTGGAAGTATTCCTTCCTCTTGTACTTTTTAGAAGACATTTAGAAGGATGGGTACTAGCTCTTTGTTAACTGTTTGGTAGAATTCAGCCATAAAGCCATCAGGGTTTTTGGACTTCTGTTTTTTGATTACCAATTCAATCTGTTAGTAGTAATCTGTCTGTTTACTAGATTACTAGTAAACTAGATTTTCTGTTTCTTCTTGGATCAGTCTTGGGAGGTTGTATTTTTCTAGGAATTTTTTCCATTTCTTCTAGGTTGTCTAACTTATTGGCATATAATTTTTCATATAATTCTCTAATAATTCTTTGTATTTCTGTGGTATCCATTGTGACTATTCCTTTTTCATTTCTGATTTTATTTGTGTCCTCTTTTTTTCTTGATACATCTGGCTACAGGTTTTTCTATTTTATCTTCTCAAAGAATCAGCTCTTGGTTTCACTGAAATTTTCTATTGTTTTATACTTCTCTATTTTATTAATTTCTGCTGATCTTTATGAGTTGTGTAGGATTTTAAAATATTTAAATGTCTTAATTTCACCTTCATTTTTGAAGATAGCATTTCTGGATTGATAGTTTTATTTTCACATTGAGCATTTTAAATATATCATCCACCCTTGTATGCATGATTTCTGATGAGAAATCTGCTGTTATTCTTACTGAGGCTCACATGTGATGAGTTGCTTCTCTCTTGCTACTTTCAAGATTTTCTTTATGTTTGGGTTTTGAGTTTGATTGTGATATGTCTAAGAACAGATCTTTTAAAATTTATCCCACTAGGAGTTTGTTGAGTTTCTTGGATGCATAGATTAATATTTTATGTCACATTTGGGAAGTTTTTAGCCATTATTTATTCAAATATTTCTGTTGCTTTTTATCCTCTCCTTTTGGGTCTTCCATTATCCATATGTTGGTATGCTTGATGATGTCCCACATGTCTTTGAAGTGTCATTCATTTTTTAAAATTCTTTTTTTTACCCACATACTGAACATTCTCTGTTACTCTGTCTTCAGGCTCACCAATGTTTTCTTTCTGTTTGCTTAAATCTTCTATTGAGATTATCTATGTATTTTTCATCTCAGTTATTATTTTTAGCTCCAGAATTTCTCCTTGGTTCTTTAAATTTTTTTCTCTTTTTATTGCTATTTTCTAATTAGTGAGACATTGTTTTCATGCTTTCCTTTACTCTTTTGGGTGTGGTTTCCTTTAGTTCTTTGAATATATTTCAAATAGCTGACTTAAGTCTTTGTCCATTAAGAAAGCCCAATGTCTTTGTTCAGTTTCTATTGGTTGCTTTCATTCTTGTGGATAAGTCATGCTTTCTTATTTCTTGGCATGTCTTATAGGTTTTTCTTGAAAAATGGACACTTAAAATAATTTAACTTGGTAATTCTTGAAATCAGAGTTTTTTTCCTTCCCTAGGACTTGTTGTTGTTATTGTTTGTTTAGTTAGTTTTCTGAATTAATCATATAAAGTCTCTATTCTTTGTGTGTGTGTAGTCACTGAAGCCTTTGCTTGATTAACTTAGTGGTTAGCCAATTATTGGATGGAGCTTTTCTTAACTGCCTAGAACCAATAAGTCTTCCAGTCTTTTCTGAGGATCTACATGTGAGTATCTGAATGTGTGTGTTTGTGTGGGTGTGTTGGGGGTATGCCTTCAAATTTCAGCTGGGCAGTTGACAACTCTGTCTTAGCTTTCACTTCCTATACAATGTCTGAAGAGCAGCCAGGATTGATAGTAGGGCCTTCTCAGGTTTTCTGGAGCATGAATGTAACTGTGGACATGTTCACAGCTCTGTATTTGTAGACAGTGGTCTAGATTCCTAGGAATATTTTGGAGTTTATCAAATCCCTACAACATCTCATTCTCCATCTTTTCCTTTTAAGATTTTTGGTTAGTCTATTGTTTGCCCCAAGTGTTATCCAGCTCCTCAGCTATGAAATTAAACAATTACCTGCAAGTTTTTGACAAATACTTTGGGAAAAGTCCTTTCCGATTTACACTTGGGCACATTCCAAGTTAGATCAAATACAGACAATCTGTAAGTTAGTTCAAGATATCCAGGATTTTGAAGTCTATAAATACTAAAGTATTTTGGAAGAGGTGGAAATCAGTAACAGTAACTATTAGATCAAATAATGACAATCTCCTGGAAATGGGCTTTGAAGAAGCCCCAGTCTGGTTTTGCCCCATCTAGTGGCTGCCAGGTGCTAGTTTTTACTACAAATACAGTCTGTTAGCTTTTAAGGCTGCCTTGAAGCAGGAGAGTAGGGGGTAGGACTAGGTTAAATTAAAATGCCACAAAGCTCTCTGTTTTTACTGAGATTCAGTTTTTTGTTTTGTTTTTTAAGGTGAATGCTACCTGGATTACTGCAAGTTTTTAGTTGATTTCTGGAGTTCAGAAAAAGTTGATTCTCACAACTTTTACCAGTGCTCTCTTTGCTTTTACTGAGAAGAATTTCCAGAAGTCCTTACTCCCCATTTTCAATGACACCTTCTCAGTAACTATCAAGAGCTTAGCTGCGCTGTTTTACATGACATGGGTATATGGAAGCATTAGATATTTTGTTTGTGTGCCACACGGAACTTGAGATTTGGTCCTGTCTCCAGGATAAGCCAGTCAGGTGGCTTGTTGCCTTGGTCACAAAATCTAGTGTAACCAGGAGGACTGTAAGTTAAGGCAGTTTGCAGTAAGGCATCCAGGATAGACAATCAGCCACATTTTGGGGAAGAAAGTTGGAGCTTGCATTATAATATTGCACATAAATTTGGAAGGACACATCTATTTTTCACATAATCTTGGGAATGTGGGCAGAAACAGAAGAACATATATAGTAATTAATAGAGTCTAATCACATAAACAGGGTTAGGTGATTTAGTTCAAGACTGAGAATATAAGTAGCAGACTGGACCAGAGAACTCTATATACCTTATGTCCATTTCATGTTTCTAGGGCAGGTGGTACAAGTATTGTGGCTTAATAGGAGTTGCACCAGGTTAATCACTTGTAGTTTGGTTGTCAAGGCAAAACCATAATGAAGCAATGAACAATACCAAGTTAATTTAGGATATCCCGGATAAGTACTAAAGGGTTTGGAAGAGACGGAAACCAGTAACAGTTGCAGTAGTCAGGAAGGTATTCAAATTGGAGAGAAAACTGCTCTGTGAATAACAGATGGAGTTTAGATAAGAAGTTAAAGAATGACTGCATGTATTCACAGGCGTGAGTGTAGAAATGAATGTGAAATGGAAAGGTGTGTGTTGCAGTAAACAGAACTCATTTTGGGTTACATCAAATTGCTTATTGAAATAGTATCTGAGAATAGGAAATAACTTTAAATAGGAAGGTACCTAGAACAGAATGATGAAAGACTACTAAGGAATAAAAAGAAATATGTGAAATGATTTCTGGGTACTATTCAAGATAAACAGCATGAATTAATGGTAGGTCTGTTCTGTACATGTCATTCTTTTTTTTCCCACTTTTTTCTTCTTTTCATCTCTTACTGTTTTTTGAGGAAAAAAGGGACCTTATTTTATTAGGTTCTTGAAATGTGCCAAACATCATGCTAAGCACTTTACATGTGTATTTCACTTAATTCTCACATCTGACCTTTTGAGGTAGTCATCATTTATCCTATTTTATAAGTATAGAATTTGGTGTTTTAGCTAGGTTCTTTTGTTTCTGTGGAATCAAAATTCACCACACTTCGTGGGGTTTATTGTGAGGGCAACCTAGGTTTTAGTTGGGATCTTTCTTTACATTAGAGAGCTGGTTAAATCAGCCAATTCCCAATTATATAGCTTTTCTTTGGTATCTACTAGTTCCTTTAGCATATTTTATCATATTTTTCTTAGTCTCTACTCCTGCATCTCTGATAATATCTTAGTTCCACCTCATATTGTCCTGGGCATAAAACTCAGACTCTTCTTTCCACAAAATATGCACTTTATCATTTAGATTTAGCTAACTTTATTGAAAATTCAAGGGAGGATAGAAAGGAGTCAGATCAAGTGCTAGACAGGCTTCTATAACTTTTTCTGTTTCCATTTTTTTTTCTCTTTTCCCTCTATCACAAATAACAGGAAGACTCCTTTTATCCTTAGCAGATTAATTCTCTCCACATCCAAATCTATAAGACCTTCTTTTCCAAGCACTCTTCAGGGTATTTACCAGAGTAATATAATCAACTGCTAAGAGGAATTCTGGCTCCAGTTTTTAATATGAAATATAACAATATGGCATAATATATTAACATGTTAATTATATAATAGTATTTGTACAACTATGTATTAGGATATGGGCAAATATTATTATATTAAATGAAGAAAACTTTGTGTGTGTGTGTGTGTGTGTGTAATAGGAATCTTACTTAGTTAAGTAGCTATACTTAATGGTTATCTAGGAAAAGCTGAGTTACTAGGCCACAGAAAGAATGGGAACCGTGACAGGCTGAGATAAGCCTGGAATGAGAAGTTCAGTCATAGTCCTTGGGAGTTTTAGGGACCTTAAAAGCATAGTATGTGGGTCTTCATATGGTGATCTACTTCAGGTATCCCTACTTGTGTGTTTATTATCTGTGATCTTCTCTTCCCATGACTAAATGGCTGACTCTTTTACTTTTTGTTTACATTTCTGTAAAGGAGAATCTTTCTGGAAGGAACTCTGTATACTATTTCAGCAGGGTTTTTTTGGGTCACTTTATCTGAGAAGAAGTTACAGTGGTATCAGGCACAGCACTGACAGGTTTGACACTTTGAGAAATTTAATATGCCTAGGGTCAAGCAGTGGCAGAACCAGGATTTGAATGACAGTTTATCTCAAAGGTTATATTCTTTTTATTGTTCTTGTGGGACTTTGTTCTGAGCTTGATGTAAGTATGTAAATGACCTCTGTCCCCAAAGAGCTGACAGTAAGTAGATAAATGTGGTACAAGTTAGCAGATAAGTGCCATATGAATGGTACAGGCAGAGAATTTGTGAGTTCAGATGAAGGAGAAATTTTGCCTGAGTGAATGCTGAGGACTCATGGCTGAAGTAGTAATTGAGCAGAAGAAAGGTAGGCTCTTATTAGGTGGGGATGTAGGGAGGGAAATCCAGGTAAAGGGAATGACATGAATAAAGGTTTAATGATGAGAAAGCCAGAAGGATAAATTTGAGTATACAGAGAGGATGCTGGAATCTATGGTAATACTACTTTAGGGTAATTAATCTGGGAACAGCATGAAGAATAGATTGGAGTGAGATTAGCATTTGGGGAACTACTAAGGAAGGAGTTTCAGTGATTTAGATGCGAGATCAAGAAGAGATGGATTAGTGTTTGACAAAAAAATATGGAGAGAAGTAATTGAATTCAAAGACAATCCTGAAAGAGAAATTATAGGATTTGAAACCTGTATTAGTCTGCTAATACTATAGAATACCATAGACTGGATGTGAGGAATTTATTTCTCACAGTTCTGGAGGCTGGGAAGTGCAAGATCAAGGTGCGAGCCAATTTGGTTCCTGGTGAGAAGGTGGTCACCTTCTCACTGTGTCCTCACATGGGAGAGGTGTGGGATAAAAGGTGGGAGGGAGGGAGGAGGCTCTGGTTTCTCTTGTTTTTATAAGGAGGCTAATCCTATCATGAGAGCTCCACCCTTGTGGCCTCACCTAATCCTAGTTACCTCCCAAAGGCCTCATCTCCCAATACCATCATGTTGGGATTAAGTCTTCAATATATGAATTTTTTGGGGGGGAGGGCTGTGTACAAAATTCAGCCCACAGCAAGACTAATTAGATTATCAGGCTGTGGCATAGTGAAGAATAATGCAACATTGATATTTCAAGTCAGGGTAACAGTGAGAATAATGGCCACATTATGATGGGAATAAAATCAGGAAGAAATGTTGGTGGGAGCAGGAAAATAATGCATGATTTATTTATATTGAGTTTATTTACTTAAGGTACTAATGGACATCCAAATATAGACATCTATCAAACAGTTAAAAATATGAGCTTGAATCTTGGCAGACTGGCTGGGACAAAAAAACCTTAAAACTTTGAGATCTTCAACATGTAAGTTGTAGTTGATGTTAGAACACTGAACTGCCTCCGGGCAGAGTGGGCCCCCCTCCCCCCGACCCATCACCTGCAGCAGTTGCATCCCAGCCTTGAATCGCCCCAAGGCCTCACCCCCGACCTAGTTCTAAGAAAACTGTGTTCCAGTTACTGTAAAAACCACCCATTGTTCCAGTGACCCTCACCCTAGATAGTTCCCCTAGCAATGACCGGCCACAAGCGGCAAAGGTAACATACCTACACACCTTTGCCATAAAAAGGGATTCAAAGGTACCTACATACCTTTACCTACATACCTTACATGTTACATCAGCCGGCAACTTGGCACCAGCTGAACTCAACCAATGAAAATGTACTAGACATACTTGTTTTTAAATCATCCAATTAGCATCCCCTCTTCCTGAACCTTGTAATGCATAGAAGTCACGGGACCAACTTCCCGCTCAATTTCCTTTATAAGCAGCTTCCCCCTTGCTGCCACTGCTGCTCTCTCCTTTAGAGACAGCCATTCTGTCTTTCAGGCAATAAACTCCACTGCTGGAGTTCTCGTCTCCTCTCTTCTTGAATGAGTGAATCGGGTAGCTGAAGAACTCCTTTCAGTTGAAGCATGGGAATAGATAATATATGTAAAGGAGAGAGAAATCGAGAAAAAAGATAAGAATTACAAGACTGAAGTTTTGAGAAATGTCACATTTTTTGAGGAGTGGGATGCAGAAGATGAGGGAGAGGCTCATGCAGAAATAATCATATACTGCTTTTTGAAGATGGTAATATGTTCATGCATTGGGCCAAAATTCATAGTAATGATAGATAAAACATTGCTGGGCTCAAAACAAGATAAATATCAATTTGTCTTGGAAACTCAATATAAGTGCAATGAATAGGGTTGATGTCACAAACCAGATGGCCTCCAGGCTGAAAGCACGCAATGGTATTTTGGATTTAGCTCCTGCAGGGTCATAGGAGTTAGTTTTCCACATAAGATAGTAACTAGAATGAAATTTACTGCTTGAAGTCTCCTGCTTTCCCCAGCCCCACTCCACCTCAAGGAAACAGTCTGAAAAAAATTGTTTGGGATACTTACAGTTTAGGGCACTCTGTAAGCCTAGAGATTGAGGAAGGTGTCAATATAACCTTGAGATGTAGACTGACTCAAACTGCCCAGTGACATGTGAATGGATCTGTGATACCTCCATTTAACAATCTTATGTGTTAGTATAAGATCTGGGTTAGGACTGGCTGTCCTGGGAGTTAGGTAGAAACAAATAAACAATAAATTGCTCTATAGGCAAGGTTGAGAACAGAGGAAAAGAAGAGAGGGAAAAATAAAAATAAGAACAAAAACCTCTTTTACAAGATCCATCCAAATAATGATTCCACAAATAAATCTAATGACAAGAAACAGTGAAGAAAAAATAATTAAGGTAATGTGAATTCAATATAAATAAAATTATTTTTTATGGAACAAGCTATGAAAGACCTTAAGTAATAATTAGCATTAAATGAAGGAATAAACTCCATGAAGAGGAAACAAAATTATGAACAAAAATCAAGCATACATGAAATGAGAAAAGGTAGATATGAAGATATTAACCTAAAAAATAAAACAGTTGTTTTACTAGGAAAAATGGGTTTATTCAGGAATAGCAGAGAATTTGCAAGCTGTGGCAAAACCACATGCATATCCTGAGAACAAAGGAGAGGAATGTTAATTTTATAGAGGAGAAGGGCCTAGGTGGGAGGGCTGTTTTAAGCAGAAAGTTCACTGGAGTAAACTTGGAGTTTCACATGAGGTGACCTCTCCTAGGCTGACTTGTGACAGTCTCTTATTGGCTGGGCTTGTTTCCTATTCCTTGGGGATAGCAAAGAACTTCTTGCAATACTGTTAGTCTGGGGAGAGGAAATCCCAGGGTAAAATACTTCTAAAAACCGAAATCACTCAAAGGGAGAAATAAGGTTTAAAATCCGTTTATGGCTTACAAACTACAGTCCTGGGCTTTCTCTTTCCTGCTCCAGCAGAAGCAAAACTGGCCCTCTTCTTCACTTACAAACTTCAGTTCCGGGGCCATCTCTCTCCTTTGCGACAGAAGAAGCAAGCAAGCAAGCAAGCAAGCCAGCCCCTCCCTTCAAACCCTCAGGTTCAGACACACCCTCAATTGCCTAGGTAATTACCTATTGATATGGAGATGAACTTCTCTCCACCCCTGAGGAATGTTGCAAATGCCCTAAAGCCATACTTCTCTCCAGTCTTGAGCATCTGTTGATATGCAGATGTACTAAAGCCAGGCGAGACATTCTGTAAATATTACAGTTTTACCCACAAATACAAAAAGCACAAATTATAAAGAAAAACATTGATAAATTTGGTTACATTTACACTTTAAAACTTCTGTTCAATAAAAACTCTACAAACAAAGAGAATAAAACAAGCCAGAGCCTGGGAGAAGATCTGAGTTTTCATCTGGTATCATTTTCCTTCAGCCTGAAAATTTTCACTTTGCATTTTTTTTTAATTAAGGTATTATTGATATACACTCTTATGAAGGTTTCAGATGAAAAAACAATGTGGTTACTACATTCACCCATATTATCATGTCCCTCCCATACCCCACTGCAGTCACTGCCCATCAGTATAATAAGATGCCACAGATTGACTATTTACCTTCTCTGTGCTACACTGTCTTCCCCATGACCCCCCACACACGTGTACTAAACATAATACTCCTCAATCCCCTTCTCCCTCCCTCCCCACTCACCCCCCCACCCCTCCCCTTTGGTGACTGCTAGTCCCTTCTTGGAGTCTATGAGTCTGTTGCTGTTTTGTTCCTTCAGTTTTGCTTTGTTGTTATACTCCACAAATGAGGGAAATCATTTGGTACTTGTCTTTCTCCACCTGGCTTATTTCACCGAGCATAATATCCTCCAGCTCCATCCATGTTTTTGTAAATGGTAGGATTTTTTTATGGTTGAATAGTATTCCATTTTGTATATGTACCACATCTTCTTTCTCCATTCATCTACTGATGGACACTTAGGTTGCTTCCGTATCTTGACCATTGTAAATAGTGCTGCAATAAACCTAGATTCACTAAGCATTTCTTATAGTGTGAGTCTGCTGGTGACAAACTCTTAGTTTTCTTCTATGTGAAATGTTTTTGTGTTCATTTTGAAGGATATTTTTGCTAGATATAGATTATTGCACCCAATTTTTTTTCCTTCCAGCACTTTAAGATGTTGATTCATTATCTTCTGATATCCATTATTTCTGATTAGAAGTCAATGGCTAATATAATTGATATTCTCTTATATATAATTTACCATTTTCTCTGGTTGCTTGCAAAATTTCCTTTTTGTCTTTGGTTTTTGGCATTTAGAATCTGATATTCCTAGACATGATTTTCTTTTAATTTCTCCTGCTTAGGGGTTTGCAAAGTTTCCTGAATCCGTAAATTTTATTTCACCATATTTGGAATTTTTTCAGCTATTATTTCTTTAAGTGTTTTTTCTGCCTGTTTTTCCTATCCTTTCCTTCTGTGACTAACTTCACAAATATGTTAGGCATTCTGCTATTACTTATAGGTCCCAAGACTCTGTTTATTTTGTTCCAATTTTTTCTCCTCTTTTCTTCATATTGTATAATTTCCATGGATTTATATTCATACTTATTATTTTATCTATTTCTGCCACTAAACTCATTCAGTGAAATTTTAATTTAAAATGTTCATTTTTATGCTCTAAAATTTTCTATTGGTTCTTTAAAAAAATACCTTCCTGTCTTTTCACTCATTATGAACATACTTTCTTTTACCTCACTGAACAGAATTAGGCTTTAAAATCTGCTAATTCCAATTTCTGGCTTCTGGGTCATTTCTAGTTTTTTTTCTGTTTATTATCTTTTTTTTCTTGAGAATAGGTCACTCTTTTCCAGGATCAAGTAAGTTTGAATTGTATTGTGGAGATTGCGAATACGCTGTGAAGACTCTGAATTTTGTTATTTTTCTCTGACAGGTGTTGATTATTTTGTTTGTTTTAGCAGATATTTAATGTGATTCACCTTAAACTATTAACTAAAATTTGGGTGGCACCTTAAATCTGAGTTTAATTCTTTTGTCCCTAGCTGGATTGTTGATGTTTGCACACAACCCTGCACATATATTGTTCAGAGATCAGCTAGAGATTTGGAGAGAGACACACACTTCCTTCTCTCTGGCTCTTTCTAGTAGTTCTCCCTTCCTATTCCAGTAGATAAGGTTGTTCTAAACTATGTGCTTGTAATTCTGACCAAAAAGGCTGTGACTATGCTATTGGAGTTTTAGTGACCCTGTGTGGCAACAACTAAGCCATGTTCAGGATAAAAGCCATAAAGAATGGAAACTCATATTCTTGTGCCATTCACTTCTTCCAGAACTACCTGCTTTTGGTGGGTTTCCAATTCCTTCATGGTTTTGTTCTTTTTTAGTTGTACCCAGATTTTGTAGTTATTATCTTTGGGAGGGTAAGTCAAGCAGCCATTTATTTGGTTGTACTGGAAATGAAACCTGGAGGAAGTATAAATTGATATAATCAATTTGGTAAGGAATTTGGCAGCATCTAGTAAAAGTTGAAGTTGAGAATATCCTAGAGAAATTTTCCTAGAGAAATGTACACATGTATAAGAATGGTCAATGCAATGCAAAAAAAAATTGCAAATAACATAAATGTTTATCAACAAGACAGTAGGTAAATAAATTTGTGGCATATTTATAAAATGAAATACTCTACAGTAGTAAAAATGGGTATATTAGTGCTATATGTATCAACATGATTAAGTCAAAGTGTGATGTTGAGTAAAAAGTGTAAGTTTCAGAAAGATATGTATAGTGTAGTATTATATAAGGTTAAAAAATATGCAAAACAATATATAAGTGATACAGATATATGTAATGTGTATGTAGCTACCCAATCTAAAATTTTTCCCTATGCAACCCAAAATTCCAACCTTTTTAAAATAATTTTTTATTAAGGTATTTTTGATATACCCTCTTATGAAGGTTTCAGATGAAAAAACAACGTGGTTACTACATTTACCCATATTATCAAGTCCCCACCCATACCACTGCAGTCACTGTCCATCAGTGTAGTAAGATGACACAGATTCACTATTTGCCTTCTCTGTGCTACACTGTTTTCCCCGTGACCCCTCACACCATGTGTACTAAACATAATACTCCTCAATCCCCTTCTCCTTCCCTCCCCACCCGCCCTCCCACATCCCTCCCATTTGGTAACCTTTAGTCCCTTCTTGGAGTCTGTGAGTGTGCTGATGTTTTGTTCCTTCAGTTTTGCTTCGTTGTTATACTCCACAAATGAGGGAAATCATTTGGCACTTGTCTTTCTCCACCTGGCTTACATCACTGAGCATAATATCCTCCAGCTCCATCCATGTTGTTGCAAATGGTAGGATTTGTTTCTTTCTTATGGCTGAATAGTATTCCATTTTGTATATGTACCACCTCTTCTTTATCCATTCATCTATTGATGGATATTTAGGTTGCTTCCACATCTTGGCTATTGTAAATAGTGCTGCAATAAACACAGGGGTGCATATGTCTTTTTGAATCTGAGAAGTTGTATTCTTTGGGAAAATTCCAAGGAGTGGGATTCCCGGGCCAAACGATATTTCCATTTTTAGTTTTTTGAGGAACCTCCATATTGCTTTCCACAATGGTTGAACTAGCTTACGTTCCTATCAGCAGTGTAGGAGGGTTCCCCTTTCTCTGCATCCTCGCCAGCATTTGTTCTTAGACTTTTTGATGCTGGCCATCCTTATTGGTGTGAGGTGATATCTCACTGTGGTTTTAATTTGCATTTCCCTGATGATTAGTGATGTGGAGCATCTTTTCATGTGTCTGTTGGCCATCTGAATTTCTTCTTTGGAGAATTGCCTCTTCATATCCTCTGCCCATTTTTTCATCGGGTTATTTACTTTTTGGGTGTTGAGGTGTGTGAGTTCTTTATATATTTTGGATGTTAATCCCTTGTCAGATACGTCATTTACAAATATATTCTCCCATACTGTAGGATGCCTTTTGTTCTGCTGATGGTGTCCTTTGCCATACACAAGCTTTTTAGTTTGATGTAGCATTTTTGCTTTTGTTTCCCTTGCTTGAGGAGATGCGTTCAAGAAAAAGTTGCTCATGTTTATATTCAGGAGATTTTTGCCTATGTTGTCCTCTAGAGTTTTATGGTTTCATGACTTACATTCAGGTTTTTGATTCATTTCGAATTTACTTTTGTGTATGCGGTCCAACCTCTTTTCAATGTTTTCTATACAATATCATTTTCCCTGGTTTACTATTTTTTATTTTATGTAATTATCAGTACTTAATGTACTATACATTTTACTAAGTTTTTTGCTTGTCTCTTGTTGTTTTTTAACTTCCCCACTAGAAAATTAGCTCCAGGAAGGCAGAGACTTGTGTCTTCTTTATTTGCTACAATATTCCCAGGGCCTAGGACAACGTTTGGCATAAAATAGGTACTCAGTAAGTATTTACTGAATGAATAAATGAGCAGTATAAAGATAGGGTTTGATTAACCACAAATTTAGATACATTTTGTGAGGGCTTCTAGTGAATCTAAAATATTTTATTTCTAAAAAGCAAATTATATAATGCAAATATGACAAACTATTAAAATCTGATGGTACTGGGTAATGGCAAAATTAGTGTTTCTGATATTATTTTTTTATATCTTTATGTTGGAAACACTTCATTAAAAAAAAAAGCACCAAAAAGTTTGGGGAGTAGTGTTCAGAACATTAAAGCATAGAACTTTAGGGAAGAGAGAGTTTTAAAAATGAACAGGGAGATATTTTAAATGCTAGAATTAGTCACCAGGTGATAAGATAATTATAATTGGCTATAAGGAAATTATTAGTGAATACTGAAAGAAACTGTTTTAGCAAAGAGTTGATAATGGGTGGGATGCTGAGGAAAAGGAGGCAGTAGGTGGAGAAATGTCGATCAGTTGTTCAGTTATGACAGGTACAGCATTCCCAGGATCGAAAACTTATTCATGTTTGTAAGCAGAATGGAACAATCCATTGAAAAGATAGACTCAAGACGGTGAAAAGAGAGAAGACAATTAATGGGAACATTTATAATTAGAGGCACAGATTAAGAAGAAGAGGGCATTTCACTTAGCAGAATGGAGAAGCACTACTGCTATAGAAGAAAAGAAAGAAATATTGACACAGATAGGTGGGGACAAAGAGAAGGGAAGGTGAGGGAATTCATATTTCTTTGAAGTAGTAAGTCAGGCCATCTGTTGAGATGGAGAAACTGAATAATTGATATGATCCAGGTTAGTGAATTAGGCCACTGGACATGTTAGAAGGTTGAAGTTGTAAGAGGTTAAGTTGATAATTAGGGTATTAATTATATGGATAATTTCAGGCTTTGAAGGATTTCAAACAGTGGCAACTAACAGTGGAATAGGTGCATTTGAGTGGGTTGAACAGTAATGCTAACAAAAGCAGACACATGTGTCAGGGATTATTCTACATTCTTATATGTCATTTAAAATGTACCAGGGATTGTTCTAGATTCTTTATGTATACTTATTTAATCCTGACAACAGTCCTTGAGGTAGCTATGTTATTATGAATATTTTGCAAGTGAGGAAATGGAGATATAAGAGAAGTAACTCCTGAGTCCATATGCCTTAACAATATTATACTCTTTCAATGGGGTGGTAGGAAGGAGGTTTAATTGATGAGGAATAGCAGGATTAGCAAGCTGGCCAGGGGAGAGTAGTTTTCCAACACATAGTTTGATACTTTGTTTCTGGGTTCTCCAAGACACCACTTAATTTTTTTTATTATTATTTTCTTTTTCAAAGCCTCAAGACTCCCAGAAATTTCTGAATAAATCATTGAGCTTTCTTTTAATCACACAAAAGTTTATCTCAGAGATTTATATTCATACCTTCTTTCAGAATGATTCCAACTTATTTTCACCCAGAATTAAGTTTTCAGCATCAATCTTTACATGATCATTTATCTTTGACTGAGGAATGGAAATTTTCTTTGAGATATGTTTTTGGTAATGAACAATAGCATAGAGTGATCAGCCTGATGAGCCAGACCCACCTGTCAATCACGGAAGTGACACAGTGCAGCCCTGTGTATGTCCTAAAGACCCAAATCACTAAAGTTTTATGAATATTTTTGCCAATACCATTAAGCTTGGCCACTGTGTGTATTTAAATGGGCAGCTTTCTTGCGGTCTATAGACTTTTGGGCGATGCAGGACCTCTTTTATATTTGTTCACATTTTTTTCTTCATTGTTGAAGATTTGAGTTTTCTGTACACATCATAGACCCCTTAACATTCTTCTCCCTAAAATAAGGACTGTTCTTTTTTAGCGAGATGGAAAAACACTGATTTAGTCACCACAGTTATCAGCATTAAAAATAACTGGTCAGTTCTTACCGCTCTGTTTATACAGCTTTTGAGAAATCAACTTGCTTTGATCATTGCTCCTCAGCTTACACAAACTATTTAAATTGTTTGAAAGAAGAATGTTCATAACGTTGACAATTATATAGTGCTTTAATTTTTCACATCCATTATACTATCTGATCTGCCCAATAACTCTTAGGTGATGTGGCAGGTTTTATTGTCCCCATTTTACAGATGAAGAACTTGAGGCTTAGGGAGATTAAAAGATTGGTCCTAGAATGAGTAAGTGGTAGAACTAAGTCTTAAATCTGGTTCTTCCTGACTCCAAGTCCAGGCTCAGAATGTCTCTCCACTGATTCCTTAAGTATCTTCCTATTAATATACATGATGTCCTTTTCCATCGCCGCTTTTTTCTATTGGCTTCATTCGGTTTCCCAGCAGAGGGACTTCCCTAAAGTACCTGTCTCCATCCTGGGTGGTTGCAAGGGCGCACACCTGGGTTCCTCCTGTCTGCAATCTTTAATTTTCCTTTTCTGTGGCCCTGCCAACTTCACCATCCATGGAAATCTCCTCCTACCCTAGCTTTAACTTCCCAAGTCTTCTCCCAGTCCCCTAGTAGTGGGACCTCCCATCCTAAACGGCAGCAGGTCAGCCCATCAGAGAGGGGAGGCAGAGGGTACGGACCGCAGCGCGCAGGGAAGCCATGCTGAGGGTTACTTCTGCATTTCCTTCCTCGCGGTCCCCAGGGGCATCCTCGTCGCCCTCCGGCCCCGGCTCTCTCCAGCCCGCCCCGGATCCGCCTCCCTCTCCTTCCTCCGCGTGGTTGAGATGAAGCGTGGGACGCACCTGTGTCCTCTCGGGTCACCCCGTTGAGGCACCGGGAGCTGCTCCGGCAGCAGGACTTACAGGCCTGGAGAACGCCAATGGGAGATCCAAATGGTCGGGGACTCCGGCACTTTAAGAGGCTTTTCTCTGGGAAACACCCGTCCCCTCCGTGCGCCTTATGAATGGAAATACTCCTCCCCCGGTCGAGCCCATTTTCCCATTTCACCAGGAGCCGCAGCTAGCTCTCTCCTTTCGGTCTCCCCGCCCACATCAACACGGGCAGCTCCAGGAGGGGACGGACAGGAAGCCTTTGGCCGCCTATTAAATCCCACCCATTTCTCCGGGGGCGATTTCCTAACCTTCCGGGACCGAATTCTGCAATTTGATGTGCGTTTTGTCCGAATGGTAGCGACACGGGCCTAAGGGAGGGGGAAAGCGAGGGGGTGGGGGGTGGGGGGTATGCGCTCTTTTCCTCGCAACATCGCTGGCGGAGCGAGGGAGCTCACACGACACAGATTTTGGGGCAAAGCCTTTCCATCTGGACAGCACCATGTCCACCAAAGCGGAGCAGTGTAAGTAGCAGCCGGCCCGGCGTTCCGGCCCGGCCTCCGGCTGGGACCTATTGCAGTTGCGGCGTTTGCGGCTGCCGGGAGACCTTGGCATCGTGCTGGTGCGGGGGTGGGGGCTGAGGTTGGGGCGGGTGGGGGGGTCGGGGGGGTGGAAGAGGAGGTGGGGGAGGGTGGACGTTAATGGCAACGCGGCGCTGTCCCTGGTTCTGAAAAATAATGCGGTCTTCCTCGGGCATGTGGTGGGATTTCGCAAGACTGAAAGACCCTGCGAAATGAAATTTAAATGGGGTCATTCTCGGGAAAAAGAGACCTCGTATCTTTCAGATAAACATTTCAGTATCTCTCGTTGGAATGGGGGAAGGGGGGCAGCGGCAAATCAGGGGCGGGGAACTGTCAATGCAACCAAAGCCTGCCTGGCCTGGTGAGCATGCCCAGTTCTCGGTGCTGGAGCCATAGGGGAGTTTGAGTCTGCAGTTTCCACTTAGGGTTGGAGAGGCAAGAAGGGAGAGAAGGGGGAGGGAGCTGGGAGCTAGGCAGGATTCTGGATGCAGTGTGAGAAAAATCAATTTGGGAATACCAACACTAATGCTAAAACTAACCACAGCTTTGGGTTAAAGCGAGAGTTGGTGCTTGCAAGAAACTGAAGGCGGCTCTGGGAAAACGATCTAATTTATTTGTTTTTCCAAAGAGGTTTCCTTTGTAGGGCAGCTCCCACAGACTTTTAACAAATAGCCGAAGGATTTTAGATGTCCCAGTAATGACTGTGTGTTTGGTGGGAAACAACCTGCTGGCTCCTTGTGGACAGAGGAAGTTTGTAATTTGCTATCTCTAGGCTCTCTTATTGGCAGTGCGCATTAGTAGGCCTTCCTTATGTACTTGGTAGGTTGAGTAATGTGAAACCTTTCCCCGAGTGCGTTTGAGAGATTCAGGAACTTAAACTTCTGCTTGTAAATAAAAGATGTTTTCATTAAGCATTGAGTTTGAATTTTTAACAAACATACCAGAACTTAACGCATCTAATAACTCATTTGTTTCTTTCAAAACAGTACACAGTTATGTTGATAATGCTACTTAAAAGTCTTTGTACTTCTTTGGAATGGTTATTAAAGCCATTTTGTGAGGAAACCCAAAATAGTAGTCTTGTTATTTTGGAGCATATTTTGTATGTGAAAACTTGCAGTATGTCACTTATTTGCTAGATAGAGTAAATGAACTGACTCATAGAATTCCCAGATTGAAGGTTCATCATAGATGTCTGTGGCCACCTACCATTCAGTACGTGTACCTCTTCATCATTTTTTTTTTCTATCTGGAACACCTGAGTTTGAATTCTAGCTCTGCCATTTACGTGGTCAAGGTTTACTCTGCTTGACCTTGGCAAGATAACTGAGTTCTCTGAACTTTATTTCCTCATCTGTAAACCTAGGATAATAATGCTGATAGGGTTCTTGTGATTATAAATGGGAGAATACATACAAAAGGTTCAGTAGTGGGCCTAGCACATAGTAAGTACTTAATAAACGATGTTATGATATTGACAGTTATTTCCCACTTCACAGTCCGTCTCTTCTAAATAGGAAGTTCTTTTGTGATATTTTTGCCTGTTTTCAAAAGTTAAATCTAAACCTCAAAGATAATTTTGCTTCTACAGTGGCTTTTGAAAAATTAGATGCATTATGTTTTGGGTAAGGGTAACATAACTTGGAATCAGTGTAGAAATTCCCACTTGAGGATATCACACCCTTGAAGGTTTTATTATAATATTATTGTTTAAAAAACCCATCATTTGATTTTATAGTTACATGTTATGTAAGTAATTGCAGGTTAAAGCCTGTTAGTATTATTGTCCTCTTCCTGTGTTTTCCCTTCCTTGTTATATTTTGAGAAGCACTGGCTGCTTTGTCTTGTCTCTTTCCTGGGCAGTTCACGTCAAGATGAATAAAATCCACATGTGGACTTGGTTGTATAGTGCAAGTAGTGGGTAGTTAAGGAGCTATTTTAGAATTGTTTGTAAGCAATTCTATAAGTCTAAAAGACTTTTTTCTCCATCTGAAGATCATGGAAAGGACACTATTTGAAGCAAAACATGTGGATTTGAGTTTTGCACACTCTTCTGATTAACTGTGAGACATTGGGCAATAAACTTAATAGTTTTGTGCCTCAGAGTTTCCATCTATGAAGTCAGGAATAGTAATAGCTATCTTTGTTTAGTCCTAAGCATTTTGAAGGGCAAAGGAGGTAAACGGGAGGAGGAAATGATAAGGATGTGGAAAGGATAGGGATGCTTTGGGTGTTGTGGAGTGTCTTTTATTTAGAGTGAAGGGAAGTTAAGAATCTCTTTTCTTTCTCTCATATGCACTAACATGAATGAGTTGACATTCTAGGGCACGTTGTATGCCTGAAAATAGAGTGAACACACAAACGGCTGCATAGTTGATGTTCAGGAAGGGTGAATACTTTTTAATCAAGAGAGGTTGCAGATCTGTGATATTTTATCCTTGGACTTCGTAGGAGAATGGCTAGAGGGAAGGAGAAGGAGAAGAGAAGGCCATGAGATTTTCTCTTCTACTGGACGTGAAGACCACCAGAATGGCAGAGAACAAGAGTTCATGTCTACTCTGCCTGCAGGAGTGTGTACAGTACCACTTACTTAAGGACCAAAGGGGAGAATTAGATTTAATATAGTGTCAAAATATTATTTCTATTACTCTTCTTCCTGAGGGGTCTTGATGTAGGTAAAGGTTTTACTGGTACAGGAAGTGTACATAGATTGGTTGAACCAGCAAGAGGAAGTACTTGCATTTCGACCCAAACAGATTACGTATCTTACCTTTGAAATGACATGACAGGTATGTGAGAAATGGTTATATTTTTATGTAGTGGTATTTTCTTTAATGAAATAAGTAATAATGATGAAAAAGATACTAATTTTAGCTAAGATACAGTTTGGAGCCTGTTTATATATATTTAATCTATTTCCTGCACTATGTGCAGAACATCATAACAGAAGGTGAAAGCTTCCTAGCAATTTCTCAGGCGATTGCAAAAGAGTTAAATTTTTTTCTTCCTCCAAATGCTTTTTCTTACAGCCGAAGTTCACTTTAGTGAAAGTGTTCATGCACCTGATACAGAATCTGGAATGAAAAATAACAATTTATAGTTCTTTTCTTTGGGATTCTAATGAGGAGTCCAATTCTCCTGCCTCCCCTCCACCCCCAGCTTTCTTTATCTTCTAAGAGTTAAAACTGACAAATCTGGAATACTTTGGGTGTGCTCTTTCAAAAGAAGCTTGCTTTTATAGCAACAGAAATTAAGAATTGGGATTTTAAAATCAGGCTACTGCCTGGGTGTGAATCTTCATTCTGCTTCTTGCGCTCTCTGTGACCTTGGACAAGTTAACTCAACCTCTCTAAGCCTCAGTTGCATTATATATAAAATGGGGATAGTCATAGTTGTTGTGAAGATTAAATGAGGTGATCTTTGAAAAGTGCTTTGCACAGTCCTGGCACATAATAAGCAGTTAGTAAATGTTGGCTGTTATTATCATCGTCATCATCAAGTATACAATCTTGTGCTTGCTACTAAAATGAAGATAATTATAAATTTGAATCTAGCCCTGTAAGAGTGTAGCAGAAAAAAAAGTATCATAATATTATTTAAATAGGACATGGGCTATTGGACTATTTTTTATTCTCTTTTCCTTATCTCCAGGTCTCTTCTTCCGCAGTCAGCCTAACCTATTTTTGGTGGGAGGGTTTCTCTGCATGGCAATTCCTTTACTTGGCATATCTAGCAAGGCACTGGGTAATCGCCAAACAGAACATTTCTAAAGCATGAATTGCCTATCCATCACCTTTTGTAATATGGTGACAGTGTGGCAGCTGGTAAACATAAATCACTTATATAAATATCCATCAAAATATTTGTCAGATTTGGAGATTAACCCACTGACACAAACTCAAAATAGCTAATGATAGAAATGTGAATGTATGCAATTTTTAATGTACTGATCCTATTCAACATCCCAGGTGCTAAAAATCTTTCTTGATTACATCAAAAACAAACACTTTTAAGAGTACAGGTATTTGCACTATGATTTGAAGTTGAATTTGCCCCTTTCCCATGCACATTTAAGGGCCATGCTTGGAGAAATCAATAGATAGTTTTTAAAATAAATTTTTGTGTATATTATATGATAGTATTACTAAAATAGAAAAGTACTTCTTTGAATAGCACTTCCGCCTGTAGTCCTTTAGAAATCTTTGCACAACATTGCTAATTTCTTATAGAGGAAACTCTAGTTTTATTCATTTATGTGAAAATTAGAGTATGGCTATTGACCTTATTTGTGGTAGCAAAAAGAGCAAATGCTTTTTCATTCTTGTCTTATATGATTTCTCTGCATCATTTGATGCTAGTTTTCACGTTCCTTACTTAAACTCTCCTTTTCTTCTTTTCTGGTTGTTCCTACTCAGATTTTTTTATTAGTATATTCTTCCAACTGTCCTTTAAAAACAGGATTCTGTCATTAGTCCTCTTTTTTTTTTTAAATCCCATAAACTCTTGATCTCAGTCACTGTCATGTTATCAGTTATCACCCTATGTGGATGATACCCAAATACAGTCTAAACATGTCTCTTGAATTACAAGCCTGTCTTCATCCAGGCATCCTATAAGCATCTCAAACCCAGATCCATTTTCTTCTGTCCCAAACTTGTACTTCTTTTTTATATTACTCATTTCAATAAATGACATCACCATCTACGCATTCATCCAAGTAAAAAAACTGGGAGTTTTCTTAAACTTCTGCTACTTTCTATAATTACCATTCAGCAAATCACCAAGCCCTGTTGATTCCTACCCATGCAACTAAATTGCTGCCCAAACTCCTTGACCTAGTTACATGGGATTATTTTTTTCATTTCCTCCAATGCACTATGCTCTTTTTGCTTGAAATGCCTTCTTTGCTTCTGTGGCCCTCTTCTTTGCCTTTCCATTGTTAAATATTTAGCTTGGAAGGCCTGCATGATGTCAGTCATCCCCTGTGTGCCCCACTTGCATGCTCACACTGTATTGCAATAATTAGTATTCTTAGGAGTTGCCCACATATACTTCGGGTATAGACTGTGTTTTGTTCATCTCTGTGTCCCCAGGGTGCAGACACCATTGTCTAGTAGTGCACAGTGTTTGCACTAAACTGTTTCTTGAATAAGTAAAAATGACTGAGGGTGAATTAAATGTCTTTTATAAAGAAGGATTGCATAACCAAGTTTTTTGGATATCATTAACTTGAAGATTTCACATTTTCGTTAATGATGAAGTTCTGCATTCTGTACAATGTGAACATTGTACAGACTGCATGCTTTCCAAGTGGATTTACAGGTAAATAAAAATATACTTGTCAAAAGTACTTAGAACATCAATGAATTTTTTATAGTATTTATATAACAAGTTACACTTTCCTGAGTGTTCATATGGTTTTTGTTCTTTCTCATTAGTTAAAATTTTTTATCACTATATTTAGCATAATAATTATGATTCATAATAGGAAGATAGTCTTAGCACACAACCAACTGTCTTTCTTAAGATAAACTGACAATATATCTGAAGTCAGGGACTCTTCATGCTATAGTTTGATGTGGATCCTTTGGTACTACTCTTCAAGTTTTATGTATTGATTATTGAACCAATAAATAGGTTTTAAGTTGGGTTTTTAATTTTGCAGTATTGTTATGCTGGAAATTCACATGCATTTATTTCTTATATTCTGAAAATATAATGGGTAGTTCTTCATAAATGAACACATATATTGACCTAGAAATGAAATGTTTATTGAGTCAAAAGGTACCTTAAGCAAAAATGTATTATCAATAAGCTTGTTTTCTGTAGTGCAGAAAGCACAAATATTTTATTTAAAAATTTTAAGTTTTTTCACTCCATATGTTCTGTTTCTGTCTTGTTTTTCTCCTTTGTGCTATCACCCAAACCATATTTCAACAACTTATTCAACAAATATTTATTAGGTGTCAGTAATGTGTTGGGCTCTGTAATAGGTTCTAGAGGAGCTTACAGTTGAATACCTAAGGGTATCATATTTTGCTGAGATGTATGCTTTATTTTCAGCTTTCCTTTGATACTCTTACTAGATCCCTAAAAATTAGAAAATTGAAATGAACTTGGCATGACTTATTCCTAAAGAGCCAATTTTTGGTCCTTGTGACCATTATTAATCTTTTTCTTTCCTTCTTTTCTTTTCATTCTTTTTTTAACTGGAGGCTAACATTTTTGTAGAGAATTTTATTAGAATACCCCTCCTCAACTCCACATTTGTTCTTATTTTCAAGAGTTTTCTGGCTATTCTTTTTTGTTCTTCCAAATTTTATAATCAAGCTGTGTATCTATCGAAAAAAGCCTGATGGTATTTTTATGAGTATTACATTAAACTTAGAAAATAACTTAGGGAAAACTAATATTTAATGTTGCTAAGAACATGGTATATCTTTCCATTTGTTCAAGTCTTTTTGTGCCTTTCTACGGGTGCTTTTGGCATTTCTTGCTAAGCTTATGCTCAGTATTTTTTTCTATCATAATTAGGTTCTGTCTTTTCTTCCAACTTTTTATTTTTTATACATGAAAGCTATTTATTTTTGTGTGCCAATTTTGTAACCTCCTTTACTAAATTATTTTCTTTTGGTAGTGGTTTTTCCATATATTCTTTGGGATTTTGAAATAATTATATAATTTGCAAATAGAAAATAGTTTCATCCTATCTTTTCTATCCAATTCTTATATTTCTAGTTGTTTTCTCTTTTCTAATTGCATTGGTGAGTATCTCCAGCACATATATAATGTTAAATACAGCATATAGAGTATTCTTGCCTTGGTTTTAATTTTAGTAGGAAAATCTCTATATTGATTGGTAATACACTAAGGAAGTATCCATCAATTCCTATTTTGAAAAAACCTGAATGGTGTTGAATTTTGTCAAGTTCATTTTATGTATCATGATAAAATGACTTCTCTTAAGTTTATTAATATGGCAGATTGAATTTTGTCATGTTATTTAATAATTTTTACATTGATATTCACAAGTTAGATTGGTCCGGACTTTCTCATTTGCGGGGGTGGGGTGGGGTGGGGTGGGGGTGGAGTTAATTCTCGTCAGGATCTAGGAACAATGTTATACTCACTACATAAAATGAGTTTGGAAGTTTTCCTCTTTTTTTCTATGTGTTCTGGAATGATTACAAAGTAACAGTGAGGTTATCTGATCTTTGGAAGTTTGCTACGGTTCCCTTGTGAAGCCATCTGGCCTGGTGCTTTTGGTAGTGGAACTCTTAACTTCTTTCTCTATTTCCTCTGTAACCTCTGTTCTATTTAGAGTTTCTACTGGGGTCTTTTGGTAAGTTTTCTTTCTCTAAAAAATATTCATTGCGTCTAAGTTTTTAAATTTGTTTGCATAGAATTATGGAAAAGAGTCTTCTAGAAATTTAAAAATTTCTTCTACTTTGATGTTTTTCTCCTTGTTATTTATTTCTAATGTGTATTAAATGCCGTGTATTTGTTTTCTCCCTGTACCCCCACCTCCTTTCTTCTTGATTGGGTTAGTTAGTGGGTTGTCTATTGTTGATTTCTTTAATAAGCAATGAGTTTTTGGATTTATTTATTAATTCTACTGTTTGTTTTTTTTTCTCAATTAAGTTCTACTTTTATTATAAACTCTCCATATTTCTGACTGTTATATTTTGGTGTTTCTAGGTTTTTGAGTTGGGTATTTGTTTATGTTAATATTTTTGATATAGGTATGTCATGCAATATATTTTTCTTTGACACTTCCTTTAGCTGTACCTTACAGATTCTGATAATGTGAGGTTTTTATTATTTTCAAGAAATTCTGTAATTTGATTTTGTGTTTTGCCGTTGTTCCAAGAATTATTTAAAAGTGTGCTTGTAAATTTCCATGTGGAAGGATGTCTTGTTTTTTATTTTGTTATTGATTTCTGTCTTTATTATAGGCTGAAGATGATATATACATTATTTCTGTTTGGAACTTCCTGGAAGTTTTGTGAATGTTTCATGTGTACTTGAAAACAAGTTGTAATTTCTTATTGAGGTTCAGAGTTTGATTTAGATCTGTAAGATCTACCTTATTTATGTTGTTTAGGTCTTCCATACCTTTATTAACTTTCAGTTTGCTTGATCTTGGATTGTGATAGGTATGTCAAAAATTCTGTTATTTGTGTATCTCTGTCTGTTTCTCCTTGTATTTCCTGTAGGTTGCTGCTTAATGAAAGTTATTGCTGTGTTATTGGGTGCATAAATATTAACTGTAATATCTTCATTATGAATTTTAGCCTTAAGCATTATAAATTGTCCTTTGTTATATATTTTAATGCTTTTGGTTTCAGTCCCACCTTGTCAGATATCAAGATTATGACCCATGTTTTCTTTTATTTGCCTGATAAATCTTTCTCCATCCTTTTATTTTTAACTCTTTTGAATCTCTTTGTTTTAGGTGTGTCTCTTGTATTCTGCATAGTGTTGGATTTTGCTTTATTAGCCAATCTGAAAATCCTTTTCTTTCAATAGGTGAGTTAAGCCCATTTACATCTACTGTTATGATTAATATGTTTGGCTTCAGTCCTATCATATTGTTTTATTTTTATGTCTTTTTTATGTATCTGTGTTTTCACTGTGCAGTGGTTTTTATGTTTGTTCCATTGGTTAACTTTATACCAATATCTTTATATGCCATTAGTCCCCTTTATTTTGGACTTATTGTTTCCGTATAGTGAACAATACTGAAATTAGCTTGTAATCTCTTCTTCTCCCTTGCTTTTTGTATTCCAGTATCTGACCTAAAGTAATAACCTTTTATTTCCAGTTAATGTCTATTGGACAGTGATAACCATATGGACTCCTTATTTTCCCATTCTAATTTTTGACAATTTACACTATATCTTCTGTATCTATATTCTTTCCTTAAGAACCATGGTTTAGCTTTGTTCTACAGGTATATTTATATTTAAGGCTCACCACAGATTCTAATATTACTCTTTTTAGTTTGTTTGAGTGTCTTTTTCTAATAGATTCTTTAGGAAGGGCTTACAGGATCAATGTACTCTGAGTTTTGACAAGTTTATAATAGTTTGTTTGCAGCTTTGTATTTAAAGGTAGTTTGGGTTGATTTAAAATCCTTGATTTATGTTTCCCTTCCTTGAGTATCATAAATTTGTTATACCATTTTCTTTGGGCATTGAGAATTGTCAAAAAGTCTGGTGATCGTCTTGTTTTCTTTCCATTATTAGAGACTTAGCCTTTTGACTGGCTGCCCAGATGATTTGTCATTTTCCTTTAAAATAGTTTTAACTGTAATATAAGTTAGTGGTGGCCATGGTGAAATGATGGTGGTATATCTTTTCAATATTTAATTTCAAGATTCATTTGTTAATTTTAGGAAAAGGTTTCAGAACTGTAGTTTTAATATTTATTTTGTTCTACTGTTTGGCAATCTTTGCAGTCCCTATTATGTATGTATGTTGGGTTTTTTTTTGCTTATCTTCTGCATGGTTCACTTTTTATTGAATGTTTTTAAAATCTTTTTTGAGTTTTTTAAGTCACCCCTATGATATACTTTTATTAGTTTATAAGTGAACTAGCTTATTCATGGTGATTCCACATGTATATAGAAACATGTTTATTTCACCCTTAATTTGAAATGTCAAATATAAATAAAAAATTGAAACTAGAGAAATACTGTCTTATTCCTCATAAATCAAAACTTACTCATTGTAAGTAAATACAAGCATTTGTCTGTCTTCTAGTGTAGACATGACCAAGTATCTATGTATTAGAATATATGTTATTTTGTCCTTTTTGACATTAATGATACGATTTTATATAATAATATTCACCCATTTTCAAGGCACAGTTTAGTGAATTTTTCTAAATATATAAAATTGTGTAACCACCACCTTAACCAGTGTAAATAACAGTTCTTTTGCCCTATAAAGAGTCCTTGCGCACCTCTACTCTTGATCCCCTTCTTCTACCCCTGGTCCCAGGCAGACATGGACCTGCTTTCTGTCACTATCATGTTGCCTTTTCTAGAATTTCATATAATGAGATAACTCAGTACATAGTCTTCTCTATTTGATTTCTTTTAAATTAAAATTTAATGTTTTAAAATTTAGCAGCATAATGGTTTTGAGATTTATTAATATTTTGTTCCTTTTTATAGCTCTGTAGTATCCTATGGTATGTATATGGTTTGGGTTGTTTTTAGTTTTTGGCCCTTATTAATAATGCTGCTGAAGTATTTGCATACATGTTTTCATGGGGACATATGCTTTTACTGCTTGATAGTATGGTAAACGAGTATTTAATGTTAAAAGATATTGCCATATTGTTTTTCGAAGTGGCTGTAACATTTTGAAGTCCCACCAACATTGTACAAGAGAATTCCAGTTGCCTTACATTACATCTTCACCAACACTTGGTATTGACAGTCTTTTTAACTTGAGTCATTCTAGTGGTTCTGTATGTAGTGGTATGTCATTTGGTTTTAATTAGCATTTCTCTGAGGGCTAATGATGTTGAACATCTTTTCATGTGCTTACCAGCCAATTGTATATCTTCTTTTGAAAAATGTTCTAATCGTTTGTCCCTTTTTAATTAGAATTTTGGTCTTTTTATTGAGTTTAAGAGGTCTTTTTATGTTCTGAATACTGTTCTCTGTTTTGAAAATTTTTTCTTCCAGTCTGTGGCTTGCTTTGTGTTTCCTTAACTATGACTCTTGAGAAGTGAAAAATTTAAATCATGAAGTCTATTTAATTTTTTTCTCTTACCATTTGTGTGTTTGGTATCCTGTTTAAGAAATCTTTGCTTCACCTGACAGAAAGATTTTCTCCAGTGTCTTCTTCTAGAAATACAATAGTTTAATCTGAGAAAAGGTCTTTGAACATTTTCGAGTCAATCTTTATGTATGGTATGAGGTAAGCCTTGAGGTTCATTATTTCCATATACCTTATTCTGTTGTTCCAGAACCATTTGTCGTAAAAACTACTTTGTTTCTATTCAGTTATCTTGGTATCTTTGGTGAAAATCAACAAACCCTATGTGTTTGGGTCTATCTCTAGACCCTATTCTGTTTATTCATTTATATGTCTATCCGTATGGCAGTGACATACTGTCTTTATTACTGTAAGTTTATAGCAAGCCTTGAAATCAGGTAGTATAAATCCTCCAATTTTGTTCTTATTTTTCAAAATTGTTTTAGCTGTTTTAGGTCCTTTGCTTTCTATGTAAGTGTAAACATCAATGTGTTATTTTTTTCAACAGACCCTTATTTGGGTTTTGGCCTATAAGATACATTGGGGAGAATTACTATTTTAACAACACTTGAGTTTTCTAATCTTTGGGATGATGTATATGTACATTTATTTAGACATTGTTTAATTTCCCTTTGTACTGTAGTTGTCAGATCATTCATTAAATTTATTTCTAACTATTTTTGTGAATGGAGTTGTTTTCCAAATTTATAATTTTTTGGTGTTAGTATACATAAATACAATTTATATTTGTATGTTGATTTTATGTCCTATGCTCCTGCAATGCTCACATATTAGTCTAGTGGTTTTTTTTTTGGTCTCAAGTGTTTTCAGGACATACCATCATGTCATCTGTGAATAAAAAAGTTTTACATCTACCTTTTCAATCTTTATGCCTTTTATTTATTTTAATGCCTAATTACACTGACTAGGACTTCTAGGACAATATGAATTATAGTGGTATAAGTGGAGATCATTGACTTGTTTTTGGTTTTAGGTAGAAAGCTTTAAGCCTTTTGTAATGTGAAACCAACCCTGCATTCCTAAAATAAACCGCATTTGGTCATAATGTATATCCTTTAAAAATACTGTTGTTTTCCATTCATTAATAATTTGCTAAGGATTTTTCTATCCATGTTCCTGAGAGTTATTGGTCTACAGTTTTCTTGTGGTACCTTTGTCTAGTTTTAGATTCAGAGTAAAACTGGTCTTATAAAAGGATTTGGGAGTTGTTCTCCTTTTCTGTTTTCTGAAAGAATTTGTATAGATTTGCTACAAATTTTTCCTTAAATTTTGTATAAATTTACCATCAAAGCCATTGAGGCCTAAAGGTTGTCCTTTTCTTTTGTTGTGGGAAGGTTTTAAATTTTAAATTCAATTTAATTGATATAGAGCTGATCATGTTTTTGTCTTTTTAAAATTTCTTCTTGGTCAGTTTTGTTGTGTCTTTCAAGGAATTTGTCGATGTTGTCCACTTGACAAATTTGTCTACTTGTTCATTTATTGGAATAAAGCTGTTTGTAATAATCCCTTATCATCCTTTTTATATCTGTAAAAACTGTTGTTATAGCCTTCTTTTATTTCCGATATTGGCAGTTTATATTTCTCTCTTTTTTTCTTGACCTGTCTGGTTAGAGGTTTATCAATTGTATTAATCTTCTCCAAGAACAAGCATTTTCTCTATTGTTTTTCTGTTTTATTATTTCTGCACTTATGTATACAGTTTCCTCCTTTTGGTTTGCTCTGGGTTTAATTTGTTCTTCTTTTTCTGGTTTCTCAGAGTTAAAGCTTGTATTATTGAATTGAGACCTTTCTGCTTTTCTAATATAGGCACTTAAAGCCATACATTTCCTTGTAAGCCATACTGTAGCTGTTCTCCACAAATTTTGATAGGTTATATTTTCATTATTGTTCATTATATTTTCATTATAGTTCAAAATATTCTCTAATTTATCTTGTAATCTTTTCTTTGACCTAAGTTTCTTTAGAAGTCTGTTGTTTAATTTGCAAATACTTGGAATTTTTTCTGGTTGTCTTCTTTATTACTTTCAATTTCTAACTTAATTCCATTTTTGTCAGAGGATATAATCCATATGATTTCAATCTGTTGGCATTAATTGAGACTTGTTTTATCATAAAAAATATGGTCTATACTTACAAACATTCCATGTTCACTTAAAAAGAATGTATATTCTACAATTGCTAAGTGATGTGTTCAAATCGTCTTATGTTCTTGCTGTTTTTTTTGTTTAGTTTTATGTCAGTTACTGATGAAAAACATATTTCAGTCCTTAACTATGATTATGTAATTGCCTATTTTTTCCCTTTAAATCTGTCAATTTTTTGCTTCATGTGTTTTGAAGCTCTGTTATTGGGGTCATACTCATTTATGATTGTTATTTTTTCCTATTGAATCATCTATTTTATCATTATGAAGCATATTCTTTATCTTTCTTAATATATTTTGTTTTGAAATCTATCTGATATTACTAATGTGACTCCAGCTGGCTTTTGCTTAATGTTTGTGTGGCATATATTTTCCATTAATTTCCTTTCAACCTTTAAAGATTTCCTATTGACTACTTATGGATTTTTTAATTAAGGTATCATTGTTATACAGTTTTATGACGGTTTTGCATGAAAACATTGTGGTTACTACATTCACCAATATTATCAAGTCCCCACCCATATCCCAATGAAGTCACTGTCCATCAGTGTAGTAAGATGCCACAGAATCACCACTTGTCTTTTCTGTGCTACACTGTTTTCCCTGTGATCCCCACACCATGTGTACCAATCATAATACCCTCAATCCCATTTTCCCTCCTTCCCCTTTGGTAACCACCAGTTCCTTTTTGGAGTCTGTGAGTCTGCTGCTATTTTGTTCCTTCAGTTTTGTTTCGTTGTTATACTCCACAGATGAGTGAAATCATTTGGTACTTGTCTTTGTCCACCTGGCTTATTTCACTGAGCTTAATTCCCTCTAGCTCCATCCATGTCGTTGCAAATGATAGGATTTGTTTTCTTCTCATGGCCGAATAGTATTCCATTGTGTATATATACCACATCTTCTTTATCCATTCATCTACTGATGGACACTTAGGTTGCTTCCATTTCTTGGCTGTTGTAAATAGTGCTGCTATAAACATAGGGGTGCATATATCTTTTTCAGACTGGGCTGCTGCATTCTTAGGGTAAATTCCTAGGAGTGGAATTCCTGGGTCAAATGGTATTTCGATAGAAGTGGGGAGAGTGGGCATCCTTGTCTTGTTGCCAATCTTAAAGGAAACGCTTTCAGCTTCTCACTGTTAAGTATAATGTTGGCTGTGGGTTTGTCATATATGGCCTTTATTATGTTGAGGTACTTGCCCTCTACACCCATTTTGTTGAGAGTTTTTATCATGAATGGATGTTGAATTTTGTCGAATGCTTTTTCAGCATTTATGGAGATGATCTTGTGTTTTTTGTCCCTCTTTTTCTTGATGTAGTGGATGATGTTAATGGATTTTCGAATGTTGTACCATCCTTACATCCCTGGGATGAATCCCACTTGATCATAATGGATGATCTTTTTGATGTATTTTTGAATTTGGTTTGCTAATATTTTGTTGAGTATTTTTGCATCTACGTTCATCAGGGATATTGGTCTGTCATTTTCTTTTTTTGTGGTGTCTTTGCTGGTTTTGGTATTAGAGTGATGTTGGCCTTGTAGAATGAGTTTGGGAGTATTCCCTCCTCTTCTACTTTTTGGAAAACTTTAATGAGGATGGGTATTAGGTCTTCTCCCAATGTTTGACAGAATTCAGCAGTGAAACCATTTGGTCCACGGGTTTTGTTCTTAGGTAGTTTTTTGATTACTAATTCAATTTCTTTGCTCGTAATTGGTCTATTCAGATTTTCTGTTTCTTCCTGAGTCAGCCTTGGAAGATTGTAATTTTTCTAGAAAGTTGTCCATTTCTTCCAGGTTGTCCTGTTTGTTACCATATAATTTTTCATAGTATTCTCTCATAATTTTTTGTATTTCTGTGGTGTCCGTAGTGATTTTTCCTTGCTCATTTCTGATTCTGTTCATGTGTGTAGACTCTCTATTTTTCTTGATAAGTTTGGCTAGGGGTTTATCTATTTTGTTTATTTTCTCAAAGAACCAGGTTCTGCTTTCATTGATTCTTTCTATTGTTTTATTCTTCTCAATTTTATTTATTTCTGCTTTAATCTTTATTATGTTCCCCCTTCTATTGACTTTGGGCCTCATTTGTTCTTCCTTTTCTAGTTTCATTAATTGTGAGTTTAGACTGTTCATTTGGGATTGTTCCTCTTTCCTGAGGTAGGCCTGTATTGCAATATATTTCCCTCTTAGCACGGACTTCGCTGCGTCCCACTGATTTTATGGTGTTGAATTATTGTTGTCATTCGTCTCCATATGTTGCTTGATCTCTGTTTTTATTTGGTCGGTCATCCATTGATTATTTAGGAGCATGTTATTAAGCCTCCATGTGTTTGCGGGCTTTTTCGTTTTCTTTGTGTAATTTATTTCTAGTTTCATACCTTTGTGATCTGAGAAGCTGGTTGGTACAACTTCAGTCTTTTTGAATTTACTGAGGTTCTTTTTGTGGCCTAGTATATGATCTATTCTTGAAAATGTTCCATGTGCACATATGAAGAATATATATCCTGTTGCTTTTGGATGGAGTGTTCTGTAGATGTCTGTTACATCCATCTGTTCTAAAATGTTGTTCAGTGCCTCGGTCTCTTTACCTATTTTCTGTCTGGATGATCTATATTTTGGAGTGAGTGGTGTGTTGAAGTTCCCTAAAATGAATACATTGCATTCTATTTTCCCCTTTAATTCTGTTAGTATTTGTTTCACGTATGTAGGTGATCCTGTGTTGGGTGCATATATATTTATAATAGTTACATTTTCTTGTTGGACAGACCCTTTTTTCATTATGTAATGTCCTTCTTTGTCTCTTGTGACTTCCTTTGTTTTGAAGTCTATTTTCTCTGATACAAGTACTGCAACTCCTGCTTTTTTCTCACTATTAGTTGCATGAAATATCTTTTTCCATCCATTTACTTTCAGTCTATGTATGTCTTTGGGTTTGAAGTGAGTCTCTTGTAGGCAGCATATAGATGGGTCTTGTTTTTTTATCCATTCAGTAACTCTATATATCTTTTGATTGCTGCATTCAGACCATTTACCTTTAGGGTGATTATCAATAGGTATGTTCTTATTGCCATTGCAGGCTTTAGATTTGTGGTTCCCAAAGGTTCATGGGCAATTTCCTTACTATCTAACAGTCTAATTTAACTCACTTTATATGCTATTACAAACACAACCTAAAGGTTCTTTCTTCTTTTTTTTCCTCCTCCATTTTTTGTATGTTATGAGTCATATTCTTTACTCTTTGTCTTCCCTTGGGTGACATCTATTTAGTCTTAGGAATACTTCCATCTATAGGAGTCCCTCCAGAATGCACTGTAGAGGTGGTTTGTGGGAGGTAAATTCTCTCAGCTTTTGCTTATCTGAAAATTGTTTAATCTCTACTTCAAATTGAAATGATAACTTTGCTGGGTAGAGTATTCTTGGTTCAAGGCCCTTCTGCTTCATTGCATTAAATATATCATGGCACTCCCTTCTGGCCTGTAAGGTTTCTGTTGAGAAGTCTGCTGATGGCCTGATTGGTTTTCCTTTGTATGTGATCTTTTTCCTCTCTCTAGCTGCTTTTAAAAGTCTGTCTTTATCCTTGATCTTTGCCATTTTAATTATTGTATGTCTTGGTGTTGTCTTCCTTGGGTCCCTTGTGTTGGGAGATCTGTACATCTCCATGGCTGAGAGACTATCTCCTCCCCCAGATTGGGGAAGTTTTCAGCAATTACCTCCTCAATGACACTTTCTATCCCCCTTTTTCTGTCTCTTCTTCTTCTGGTACACCTATTATGCGAATATGGTTCTGTTTGGATTGGTCACACAGCTTTCTCAATATTATTTCATTCTTAGAGATTCTTTTTTCTCTGTGTGCTTCAGCTTCTTTGTATACCTCTTCTCTAATTTCTATTCCATTTACCGTCTTCTACTACATCAAATCTGCTTTTAAATCCCTCCATTTTATGTTTCATTTCAGATATGGAATTTCTTAATGATTGAATCTCCAACTTAAATTTGTTCCTGTGTTCTTTTTTTTTTTAAGGTATTATTGATATACACTCTTATGAAGGTTTCACATGAAAAAACAATGTGGTTACTACATTTACCCATATTATCAACTGCCCACCCATACCCCAGTGCAGTCACTGTCCATCAGTGTAGTAAGATGCCACAGATTTTTTCCTGAGTTCCTAAATATTTTTCTGTACCTCCATAAGCATGTTTATAATTTTTATTTTGAACCCTCTTTCAGGAAGATTGGTGAGTTCGGTTTTATTTGGCCCTCTTTCTGGGGTTTGTGTGATTTTATTCTGAACCATGTTCTTTTGTCATTTCATATTTCTGTTTGGTGCCCACTAGTGCACAGAAACTCCAGTCTCTCGAGCTGCTCAGCCCCTAGAGTGCAGTTGGGGGTTGTTGGAGAGTGGAGCTGGTGCCTGGGGGGAGGAAAGATGTTTCCTTATTCCCGTCTGGGGTGCCTGTCTCCAGTGTCAGAGCCAGTCGGCCAAGCATATATGTGTAAACCTCTGGGCTTTGTGTCTCTAGGTGTTGCAGGCATGGTCTCCCTCTCGTTGGCCTGACGCCTGTGCAGTGACTGCGGGTTTGCGAGCAGGTGCATGCAGGCCAGTAGGAAGACTCAGCAGGCTGTGTGTTCACAGTGGGATGTCTCGGAGCTGAGTACGTAGCCAGGGGGATGGAGCACCTGAAGCTCCCCAAAGTTCACAACCAGCCAGCAGCACATGCCCAGACAACCTTGTCCAGCTCTTCCTTCTCCCGCACAGCAACCTCTGTGCGAACCCCGCCCCTTCAGCAGCCCTCTCCCTGCTAGGAAGCCTCTCAGACTGCCTGCCTTTCCTGTGACACAGAGCGGCTGGGTGTGGATCCCTTCCTCCACAAACTGCCGGAATGTCAATTTCTCAAGCACTCCCCCTGTCAGAGCTCCCCAATGTCCAGAGCACCACACACTATAGGATTCTGCTCACAAAGCAGATATCCAGGACTAGGTGTTCAGCAGTCCCAGTCTTCCACCCCCTCCCCCGCTCCATTTCTCTTCCTCCGGCCAGTGAGCTGGGTGGGGGAAGGGCCTTGGTCCCACCAGATTAAGGCTTTCCTACTTTACCCAGTTTCGGGAGGTCCGCTCTGCCTGTGAAGTCTGTTTGCAGTCTGGCTCAGCCTTCCTTCTTGTTGCTGTTTTAAGGTTAGTTGTACTAATTACCTATATTTTTGTACTGTTTGTGGTTTTGGGAGGAGCTCTCCATCTCACCTCTCATGCTGCCATGTTGAATCCCCTCTCCTCTGTCCATTTGTTAATTGGGTTATTTGCTTTTTGGTTGTTGAAGTGTGTGAGTTCTTTATATTTTGGATGTTAACCCCTTGTCAGATATGTCATTTACAAATATTCTCTCATACTGTAGATTGCCTTTTTGTTCTACTGATGATGTCCTTTGCTGTACAGAAGCTTTTTAGCTTGATGTAGTCCCATTTGTTCATTTTTGCTTTTGTTTCCCTTGCCCAAGGAGATGTGTTCAGGAAAAAGTTGCTCATGTTTATATTCAGGAGATTTTTGCCTATGTTGTCTTTTAAGAGTTTTATGGTTTCATGACCTTCATTCAGGTCTTTGATCCATTTCAAGTTTACTTTTGTGTATAGAGTTAGACAATAATCCAGTTTCCTTCTCTTACATTTAGCTGTCCATTTTTCCCAACACCAGTTGTTGAAGAGGCTGTCATTTCGCTATTGCATATCCATGGCTCCTTTATCATATATTAGTTGACCGTATATGCTTGGGTTAATATCTAGACTCTCTAGTCTGTTCCATTGGCTATGGGTCTGTTCTTGTGCCAGTACCAAATTGTCTTGATTACTGTGGCTTTGTAGTAGAGCTTGAAGTCGGGGAGTGTAATGTCCCCAGCTTTATTCTTCCTTCTCAGGATTGCTTTGGCTATTCGGGGTCTTTTGTGGTTCCATATGAATTTTAGAACTCTTTGCTCTAGTTTGTTGAAGAATGCCATTGGTATTTTGATATGGATTGCATTGAATTTGTAGATTGCTTTAGGCAGCATGGCCATTTTGACAATATTTAATTCTTCCTGTCCATGAGCATGGGATGTATTTCCATTTATTAGTATCTTCTTTAATTTCTCTCATGAGTGTTTTGTAGTTTTCAGAGTATAGGTCTTTCACTTTCTTGGTTAGGTTTATTCCTAGGTATTTTATTTTTTTGATTCAATTGTGAATGGAAATCTTTTCCTGATTTCTCTTTCTGTGAGTGTATTGTTAGTTTATAGGTATTCTACAGACTTCTGTGTATTGATTTTGTATCCTGCAACTTTCCTGAATTCAGTTATTAGTTCTTGTAGTTTTGGGTGGATTCTTTAGGGTTTTTAATGTACAGTATCATGTCATCTGTAAACAGTGACAGTTTAGCCTCTTCCTTACCAATCTGCAAGCCTTTTATTTCTTTGTGTTGTCTGATTGCCATGGTTAGGAACTCCAGAACTATGTTGAATAAAAGTGGGGAGAGTGGGCATCCTTGTCTTGTTGCCAATCTTAAAGGAAAAGGTTTCAGCTTCTTGCTGTTAAGTGTGATGTTAGCTGTGGGTTTGTCATATATGGCTTTTATTATGCTGAGGTACTTGCCCTCTATACCCATTTTGTTGAGAGTTTTTATCATGAATGGGTGTTGAATTTTGTTGAATGCTTTTTCAGCATCTATGGGGATGACCATGTGGTTTTGTCCTTTTTGTTGATGTGGTGTATGATGTTGATGGATGTTCAAATATTGTACCATCCTTGCATCCCTGGAGTAAAGACTACTTGATCATGATGGATGATCTTTTTGATATATTTATTTTATTTTATTTTAATAAGTTTATTTTGATATCATTAATCTACAATTAAATGAGTAATATTATGGTGATTACACTACCCCCTTCATCAGGTTCTCCCCCCAACCCCATTACAGTCACTGTCCATCAGTGTAGTGAGATGCCATAGAGTCACTACTTGTCCTCTCTGGGTTGTATAGCCCTCCCCGTGCCCCCCCCAACATTACATCTGCTAATCGTAATGTCCCTTCTTCCCCCTTGCCCCTCCCTTCCCACCCATCCTCCCCTGTCCCTTTCCCTTTGGTAACTATTAGTTCGTTCTTGGGTTCTGTGAGTCTCCTGCTGTTTTGTTCCTTCAGTTTTTTTTTTCCCTTAGTTCTTATACTCCACATATGAGTGAAATCATTTGGTACTTGTCTTTTTGAGCTTGGCTTATTTCACTGAGCATAATACCCTCTAGCTCCATCCATGTTGTTGCAAATGGTAGGATTTTTTTTCTTCTTATGGCTGAATAATATTCCATTGTGTATGTGTACCACATCTTCTTTATCCATTCATCTACTGATGGACACTTAGGTTGTTTCCATTTCTTGGCTATTGTAAATAGTGCTGCGATAAACATAGGGGTGCATCTGTCTTTTTGAAACTGGGCTGCTGCATTCTTAGGGTAAATTCCTAGGAGTGGAATTCTTGGGTCAAATGGTATTTCTATATTGAGTTTTTTGAGGAACCTCCATACTGTTTTCCACAATGGTTGAACTAATTTGCAGTCTTTTTGATATATTTTTAAATTCAGTTGGGTAATATTTTGTTGAGTATTTTTGCATCTACATTCATCAAGGAAATTGGTCTTTAATTTCCTTTTTTTGTGGTGTCTTTGCTTGGTTTTGGTATTAGAATGATGCTGGCCTCATAGACTGAGTTTAGAAGTATTCCCTCCTCTTCTACTTTTTGGAAAACTTTAAGGAGGGATGGGTATTAGATCTTCACCAAATGTTTGATAATATTCATCAGTGAAGCCATCTGGTACAGGTGTTTTGTTCTTAGGTAGTTTTTTAATTACCAGTTCAATTTTGTTGCTGGTAATTGGTCTGTTCAGATTTTCTGTTTTTTCTTTTGTCAGCCTTAGAAGGTTGTATTTTTCTAGAATGTTGTCCATTTGTTTCAGGTTACCCAGTTTGTTAGCATGTAACTTTTCATAATATTCTGTAATAATTCTTTGTATTTCTGTGGTGTCCATAGTGATTTTTAGTTTCTCATTTCTGATTCTGTTTATGTGTGTAAACTCTTTTTTTCTTGATATATCTGGCTAGGGGTTTATCTAGTTTGTTTATTTCCTCAAAGAACCAGCTCCTGCTCTCATTGATTCTTTCTGTTGTTCTTATTCTTCTAGATTTTATTTGTGCTCTAATATTTATTATGTCCCTCCTACTGACTTTGGGCCTCATTTGTTCTTCTTTTTCTAGTTTTGTTAATTGTGAGTAGAAACTGTTCATATGGGATTGTTCTTCTTTCCTGAGGTGAGCCTGTGTTGCTGTATACTTCCCTTTTAGCACAGCCTTTGCTGCAACCCACAGATTTTGTGGTGTTGAGTTATTGTTGTCATTTGTCTCCATATATTTCTTGATCTCTGTTTTTATTTGGTCATTAATCCATTGATTATTTAGGATCATGTTGTTTAGCCTCTGTGTTTGTGGTCTTTTTTGTTTTCTTTGTGCATTTTATTTCTAGTTTCATATCTTTGTTGTCTGAGAAGCTGATTGGTACAATTTCAGTCCGTTTTTGAATTTATTGAGGCTCTTTTTGTCACCTAGTATAGAATCCATTCTTGAAAATGTTCCATGTGCACTTGAGAAGAATGTGTATCCTGCTGCTTTTGGGTGGAGTGTTCTGTAGATAGTTAGGTCCATCTGTTCTAATGTGTTGTTCAGTGCCTCTGTCTCCTTACTTATTTTCTGTCTGGTTGATCTGTCCTTTGGAGTGAGTGGTTTGTAGAAGTCTCTGAAAATGAATGCATTGCATTCTTTTTCCCTTTTAATTTTGTTAGTATTTGTTTCACATATGTAGGTGCTCCTGTGTTGCACATAGCTATTTATAATGGTTATATCCTGTTACTGGACTGACCCCTTTATCATTAGGTAATGTTCTTTGTCTCTTGTTACTTTCTTTGTTTTGAAGTCTATTTTGTCTGGTACAAGTACTATAATTCCTGCTTTTTTCTATTAGTTTCATGAAATAACCTTTTTCTATCTCTTTACTTTCAGTCTGTGTATGTCTTTGGGTTTGAACTGAGTCTCTTATAGGCAGCATATAGTTGGGTTTTGTTTTTTTATCCATTCAGTGAGTCTATGTCTTTTGATTGTTGCATTCAGACCATTTACATTTAGGGTGATTATCGATAGGTATATACTTATTGCCACTGCAGGCTTTAGATTCGTGGTTGCCAAAGGTTCAAGGGTAACTTCCATACTATCTAACAGTCTAATTTAAGTCACTTAGTATGCTATTAGAAACACAGTCTAAAGATTCTTTTTTTTTTCCTCCTTTTTCTTCTTCCTCCATTCTTTATATATTAGGTATTGTATTCTGTACTCTTTGTTTATCTCTTGACTGACTTTGCTGGTAGCTGATTCGATTTTGCATCTGGTTAGTAATTAATTGTTCTACTTTCTTTACTGTGGTTTTATTTCTTCTGGTCACAGCTATTTAGCCTGAGGAACACTTCCATCTACAGCAGTCCCTCCAAAATACACTGTAGAAATGTTTTGTGGGAGGTAAACTCTCTCAGCTTTTGCTTATCTGGAAGTTGTTTAATCCCTCCTTCAAATTTAAGTGATAATCTTGTTGAGTAGAGTATTCTTGGTTTGATGCCCTTGTGCTTCATTGCATTAAATATTCCATTTCACTTCCTTCTGGCCTGTAAGGTTTCTGTTGAGAAGTCTGATGATAGCCTGATGGGTTTTCCTTTGTATGTGATCTTTTTTCTCTCTCTGGCTGCTTTTAATACTCTGTCATTATCCTTGATCTTTTCCATTTTAATCATTATATGTCTCGGTGTTTTCTTCCTTGGGTCCCTTGTGTTGGGACATCTGTGCACCTCCATGGCCTGAGAGACTATCTCCTTTCCCAGATTCTGGAAGTTCTCAGCGATTATCACCTCAAAGACACTTTCTATCCCTTTTTTTGTTTATTCTTTTGGTATCCCTATTATGCAAATATTGTTCCATTTGGATTGGTCACAGAGTTCTCTCAGCATTCTTTCATTCCCAGAGATCTTTTTTTCTCTCTGTGCCTCAGCTTCTTTGTATTCCTATTCTCTAATTTCTATTACATTTACCATCTCCTGTACTTCATCTAGTCTGCTTTTAAATATGTTCATTTTGTTTCATTTCAGATACTGTATTCTCCGATGTTTGTATGTTATTCCTGAATTCCTCCCTGAGTTCTTCAATATTTTTCTGTAGCTCTGTGAGCATGTTTATGATTTTTATTTTGAAATCTCTTTCAGGAAGATTAAAGAGTTCAGTTTCACATGACCCTCTTTCTGATTATCATGGAATTTTTGTTTGAACCAGCTTTCTTTGATGTTTCGTATTTGTAGGTGGTACCCTCCAGTGCCCAGAAGCTCTACTTACTATCTGGAGCTGCTCAGCTCCTGGAGCGATGGCAGGGATCGCAGGTGAGCAGTGCTGGTATGTTTGGAGGAAAGAAGTATTTCCTGCTTCCCAGCTGCAGTGCCTGCCTTCAGTGCCAGCTCCAGTGGGCCGAGCGTGCAGGGAGAAGCCTCTATGCTTTGTAGGTTCCATAGGTGGGGCTTCCCTGTGGTGGCCTGGTGTAATGGCGGGGCAGCTGGTTTTCGAGCCTGTGCCGGTCAGGAGGAAGGAGCAACAGGCCACGTATCACAGTGAGGGGCCTCGCAGCTGCATAGGGAGCCAGCAGGGTGGAGTTTCTTAACCTTCTGAAAGTTTCCAACCTGCTGGGCTGAGTGGTCCCTGACTATATTGTCCTCCTGATCAGCAAGCTCTGTACAATCCTTGCCTCTTTAGTTGCCCTCTCGCTGTTAGGAAGTCTCTCAGACTGCCTGCCTTTCTTTTGTCTTAGAGCGGCTGGTTGTGGATATGTGTTTTCCACAACCGGCTGGAATCTCAGTCTCTCCATGTATTCCACCTGTTTTAGCTTTTCAACCCCACTAATGTCCAGAGCACCATGTGATGTAGGTTCCTGCTCCCAAAGCAGATCTCTAGGGCCGGATGTTCGGCAGTCCTAGGCGTCCACCACCTCCCCGCTCTTTTTCTCTTCCTCCCTCCAGTGAGCTGGTTTGGGGAAGGACTTGGATCCTTCCAGATCTTGGCTTTGGTATTTTACCCTTTTCCTTGAGGTCTGCTATTTTCCCCCATGTGTAGGCAGTCTGCTGTAGCCTCCTTTCCTGTTGCTTTTGCTTTTTCAGGTTTAGATGTATTTGCTATATTTTCATATTATATGTGGTTTTGGTAGGAGGTTTCTATCTCACCTCTCAGGCTGCCATCTTTAATCTGAATCTACTTTTTGTATTTTTAAATAAAGATTGCCTTAGCAATTTTAGTATACATCCTTAGGGTAATTAACATACAGTTAATTATGTACTACTTTATTTAAAATATAGAAATCTTGCAACTTTTATAGGCCCGTATCCCTCTATATTTGTCTAGTGTAACAGATCTACATATGTTATATATCCCACAGGACAATGTTATGATTTTAATTTTAAAGTTATATAGTTAATAAAGAAATTAAGGGAAAAAACAAAATATAGTCTTTTGAAATTACCAAGACATTTGCCATTTCTGATGCTGTTCATTTTCTGAGGATTTAGGTTTCTACCTAGTATCATTTCTTCTCAGCAAAAAACTTCGTTTATCCTTTTTCTTGTGGTGTAGCTCTGCTTGTGAAGAAATTTCTTAGATTTCTTTTGTCTGAAAATGACTTTATTTTGCTTTTATTCTTGAGAAATATTTTTGCTGAATATAGAATTCTGCTTTGACAGTTTTTTTTCTTTCACTACTTTAAAGATAATATTCCATCTGGCCTTTATGTTTTCACAGAGAAATTTAGCCATCAATTGTAATATGTCCATAATATGTATGTAGTATTTTGTTTTTCTCTTGCAACTTTCAAGATATATTTTTTATCTTTGGCTTTCAACAGTTTCTGTATCATATGGTCTTCTGTTGGCAAGGAAAATATTTGGTCATTATTTCTTCAAATATTTTTCATACTTTTTTCTGTGGCATTCTTTCTTGTCTCTCCTTCCAATTACACATCCATAATTTCACTGTTTAATGTTACCTAATATATGCTGAGGCTCTGTTCATATTTTTTCCAATCCATTTTCCCTACTTTCCACTGATGGCTTTTCAAGTTCACATACTCTTTTCTCTGTTATGTTCACTTGACTCTTAAGTCCATTCAGTGAATTATTTTATTTCAGAGATTTTATTTTTCATTTCTAGAGTTTCTGTCTTGTTCTTCTTTTATTATTTTAAATTTTCTGGGGTACTTCTTAGTTCTCTGGTGAGAGTTTCATGCATTGAAAACATGTTCTGTTTTACTTATTGAGGATAGTTATAGTAGTTCCAAATACCTTGTCTGTTAGTTCGAACATCATCTCACAATTGCACTAGACTGATTTTCTTTTCTTCTGAGAATGTGTTTCATTTTTTTGTTTTTTTATATGTTGGATAATTTTGGATTGTATCCTGGACATAATAAACATTCAGTTGTGTAGACTTTGGAGTCTGTTATTTCTCATTGATGAATAGTGTTTCCTTTATTTTAGTTGGTCATTTTCTTGACTGGGCTTGAAACTCTGTTGCTTATGCACTAATTCCTTATACTGTTTCGATCTTTTGCTGTTAGCCAGGCTGCTTTGAGTCTGTTCTGTATTGTGTGGTTCAGGAGTCAGTAATGGGGGTAGATACTCAGTTTGCAGGTCCCTGTCTGGCTCTTTCCCTGTGGGATTCCTCAACTTGCTTCAACATACACAGTTTGCCAGCTCTCCTTTTCTGGTTCCCCAGGCCAGAAAGATTGTGGATTTTTTTAGGTCTCGCCTTACCACCCTGCACACTGCAGAGACTGCATGTATCTCCAGGCTAAAAGCCATGGAAGTGGGAACTTACTGGTATAGCCGCCTATCTTCCCTTCTCCTTGGCAGCTGGAATTCCTTATCAGTCTGCTTTCATCCATTCTTTTGTACCTTCAGGCAGTTGCTTTTTCATTACGTCCAAGCTTTGTAGTTTTTTTCTGTGAGAGGAAGAGTGATTGTTGGTAAGAGGTTTTATTTGATCACAATCAAAAGCCTCTTCATTTCTTTTTAATTTTTAAGAATGTCTGCTTTCCATATTTTATTTTTCTTAAGGATTATCCATTATGTTTGTTTATTCCTATGATTCTACTGATGATTCCTGTGGTTCTCATGGTTTTTCTTCATTTTTAAAATATCTTTTCTTTTATTTCTTATTCTCTCCAGAGTTCTGTCACCTTCTTTTTCAAAATCTGCCTTTTCTCTAGTCAACTAATTTCAGTGTATCCAGTAACACAAATTAATTTCTTTTGCTTGTTTTGAAATATTAGGTTACAGTTTTCATCTGATTAGTGTACAGGTCTCTGCTTCTTTTTCTTTTTTTCCTATGATAAATTTGTACAGGATTTTCTGTTACTTATATTTTAAGTAAAATAAGTTTTCCTATATTTTAGGACGGAGGGAAGGGTCACGATAACTTTACGACTGCTCTTGTATTTTGTTTGTTTTTTCTTGCTAAGTGACAAAAAAATATGCTCATGTACTGTCTGCGACCTGCTTTCTTTAGTTCTTATCCCTACTTTTATTTGGACTTTTCTTCTCCTTTCCACCTACTGTTCTCACATTGTTCACTTGGGATTCTCTCCCCAGTTTCTTCTGAGCACAGGGCTTTATCTTGAAGGCAGCCTTGGCTTGTTAGTTTGTAGAGCTGAGGGTCTGCTCTGTATCCATCACATACTATCATCTGAAGAGCTGCCTCCTTTGACGTCTGTTTTCATATTGGGCCACCACAGTTTCCACTAAGTAACAATGGATGATTTGGGAGTTCTTCAGTCTGGAGGACCACCAAAGGTCCGATGGCCTTCCTTCTGTGTGTGCCTGTATGGATGCTAATCCTACCTAGGCAGGTAGCTGTTGGGAGTTTGTCCACCTCCTCTCACAATTGATTCAAGAGACTACTTTGCCATCTCATGCTGAAGATATTGTCAGTCACTCTTTGGGTTTATCACCCTCATTGATCTGTCTGTCTTTAATGGAGGGGCTTGAGTTGATTCGACAATGATGCTACTGCCATTGCCCTCTTCCCAGAATCCTCCTTTTTTTAGCATATTTAACTTGACTCTTTTTTAAATCTTATTTTCTGGTATTTAAGATCCATTTCTTGAATAAATGGCTGCTGCCTTTAGAACCAGGCTTGTGATTATTCACCACACTCTGTGTCTGTGTCAAGATAAAGTCCCAGCAGCTCCTTTACTCCTTCCTTTTTTTCCTGTTGCCACTAAGAGATGACCAGAACTTGTAAATTATGGAAGCCTTCAGATCAATGGCAATATTGTGCCTTTCTTAACACTACTGGGTTTATGCTTGTTCTTCAGTTTTTTGAAATTGAGTAATACAGTATTTATATACATCATGTACATACTCAGGGGATGATACTATAAGGAAAAGCAAGGGACTAATTAACCGAGAAGTTAGAAAAGTATTTACCTCTAAGTTGAATGAGGGAGATGAAATTAGAAATAGATATAGATAAGATATAGGAAAATGCCCAATCTTTTAATCTGGGTGGTGGATATGTGAGTGTGTCTTTACTATTATTTTTGAAATTGTGTACACAATTTTATGCCCTCTTTTGTATCGTGAAGATAAGCTGAACAGAGTCTCTGGAACATAATCTGAATTCAGTGTCCTTGAGACACCCGCCTGGGGACGTCACTGAGCAAAGGCAGGAGTGAGTCCAAGGGAAGCAGGGTTCACCACTGTTGGGGCTTTTGGCAGAAAGATGAGCATCCTTAGCTGTTGCAGGAGTCTGTGGAAGGGATAGGAACTTTATTGGCTCAAGAACAAATAAAAATCTGGGGCACACTCACCCACGCATTCTGCCTCATGTTAAAAATAAAGCTTTAATGGTCCCCAGGCCTGTTCTGAGGGGCTGCTCTCCAACCTGGAGGTGACTCATACTTTTTTTTTTTTTGTTATCATTAATGTACACTCGCATGAGCAACATTGTGGTTACTAGATTCCCCCCATTCTCAAGTCCCTGCCACATACCCCATTACGGTCACTGTCCATCAGCATAGTAAGATGCTATAGAGTCAGTATTTGTCTTCTCTGTGCTATAATGCCTTCCCTGTGTCCCCCCCGTCATGTTATGTATGCTAATCATAATGCCCCTTATTCTTCTCCCTCCCTTCCCACCCACCCTTCCCAGTCCCTTTCCCTTTGGCAACTGTTAGTCCATTCTTGGGTTCTGTGAGTCTGCTGCTGTTTTCTTCCTTCAGTTTTTGCTTTGTTCTTATACTCCACATCTGAGTGAAATCATTTGATACTTGTCTTTTTCGGCTTGGCTTATTTCACTGAGCATAATACCCTCTCGCTCCATCCATGTTGTTGCAAATGGTAGGATTTGTTTTCTTCTTATGGCTGAATAATATTCCATTGTGTATATGTACCACCTCTTCTTTACCCATTCATCTACTGATGGACACTTAGGTTACTTCCATATCTTGGCTATTGTAAATAGTGCTGCGATTAAACATAGGGGTGCATACGTCTTTTCAAATCAGGGATCTTGTTTTCTTTGGGTCAATTCCTAGGAGTGGACTTATTGGGTCAAATGGTATTTCTATTTTTGGTTTTTTGAGGAGCTTCCATATTGCTTTTGACAACAGTTGAACCAATTTATATTTTCCACCAGCATTATAGAAGAGTTCCCCTTTCTTTGCATCCTTGCCAGCATTTGTTTCTTGTCTTTTGGATGTTGGCCATTCTAATTGGTGTGAGGTGGGGAAATACATTTTTTGAAATGATGAACATTTAAACATGACATGTTCTTGATTTAGTTTGCCTGAATATAGAGTTCTACTTTGGGAATTTTTTTTTTCAGGGGTTTAGAGGCATTGCTTTATTATTGTCTTGCTTCCAGTGTTGTGTTTGAGAAATCCAAAGCTGGCTGATTCCTGATTTTTAAGGAAGTGTTATAAATTTAAAAGAATCTCTAAAAGCATGTGGAATCTTTTGTCACCAGTTTCTGACATTTCACAATGATGTGCTTATTTTTATTAATGGTTGTGGGCCTTTTTAATCTGCCATTTTATAAGTATTTCTTAACTAATTTTGTTAATGATTTTAATCCCTCTAGTTTTGTGATCGCCTTTTCCTGGAACTCCTTTTATTCTGATGTTGGACCCCCTGAATTAATCATTTCTCTCTTATTTTATCTCTGTCTTTTGCTGTACTTTGGGGAAATCACCTCAACTATATCTTACAGTCTTTCTGTTGATTATTGATTATTTATTTCTTGGATCATATTTGTAATCTGTAAGAACTCTTTCATTTTGTTCTGTGTATGTTGTTTTTTTAATAGCACCTTGACATTCATTCGTGGGTAGCGTCATCTTTCTGAAAGCAATACGTTTTTTTTTAAGGTTTTCTTCTCGTACATAGATTCTTTTTTCTCCAAGTTGATTTTCTGTTCCTTGTGGTCTGTCTTCCATGTTAGAGGCATTCTTTAGATGGCTGGCTATCCTTTGCTTTCTGCTCATGATTAAGGTTGTAGTATGTTAGAGGTCTGTTTATTGGGGAGCCCCTGATTTCACAGTCTGTCTTCAGGTCTTTCCTCTTTGACTGGTCAGATTCAAGAAGGAAGGAGAAAACAAGAGGCTTCCAGTCTCCAGCTGAAAGTGTATAAGTGTCTGGTTGCTAGATGTTAGGGATTCTGTGTTCAGTATTCACACTTCATATAACCACCAAATCCCTTTGGTTTAGGTAGGTTGCCCTGGTCTTTAGGTCTACTTGGTTTCTTCCATTCCAGAGATCCTCTGTTCTATATTCTATTTAGATAAAAAACTTCAGATCCACTGAGCTGGGGAGAAGTGCTCTCTAGTGGATAAAGGAAGGAGAGAATTTAAGCTTCTTAATAGCTTTTTGCCAATCCCTTTTTTTTTTCTTTTAAGCTCAAATTCCTGCTGCTCACCTTTAGTTCTAGAACTGTCCGGTGCCACCAGTTCCATGCCTTTTGACATTCTGAGATGCACATCATTCATTCTCAGCTTTTCTCGCCACTGACCTGGGATTTGATTTTCTCTGGCCTGCTAACTCAATTGCTCCTTGTCTCTTGGCCTTGAAGTTTCCAGAATTACAGTGCTGTGTGTCTTTTTGCCTATTGTCCCTTTTTTCTTGTCTTTAAAAAAATCCTTTTGCTGTAGTTTGGTGTGTATTTCAGCTGTGTATGCTTTAGATGACTGTGTCCACTTTGTAGTCTTTACCTGTAAACCCTATCCACTTTTTCATGTCCAGCATCTTCTCATTCTTTATGTCTTAAATATAATCTCTTCGGAGAGGCCTGCCCAAACCACCCTATGTAAAGGAGTCATTCCCTATCTCCTTCTTTATTCTGTATTTTAGCTTCCTGTATGTTTCTTTATTGACCTTTAAAGCAATTTTTTGTCCTTTTTGTCTGTCTTTCACTCTTTGCCATAAGCATGATGAGATTAAGGACTGTAGCTGTCTCATGCACTGTTATATGCCCGGTATTTGGCACATAGTTGACTCTCAGTAATTATTTCTGAATGAGTAAAAGAACAAATTATGTGACAACTGTATGATTTTTTTAAAAATTGAAGTTTCCTCTGTTTTTCATATGTAGAAAAAGAAGAGCAAGGGAATAAAACAGCACTACATCAGGATTGTTGTGAGGCTTATATGTGTTAAAAGGTTAAAGTGCTTAGAACAGCGCCTGGCACATAGTAAATACTAAAGAAATGTTATGTTTTTGTCTTAAAAAGAGTATCTAAAGAGTTATCATTTTATATTTAATTGTTGTTCCATATTGATCAAATTAGAGAAAATGTTATATGAGGGACTGAATTATTCTTGAGTATTATGTAGATGTTCTGAGTCATGGCACATCTGAAATTTAGCTCCAGGTTGACCATGAATCTCAACTTTACTGTTTCTAGGACTTTAGCACTGTTGTGGAAGAGAATATACTTTAGCAGGAAGGTAGAATCCAAAATATTTCCCGGAGTTTGCCTATGTAACCAGATATTTTCATTTCAGGACAGTGCTGTTTATAATTCATGTTTTTATTTAGGCAATTCTGGATATCTCCATCTTTTTAGGGAGTGTAATTTATTTTTGGTGCAGTCATCTTTTGAAATGGAGCCTCATTGATTGGATAGGTGGTTGATAATTCAGGTATGTCTTGAGTATAACACTTAGATGTAGAAACTGAAAGATAATTCATAGTCATCAGCCTCTGCATATCTCTGAAATTATTTAATTTCCATCAAATAGCTCCTTAGTTCCTCAAAAATCTATGATTATTGAGAGCTCAACACAGGTTAGCCATTTAGTTTCCGTCTGCTCAATCCATATGTCTGGATTTATACTTCCTTGAAAAATCAGTAATGCTCTTGTTTTCCTTCCTTCCCACCCTCATCCTCCCATCCTTCACTTTCAAGTACAGTATTTAGATGTCTTGTCATACTGGAAAGAAAGTACAAGCTTGTGATGGGATGGAAGGTACTTTAAATTTGGCCTCTTAGGTTCTTCAGTTTCAAAGTCTTGATCTGAGGAAGTTGCCCAATAAACTTTTAGAAAAAAGCTTCTATAACCTAACATCATTGCATTAACATGAAATAGAACTCTGTATTCCATTTCAAATTATTACTAATATCCACCAAACACATTAACAAAACTCACCAACAATATCACTTTCTCCATCATTCCATGAAACGTATCTGACTTTCAAAGTTCCCAGAACAAGCTCTCCTGACCAATAGTGCAATAGAAACCGGAATAGCAATCATCTCTTTTGACTTGAATAAATTGGCTTTTCTTTGTTGCAAATGCCCCTTCTCTGGCAAATAAAGTGTTTCTGTGAAATGCCTTTTTCCAGCAGGCAAGTGGTTAGGTCTCACTAATTCATGTGTGAAAGCACTGGATGATGTATCTGTGTGTTTTTATTAATGTGCTACACTTGCATGATGGGTCACAACTAGTTCAGTTGTTTCTCTTTATAGGGTAACATGTTGGAAAGTGGTTCTATCATTTACCTTCTATGTGTCCTTGGCAAGTCACTTAATATCTCTATAACCCTTGGTAGAGACTTAGAAGATCCCCATATTTTCTCATTGGTAATATGCAAATAACAGTAACAATACAACTATTATTTTTGCTTACTGGCACAAAGTAAACAGAATTTAGAATCATTGGTGTGATTATTGTGACCCGGTGGATGAGGATTATGTCTTTTTTATTGTTTGTTTATCCACATCTGGATGTGTCTAGCATGTGGGAGTGTTCAGTCAATATCTGGTGGATGATTAAGAACTCTGATATCTTTTCCTTTGCTTTTCTTGCTTAGATTTTGTTAAATGTCTACAGTTCCCTAGAAGTCCTGAGGTGTATTGTTTTTCACAAGTTAAGTGCTCAAAAATGTAACCAAATAATGTATGTAGAAGTGCTTGGAAAAATGTAAATGGCTCTACAAATGGAATTGATGATGGTGGTGAGGGTGATGGTGATGATGGTGTCACAGTCGCTCGCCAAAGAACAGGGGTGCTCTTTGCTGACCTCTCCTGCCTGCTGAAAGTGACAGGTAAAGTTTGCCACCTGGAACTAAAACTGACTGAAAAATATATATGTGATCATATGACTATTTGGAAGAATTAACAACGAGATTTGTGATATCTGACAGCTTTTTGCTGTTGAGGTGGGATTCGATTGTTCTGGCTCTCTAAGTATGTGTATCTTTTTCCACCACCCTTCATTTGTATTTTCTATGGAGTTTTGCTTTTGGTAAAAGGGGAAGGATCCTTCTTTGATCAAGGATTTCTAAGGAACTCTGGTTCTTGTTAGAGTTCCCAAACAACGCTTTGTTGCATTGTTCTCTCCCTATCTCCATTTCTGAAGATCTTTATTATTAGCTATATTTTGTCTTAAAAAAATGAGTCTCTGAATATAGAACTGTATTTCAGTATCAAATGCAGTAATAGATGTGTGTGTGTGCATGTGTGTGCATGTGTAGGTATATGTAGGAGTCATGCTTGATTTTGTTGATGGCATGTCACTGCTCTTTTCCTTACTTTACAGATTCTTCCATTTTAAGAGACAGAGTATCGGACTGGGGAAGGAGGAGAAGGATCTCACTTGTCACTGCTGATTTTAGTAGCAATTTATTATCTTCTGTGTGTCAGTCATTGTGCTAGGTATTGATACATGTAATGTTTTAAAATCCTTACACCAACCCTGTGAGATAGATATCACCATCCCCATTTTATAGGTTAGGAGACTGAGGCTCAGAGAAGTTCATTACTTGGCCCACGTTCTCATAGCTAGTAAGTAGAAGAGCCTGAATTCAAATGGCAGTTGGATTTTAATTTTAGTTGAGTCTAATTTTCTATATGCTTTGAACTTGTCATTCCTCCATTTTCCATCTGTAAAATGGAATTTTTTTTTGTGTGTGTGAAACCTCTAGTTGCTAGGGATGGGATGAGGAAGAGGGTGGAGGCAACTCCTAGAGTAGCTGCGGAAAATCACAGGTGTATAATGAAATAAATGGAAGGGTTTGGAGAAGCTGGAACATGGGGACAGAAGTGGAAATAAGAGACTAGAGGCGTGTATGCTTTGTGTTCTTGGGGCCTTCCTTGGGAGCCTGGTATGCAGGTTGTAATTGTGACCCTGGAAGGGAACAGGGAAGGGGTGCTAAGGAATTGGTACAATGCCCCTCAGAAGTCTGGTGTGGCTTGTGATATTAAGGGGTTTGTTAATTTTATTGGATGTAATAGTAGTATTGTGATTAGGTTATAAACATCTTCATCAATCAGGGATTATACTAAAGTATTGATAAGTGAAATGATCTATGGAGAGAATTGTGTAAAGGAATAGATAGTGACTAGCACAGTTGAGTGTTGGGCACACAGGCTTCATTGTATTTTGCTCTCTACTTCCATGTGTTAATATTTCCATAATAAAAAGTAAACAAATAAAAAGACCAAAACCAAACCCCTCTTCCCCAAAAACTTCATGTGAAAATAAAGGGTAAATAGGAAAGATGCAGTTATGCTAATGAGGCCTTCTAAATGCTATGGGCTCAAAGGAGACAGGTTACTTGAATTTTAGGCTCTGTGAGTATCAGACCGAACTCCAAATTCTGGCCTGTTTCTTTAACATTATCCCCCAACCAAAGTTCCCTCGACATGAGTTCTTTAACAGTATCACGGGTTCAAATTTTATGCCCACTGGGGTAGTGTGGACAGACACTTTCTGCATGCAGGAGTTCTCTGTGGTCCTTACACAGAAGTCGAAGCAAGCCTAACTCACTCTGAATTGAAAGGGATCAATTTTAGCTGTGCTAATAAGCCTTGTACATTTTCTCCTTCTCCCCCTAAAATTATTTTTCACACACCTAGGGGTGTGCCTCTCTGAGGGTTGTTTCACTTTCCTGCACCTAGAGGTACATAGCTCTAATCCTCAGCTGATACTGGTTCAGAGGCTGAGGACTATTTATATTCTTCTGCTCTGTCTCTGTTCCCTGAGCTGGTCAGGTGAGAGAGGGCACATACATCCTATGATCCTAAGGCCATGCCTGGTTTCTTAGGCAGTTAGTTCCTTGAATTGGGGCTCCCTGTCTGTGCCTCTGACTCTTGGAATAGCTATTCTGTGCTCTCTCCATCCTTGTAGACATAAGCCCATCCTCAGCCTTCAGTCAGTTTTCAGCCAGATCACAATATGTCTTATGGGAAACTGGAGACTTTGGAAGAAAGTGATGCAGTAGTTCTTATGATACAAATTGTCCTTCCTATAAGAAATGGGAAGAAGAGGTAGAGGGAATTGGTGTCACTTCCAAGATCTAAAACTAGTCCATGAAAGGCATATAAATTCTAAACAGCTTTGTTCTACCAACAATCATGTGATATATGAATTCATTCATTTATTCATTCATTCATCAAACATGTATTTAGTACCAGACACTTATTAAATGCTGGGTATACAAAAATAGAAGAGCTGGTCTGATGGCAAGGATCTGATATCATCCTAGTGGAGAAAATAGTGAGTGAGTTAACTTACAGTGGTGAATGCTGTGACAGAAGAAAGCCATGTGTGCTATAAAAGCACTGAAGATGTGCATCCAATGTACCTCTGGGTAGGGAGGGTTAGTTATCTATAGTGAAATTGGTTACAGTTGCGTTTTGAGAATTCTTAGCAGTTGGTCAGGCAGAGAAGTATGGATTGCATTCCTGCAGAGAGAATAGTGTGCAAAACCAAGGAAAAGTAAGAGCATTGTTAATTGGGTTTTTGAACCAAGTCAAAATGTGGTACATATGGAAAAGATAGAAGGTGAAGCTTGACAGTTGAGAAGGGTTCATGCTGGACTCTATACGCCAAGTTAATTATTTGAGTTTCTACTAACAGGACATGAGGAAGATTAGAATTTTAGAATTATTACCCTGGAGGATCATGTGAAAAAGGGATCAGAAGGGTATCAGTCTGGATGTCACAGCAATAATCTAGGCAAGAGATTTTGCAGGCTTAAAGTGATGTCAGTGTAGTTGGAGGAGAGAGTAGACTTAGATGATTTCTAGATAGAACCAATTGGACCAAGAAGTATAATTTGTTGGACATGAGAGACTCTTTGAGATACACAAAAATAGTGAATTAAGACATATATGCAGGGTGATTAAGAAGGATATCTTATTTCTTGCTGATCCTCCAATCAAAAGAAGAAATGAAAAGGTACCAGGCATAATTTTTACTTTAACCATTGTGATGAGGATTTATAGCAATCCAAATTTGTGAAGTGTTTCAAAGTACTCTTTATTTATGTCTATCATTTCTCAATGAAAGGTTAGACTGAAAAGAAGATGAATAGTTTAAAAGGAGGGGCAATGACAGCAAATCCATAAAGCTTGGACTTTTAGTAGTGGAAGAAGAAACCAATAAAAAATAAGATGGAATTAGGATATATGCTTTCAATCTACAATGTTAATAATCAGTTTTGCAAAGAATGTGGGGGAGGTGTTATTTTAATTTCTCATTTGGCAAAAGCACAACAGAACAAAACAAAACAAATAAACAAGAACCCCTGAGGCTCAGAGATATTAAATGCTTTGGTTGAGGTCACACATAGCTATAGGTGGGAACTCACATTGCATCCCAGAGCTTCTCTGCAGGACATTGTGACAGGTGTCATAACTCTATGACATTTACAGCATGTTTACAGTTCAATTCATGAAAAGTGAGTTGCCAAGGACACATAGGAGGTAAATGATAGAGCGACTTTCTGACATGTTACCTATTGGAAGAAAAAAATGGATTAATACTGCAAATAATAATGAACCAATAAAAATCTTTGGAATATGTCAAGTGAAAAGATTATCTGAAGTTCTGTTGAATGAGAAATGGGAGGAAAATAAATCATGAAAAAGAGTTCTCCATTACTTAAATGTTATACAAACAAATTTTGTCTGGATATTATTTGTGCAAATGATATTAGAATTAACAAAATTTTTAAAAGAACATGAATGGGATATCAGATAGCTGACATTTAAACATTCAGTTCATTTCAACCACTGTGTTAAGGTTGACCATCTTATATGTATCTAGCATTGTGACAAGTTCTAAGGAGGTAATAAATGATATATAAGATAGTTATCTCCTCAAAGATCTCCAAGTGTTCTTGGGGATACTGGATTTGTGAACATAAAATACTTTAGAATCATCTAGAACCTCTGTTATCATTGATAAATTTATATAATTACGTGACAATTTTCTAGGCAGATAATGAGTGTTCTGAGGAGTCAGAAAAGGGACATAGTGATAATGTCTGGAATCAACCAGAAGGCTTCATGAAGTGTATGATTCTTAAAATAGGCCTTAAGGATGAAAGGGATTTGATTGTTCAAGAATAAAAGTGTGGGATTAGTGAAGTAAAGAAGTTTTGTGTTTTCTAAAAAAAATAAACAGATTTAGTCTAATATTTCATCAGTTCATTACAGTGTTACTAAATGAAATATTGAAAACCTACATGAAATAATAGTAGTATTAATATTTCATGCTATAGCATAAGGTAAATATTATTAAGTCAGTAAAAATAATTGTAAAGAACAATGTGGTTTGGTGGAAAAGCCTGGCTTTTATAGCCAGTTAAACTATCAGTTCTATCACTTACTAGCTTTGTGCCTTTGGACAAGTTACTTACTCTTGAGCTTTGGTTTACTGAGCTTTAAAGGAAATTATAATAGCCACCTGTAAAAGTTATTGTGAGGGTTAAAAATAATGTATATGGGGCACCTGATAAGTAATGGGTGTTCATTAAATATTATTCATATGTATACTACTCGTGTTTAATGAGATACTGTCTTTTTGAAGGTAAATGTCTCAATTATGACCAAAAGCTTTCAATCATGAGTATTTCTTGTTTGACTCAGCAATTCTGTGACCAAAAATTTATTCTAAGGAAGTAACTAAAGATTTGTGTACATATACTTAAAAGGATATTCTTTGCAGCATTGAATACAATAGTGAAAAAAAACCCAAACCTCACAAGCAGATGATTGATGAGATAAATTACGATCCACTTACATAAAGGAAAACTATGAAGCCATTTAAATGATGATGTAGAAATGTATTTCTGATAGAAGGTGAAGAAAGCAGATTCTGAAATCATATATATTATAATCCTGTTTTGTAAACATATATTTATGCACAGAAAATTTTCTTGATGGGTAATACACCAAAATGTTAGTTACAGTTGTCTTTGAGTAGTGGGCCTTTAGGTGATTTTTATTTTCTTCATTGCACTTACCCGAATTTTTTACCTTTATTGTAATGAGCATAGCTAAAAAAAATTTAAAAATAGGAATGGGTCACTATTAAAATATTTAGTGACATAGGAAAATACTTAAGATTTAAAGAAAAAAATGATTTAAAACTTATATAATCCCAATTTTGCTGAAGTATTTTTATATATTTTTAAAGTCATTATAAGACTGAATTTTGCTTTTGTGGCTTTTTTTCTCAAAATGTAACAAAGCTTCTAAGAAATGATGGGGATAGGATGCATAGTGAAGTGGCAGAGAGCAGAGATTAGACTCATACATGCCCGGATGCCCATCATGACTTTGTTAGACTTCTTTTTGTGTTTTCTTCATTTTCATCTACAGCTTTAACAGCTGGCTTTTTTGGCTATTTCATAATTAAATAAAGTTCAACCACTGTAAAAGGCACTCTCCCCTCCCTCCCTCTTTTCCTTTCATCCTTACTAGGACCCAGCTTTTTCAGCACCCACTGGTCACTGGGGAACAAGAGACGTAATTCTTGGAGCCTACTGTCCACTTGGGAGGGATAGTCAGCAAACACTCAAAATTTTTTTTCTTTTCTTTTCTTTCTTTCTTTCTTTCTTTATTATTGTGAAATGATTATCACAGTAAGTTTAGTTAACATCCTTCAACATACAGAGTTACAAATTATTTTTTCTTGCCATGTGAACTTTTGAGGTTTTTTTCTCTTAACAACTTTTCAATACACAAGACATTGCTCACCATGCAACGAACAAGTTCCAATACAGCAAACACTCAAATTTTAAGTATATATTTAAAAATTGTGCTACCTACTGTGAAAAGAAGAACAGACTATTGGGACTGAGAAAATGGGGGTGGAGGAAAGGGAATCAGTTTAGACATGGAAATCAGCAAAGACCTCCAAGGGGAAGTGACATTTTCAGTCAGCCTTGAAGTAGGGATAGGAGTTAGCCAGACAAAATGTGTAGGAAAAATATTCTAGGAAGAGGGACAAACATACATAAAGGTTTTCAGGTAAAAAATAGCTTTGCGTTAAGAAAAACTGCGGCAAGAGTCCATGTGTCTGCTTCTTGTGGTATGACTTGAGATTGGAAGGTAGGTAGGGAGCTGGTGTAATATGTTAAGGATTTTGGATTTTATTCTGAGGGCAAGGGGCAGCCCTGAAGGATTTTCATAAAATGGTTTCTACTTAAGGAAGATTTCTTTGGCTGCTCTGAGGACCAAGAATGCAGAGAGGCAAGAGAGAAGCGGGAAGGTGAGGAAGGAGGCTGGCAGGGTCCACTGGGAGATGATGGTTTCCAATAATAATAGTGAAGATAAAGAACAGAAGGTAGTTTGCAGTTGGAGTTTGGTGGTAGCATTGACAGGACTTAGTGGCAGATTGAATTAAGGGACCGAGGGAGAGGTAAGAGGACCTGTCAAAGATGATTCGTAGAATACTTTGCTGGAATGATTTGGTGGATTGCAGAGATGGTTGAGGAGGTTTTTTTGAGAGTGAGGGGTGAAATAAGAGTTCAGTGTGGGACATTTACTTTGCAATATCTGTAAGTTCTTTAGTTTAAGAATTGAATAGATGAGGTCTGTTACTCAGAAGAGCCACCTGTCTGGGATGGAGAAACACATTTAAGAGTAGTTGGCACAGATAGTGTTGCAAGCCCTGCAGATGGATGGGGTTGCCTGTAGAGAGAATATGGGGAGAGAGGAACTGAGAGTTTAGGGCTGAGCCCTAAGGAATTCCAACTTTTAAACATTGAATAATGGGGGAGGTGGCATAGCTCATTGAGAGGGATACATGAGGGAAGTAGGAAGACTAGGAAAATGTGGTCCCAGGGAAGCCAGCAGGAGAGTTTCAAGGAGGGAGGAATTGGCTATATGGAACACATTGAAGGTCTGTGAAGGGACGGCTGGAAAGTGCCTATTGGATGTGGCAATGTGGAGGCTTAGATGATGGTGGAAAAAGCAGATTAAGTGGAGTGGTGGAGGAGGAAGCCAGACTGGAGCGAGTGGAAGAAAGAATTGGAAGTGATGGAGAGATGATAGAGTATACACAAGTCATTGGCTCTGAGGAGAGAGGCCAGTAGCTGGAAGGGAATGTTAAGTCAAGGGAGATGTTTGTTTTTTTCCTTTTAACAAGATTCTAGAGTTGATTTGAATGCCAATAGAAATGATTTAGTGAGGAGGGAGCAATTAATGATGTAGAAAGGACAACTGATGATAGTAGGTGGATTGACTGACAGGAAGGGGAAAGAAGAAGATGCAGGTAGGCTTTTGAAGTCTGCTGTGTATTAAGTGGACACTATGCACTATGGTAAGTGATTCGCACAGTAAGTGATGTATTATTTACATTAGCCTCATGAAATTGGTGTGATTATACCCATTTTACAGGTGAGGAAACTGGGTTAAGTAGAGATAGAGCCAAAGTCTTAAACCAGAACTGTTTGATTTCAGAGCTCAGACTCTTAGCTCTCACTTATGCTTTGGTAGGACTTCCCCTGTGCTGGTGTATTAATCAGTTTGCTAGGGCTTCCACAACAAAGTACCACAGACTAGGTGGTGTGAACAACAGAAATTAAATTTCTTGCTGTACTGGAGGCCAGAAGTCCAAGATCAAGGTGTTTGCAGGTTTGGTTTCTCTTGAGGCCTCTTTGACTTGCAAACGGCCACCTTTTCTCTGTCCTCACATGGCCTTTTCTCTGTGCATACATATCCCTGGTGTCTCTCCCATGTCCTAATCTCTTATAAGGACGCCAAGCATCCTGGGTTAGAGCCCATTCTCAAGGCCTCATTCCAACTTAATCGCCTCTTTAAAGGCCTTATCTCCAAATACAGGGGACACAAGTCAGAATATAAGAGATAGCTTCTGTTTTCTTAAAGTATAAGGAGAAAAGTGGATGTGGTGATATTTGGAGGAGTGTGGAGAGGGATAAAATAGTGACTGAAGAGGGGAGAAGGAGTTTCCTAGTGAAATGGAGCCTTCGGGTCAGCGGAGTTGGAGACCATTTGTTTATATCTGTCCAACCCAATTGTCTGAGTTTCTGCAGCAATATTCAGGTATATGGTTGGAGTAAAGAACAAGAACTCCATGGGGTGATGAGAGTGTTGGGTGTTCATGTGGGCTTGGTAATAAGCCAGAGGATCATCTCTTGTGTGCCAAGTTGAAATGTAAATAAGTTTTATTCACATTTTCAGCACAATTACAAATTACTGTATGTCAGGGACCTTTCAGGATGTTCTCAAGTAGCTGGAAATATGAAAGTTAAATAAATCTGACTGCTAAGGTTTTGTTGCATTCACCAGTGCAAAAGTTAGCTTGAATATTTTTCCAACTGGCTCTATAAATTGTCTTCCATGATTATTTACCACTATCTTTGTTCTTCTTTTACTGAGCACCTACTAGATATCTGGCACTAGGGGTACAAAGAGTTAACAATCTAGTGTGGGAGACAGATACGTATATGTGCAAAAAATTCCCAAGTGATAAGTGCTATTATTAAAATAATAATTCTCTTGTGCATTTAGCCCACAAGTTTATCGAGTGCCTACTAAGTGCCAGGCAGTGTATTAGGCTTGGGTTAGAGACATGAGTAAGCTACTGCTTTTGCCTTCAGGAAATTCACAGCCTGATGTAGAAAAATGAGCAGGTAAGTAAAACAAACACAATACAATGTGATGCTTGTAAAATATTAAAAGATATCAAAGAAGGGAGCGATGCTTGTCTCTGCTTTCCCTTGCATGTTTGGACACCAGTTGAAAGGAGCCATTGCTACATTTAAAAAAAAGGAAATATAAAAATAATATTCATTTATCTCACATTTTTAAATGCTTGCTATTATTGTGTAGTGACAGATTTGTAAGTCTTGAAATAAGAGCAAGCTGGGGAATCTATGATTTTTTTCCTCATTTGAGCTTATTGTTCACAAGCTGTGCTATCAACACCTTTTTTAGGTGGTGGAATGATTCTGGTATTCCTGAAATACTTGACAGAAACCTGTGGAATATTACATCTTGAGAAAAGTCATAGTAGCAGAGTCTTACCGTCGTGGTGGCTGAACAGAAAGCGTATCCTGGCTTAGCACACATCTCAGATATTTGGGACTTGAAATGATGTACCAGTGTTGGGGTTCCCCATAATGTGATTTAAAAAATGATGAATAGCAGATCAAAAACTTGGAGAAGAAAATGGATTTTTGTAGATTATTAACTGAAACATTTTCAAGTATCACTTTTTACTTTATCCCAGGAAATAGTTATTTACAACCAAACACTTAAGGTTTTAATTGAGGCAATGGATGTAAACTTGTTGCTTTCTTCAGAAGTGATGTGCTGTACAGACTCAAGGTATTATCTGTCATCTAGACTTATTGTGGGAAAATAGCAACCATATGATGGAAATAATGGTGGTAGCGGGAGGGAGAAAAGACAAGTTAGATAAATGGTATTGTGGGATTTAGAATCAATGATTAATCTATTAACAGCTGAACATTGCTTTGATGTCATGCAGTGAACACCCACCATTTGCATATTGACTTCACTTCAGAATCGTATTCTAGATTATGTCCTAGTAGAAAGAGCACTGGATGGGAGTCAGGGTTTATACGATCTAATCAAGCTCTGCCATTGACTGCCTATGTGCCTCATCTTCCCTACCTGTAAAATACTGATAAAATGAAATGGTTATCGGAAAGGTCTCTAAGGCCTTTTCACTCCTGACATTTCATCATTCTGTGATTCTACGTCCCATGCCTATCAAAAGTTTTTTGACTTTCTTTAAGTTGCTTAAGCCAGCATTTCAGTTAGGATGCATCCAGGAGCTAATTTCTGTGGGCTGTTGGGAACAGCAAGGCCTTGCTTCTCCAGGACTTGATATGTCTTCTGTTAACTGCTGACAGTGAGCCATACCACCTAAAAGGCTCCCTTGGTAGCCTTAAAGATTGAAAGGACAAATGGACAGTGTTGAGAGCTCTGTGGAAGAGGAGACCTGAGAGACGTTGATCATCATGGCCCCTTGGGATTTGCAAAGAGGAATGATAGAACTGGGCCATTCACTGCAGCCAGGTCAAAGGTCAGGTCAGGAATGTGGACAATGCTGGTGACTCCAGGTAGGTCTAGGAGGGTAAATAAGCCTATTTAGTCCCTCCTGAATCTTGAGAAGATCTGGGCAGCCAAGCTGAGAGAGCTATTAGGAAGTCTCCTAATTTATGAAATTCCTTGGAAGAAAAATGTGACATTCATTTTTTCTATTTTTATTACTACCCAATCATTGTATTCATTCTTAATACTCACCAAGTCAATCTACCCAGCATATTCTCACAGTTCAAACATTCACAAAACACGTTTTTATAATTCCTTATTGAGTTAAAAATCTGGTTTTCACTTGATGCCATTGTGCAATGGTCTCCCTATATTTTAGGATTTTTGGAGGGAGACCTTTGAGTTTCCTCCTCCAGTTTTAGTTAAACAATATTAAATAGAATTCTCTGGTGGCAGAGATTTATATCTATTATTATTTTGCTAATAATAAGATACCTTGGGGATGATTATGAAATGATTTGTAGTACTACCTTACTTAGTGATAAAAGAAAGTAATGGATAGTTTGTGAATGAGATGACGAACTAGATAACTAAAAATGATTTTGTGTGCTAAATACAGTTGCAGGAAATTAAAGGTCTTTTGTAAATGTTTCTATCATGGACTTCCAGTAAAAATTTATGTATTTTCCTCAAAATACTGATTAAATTCATGTATCTGATTAGTAAAAAAAAATAACTGTGTATCTATACATATTACAAAATGATGCTTTTTTTTTTGTTTTGCTTTTATTTAGTTGCTTCCAAGATCCGGTACTTACAGGAATATCATAACCGGGTTCTCCACAACATTTATCCTGTACCTTCAGGAACAGATATTGCAAATACCCTGAAATACTTTTCTCAGACCTTGTTAAGGTAAGCTTTAAAATATCATCTACTTTGAAAGAATTCTTAGGTAGTACTGCTGAACTAATTGGGACCTAAATTTTGATTGAACTGAAAGTTTTGAAGGGCCTTGTGTTTTCTAGTGCTCTGCCAGAAGAGTCTGGACTCAAGTCCTCTGGGTGTATATAGCAGATGAGATCACAGGCCCAACTGAAATAGAAAAGGCTGCATGGCTACTGCCAGCTTTCCTCTGCTGAATGTCTTTTCAAGAGATTTATACAGTGACTAAAAGAAAAAGCTGTAGGTCTGGTAATACCATACACTGGGATTAAAAGGAGACCCCACATTGCTAAAACTAAGAAGAGGAAACACTGATGCTCTTAAAAGCAGAATGATGTAGCATTTTAGGTTCAGCAATAGTACTTCCTAGATCTCAAAGTATAACGTATGGTAATAACAATTACTTAATATGTATGACACTTAAAGTGTCCATGCTTTATGACTGATATGGAAAATCTATGGAGGACAAGGAAACAAAAATAAATACTGTTTTTGGTACAAGGGAGAGAGAGACAGGAGGTACCTGTCTGCTTCACAGTTCCCTTTAGGAAGACAAGCAAAGGTGGGCTTTTCACGATGATTCAGTTGTTTGGGAAATAACATCTCAGTGAGTGGAACCTTCCGTTTCCCTTAACTTCCAGGGCTTGGTCTGTTCCATTACTATGATCTTTTCACTCCAAACCCGAGTTCAAAAGCACGTAAATTGACTTGCTACAGTTTCTTTTAGCTATATACCACAATAGCTTTGTAAGATAGGTGGTAGGGAAAACACTCATTTGAAATGACTGTTGTGGCTCTGGAGTTCCCGGGGGTCTAAGGCTTTGGACAGGCTGAATACTTTGTGGAAAGGAGCTTCATGAGGTTAAGTCAGTCGCCAGTCTTCTGCAGTCTTGATATCTTTTTACTCTCGTTCTTTGGAATATCTTTTCTTCTTTAGAACCTTTAATGTCCCTGTTCTATATTAATGAGATTCTGTTTATCAGATTCATGGATTTCATAATTGCGTAGTACGTTTAGGACCTTGTTACAGGATATTTCCCTTTTTAAATTGCAGTGGAATAATTAACTCAGCTTTCATTGTAATAATCAGATAAATTTATACAACCAAGGCATTTAGTTTCATTCTTTTGAATTCTGCTTTTGTGTTTGAGGTTGGGTTCTCAGTGGGAAACACTTTCCTTTATCACAAATTCTGGAAGTTCTCCATGTGAGAGGCCCTCTTTAGTAAGAAGCAAATGTTGAATTCCTTTGCAAAGAAACTCTGACATCCTAGTTGGCACTTTAAAGCTTACTTCTTAGGTCTTAGTCATTGTGCCAAAAAGTTAAGAAATTTAGGATACCGAAGTTATGTTTGTTCTGTTTTCTTGAGCAATGGATCATTAGAATATGATCACGGGTGATAGCATTTTCATGGTGAAACCCATGTTAAGGAAGTTTATTCAAGCGGCTGTGTGAGAAGATTCTGTGCAATTGGACTGAGTCCATTTTCAAAGGAAACAACATCAATATCAACTCTTAATAGTAGTACTAACAATAGCTGTCACTATCATTGCACATAGTGTAACCATTGTCATTGTATGTGCCAAGCACTGTTCTAAACATTTATGTGTGTCATCTCATTTAATCCCTTATAGTAATTCCATGAAATAATTGTGCTGTTATATCCATCATATAGATAATGAAACTAAAGCATTGAGTGGTTAAGTAAATTGTTCAAAGTTAATATTTCTAGTAGGGGTTGGAACCAGCATTTCACTGTGATGGTCCTAATCCACAGCACATTCTCTCAACAATTGTGCTATACGGCTTCTCCTTAGTACTACCAGTTATCTGAGTACAGAGGCACTTTCTTAGGAAAAACTTGGTTTGGCCTTTGGGAATTGCTGGCATCCATTATGCTGGAGTCCATAGAGTAGTGTTGGTTGTGCTTGAGGTTAAGGCAAGAAAAGAAGTGCTTGATGCAAATATTTGCTATGTTTTCAGAAGTTAAATTGAGCTGTACATGAGGTGATGGGGACAGGGTTTCAATTCCCAGATGTTTTATCTCCCACTCAGCAATTCATTGTGGATAGCAGGTCAGAGCAGAGTCAAAAACCTATGGGACACACACACACCAAGTGGGAAAAAGAAAGAAAAATCACTGAGGAGTATAACATGTCATGGGTTGGACTTTAAAACCTACAGGTTCAAATTTTGGGTTGAACCCAGTGCATTTTTTTCCTTCTTCTTGCCTACTTCAGCTTTGTTTTCTTAAAAAAATCTTTCATCTATTTTGTTTATTGGAAATACAGAACTTAAAAAACTATTGTCCTCTATGTTGGACCAAGTTATGATCACTTTCACTGTTGGTATAGATAGCCATAATAGTCATATTTATATTTCTTCATTTTATTTATGCTATTAGAAGTTCAAGACAAATAAGATGGTCTAGGTATTTAGTGTCCAAAATTATTAATGGTCTACTTACTAACATGATGGGTTCCCTTTGCATTTTATGTAGTTTTTACATAGAGAAATACTTGCTTTCAGAATTCAGATTAACAGAGTAACCCTCTGTCTTTCCATTTGGATATTCTCAAGGAAGGTAAAATTATTATTATTTTGGTTAAAAAATGCAACTTGAATTTCCAGTAGCTCCATCTGAGTCAGAATTGCGTTTTTAGAGTAGTAATCCTTTGGTATTCATGCATTCATGTAACTGCCTTTGATTTCAGTAGGGTTTTGTACATATTTCCAAAGGCAGAGATTAGCCTAGGTGTTTACCTTCTGTTAATTTAATCCACAGGACAGGAGGGATTACATGTTATCATAATTGACTATATCAGCAGTTGAATAGTCCACATTGGTCCATAATTAGACTCATGTTAGAGTTCATGGGGATTCCCTAAACTCTAGGTTTGTACAAGTCAAGTCCTGTGTGTTACTCAGCTTGCTAGCCCTTGAGCCTAGAGCAGTGTTTGGTCTTTAGAAGGGAGCAATAAATGTTGTTCAGTTGAATGACTTTAGTTTACATTTCATCCATGGCAGGACCTTTATAGAACATTTACTTCATCTTGCAGTATTTTGGCGTCCTGGGCAAAATTTCATCTGAGTGCTGAGTTGTACTCATTTAATTTAGCAGGGACTTAAATGTGGGAACAGACACACAGTTTATGCACAACCTCAGAGTTTAGTTTTCTGTTTGCTTTTAGTATTAGAGGCAACTGAAGATTATCTGGTTTCATCCCCCCTCTTTGCTGTCTAAGTCAGGGAAAGCTGTCTGAGAGGAGTCTGTCCATTTTATGTATGGAGCCATATTTTAAACATCTAAGGTCTTCTCTAAGGACTTGCCTTTTACATAGCAGAACATTCCAGTCTTCCTAGGTCAAACATCTTTTTGAATTCCTTTCTCCAGATCTTTCTTCTGGTGCCATTCAAGCTGCTAGCACATAAAATCTTTTAAAAAACCTTTAAGTTTGGAGAGAGCTATTTGCTGCTAACTCTTTAGAAATTAGTAAGTTTTTAAAAGAGATTCTAGTCACAGTTCAATAATCTTAATTGACTTATAATTTTTAATTGCTTAGGAAGAATATATAGACCTTCAAATGATTGATTTAAGGTCCACAGAGTAGCTTTAGGTATAGCCTGATCAAGTAAACATTTAGTGCATGGATTCAACTCAAATGTCCAAATTCATAATCTTATAGAAAGTTTATTTGATGTCTTAATTTTATGTGCTATAAATACCTCAGGGTAACTTCTCATCTTTCCCCATACTCATAGAGGTCTTTTCTTGGTTTCTCCTGATATTGGAAGTAAATGTTTGATAAAGAGGATCTCAGGAGGGAAAAGGAAAGGTGAAAAGTTAGCTTCTGGGTCAAACTCTTCTGAGCAGGGCATTCTTAATACACTTTTTGGTTGGGTGAACAGAATTCTGGGAAAGAATTTCAGATGGGAAGATGGTTTTATTCCCAAGGCAGACAGTTTGGTTGGGGAAATAAGTTTTTTTAATAAACTTCATAAAACATCATAAAATCACAATGCATTATTATACATTTATTCATGAGCCCTTCTTAAGTTTTTCCACAAATGAAAACATTTCCTTACATTGAAACATGAATGGTAATTTAAAATTGGTTTCATGGATAACTCATCTTCAGCCATTTTTTCTCAACCTCACCACTTACTCAATCTAAAGGTAGTGAGAGTGAAGTTTTACTGTTTCAATGCCGACATTCTTCCCTCCCTGCATGTATGAAGTTGTTGCTCCTATGATTTGGAAACCCTTCATATACAGGGAGGGAAAAATATCAAAGTAGAGTCTCCAAAGTTGATTTGACTAGTGTTTGTTAAATTATATCACACTTTGGAAAAATACTAGCATATGTTTGAAAAAATGATGTGCCGTATTTCCCCCACCAAGGAAAAGTTTGATGAGAGCGCTGTACTTAATTTAAAGGATAGCTTTAACGTATGATTTGCAGCTAATTTTATTCTTAAGATAAAATGTTGTTTCTCTACACCACTTCTATAAGATCCACATCTTACAATTTTGAAAAGATGCTGGTAGTAGGCTGATTTAGGGCTGAAGTTTGGGAAATAATATTTCTGACATATTCATTGTGATTCTAAAGGAATTTTCAGTGGGGTAGAATCCTACAGGATTAAAACAGATTTTTGGTGACTGGGCTTATTAAGAATATAACATTTAAAGGTGGTACTTTTAGGGGTAATTGAGTTATATGAGGAAAATATGTAGTCTGATGGAAAATCTGATGGTATTTATAATAGATGCAGGCAGGCAGGAGTAACTGGAATGTTGATATTATCTCACTGTAAAGTATAAGCTTACAAAGTTTAATACATCACACACACAAAAAGGTAAATTTAATCCCTTTAAAAGTAAAATATAATTACACGAAATCTTAAGTTATTTATTGCTAAGAAGTATTACATAACTATTCTGAAATTATTTTTATTATTATTAATTGTTTTTCCCTGGACATTGGGTAACAGAAGACAAAGGAAATCGAGGTAAATTAGGCACATGGAAAATAAAAAGCATGTAGTCATTTTTCTTACATTGTAACATATTTTGCACTAAGAGTAAATAAAAATAAATGTAAATTTGAAATAGTAAGCATGCTTGACACTAACCAATTCTTCACACCACTGCAAAATTGTAACTGTAATATCATTAACTAAGAACTTAGTAATGTTTGATGCACATAGAGTAAGTGTAAAACAAGGTTATGTTTATGTAATGAAGCATTTATAGATTGTCATCTATCTTGATTAAAATATAAGTGTACTATATAAAACACTTTGTAAGTGCAGCAGATATTATCACTATAATGTGTAGCAATTGCCTTTAATGATAAATAGTATAATCTAATTTTAAAAACCTAAACATTTGGCTAAGCAGTCATTTCTTCGATTTTTAAAATTAACAACTTCTCTCCTTTATTGCTTTTACTAAAAGGTTTTTATTTAAAAATTAAGGCTAAAAGTAAGCCCATTTATTTTTAGAATTTATTTTTATTCCCATTAAATTTTTTATAACTTTCTAAATTATCTTTCCTTTAGTTTTTAGTGAGTTTTGTTGAATAATAACGTAAGTAGCAGCAGTAATATGAGATCTTACTGTATGATGTGCAGCTGTATGACAGATACTACTTGCTTAGTCTTTAGAATTTGAAGGTAACTATTTAATAAACCACTGTTTGTATTCATAAAATAAAATGTTTCCTCCCCAACATGCAAAATTAAAAAAGCACACATAAATAACCATTATCATTAGTTCACAAACATGCTACGGACCATCTACTATATATTATTTTATAGCTTTCCCAATGTAGTTTAGCTAACATTTTAGAAATATGTATTATTTCTAAATTCATATGCCTGTTTAAACTTCATTATCTCAAATGATACTGACAGAATGTCATGAAACAGTATCATAATATACATATAGACATTATTTTGATGCAATAAACATGTGATTTTTAAGACTTTCTTAATAAACACACATGTTTATTCTTTGCTAAAACATGTTTCTGCAAGTGCCATACCTATATTTTGCAAGTTTTTATTTACCTGATTAAGACAGTCTTGCTGAAAAACTTCCTTTGCTTTGAAAGCTCCTTTTAATTAGGAATAAAACCCTTAACTCATTAGACAAAGCCGTTGTTTTCCTTCCAGGAAACCTCTCCTTCACCAAATCTGTAAACTGTGAAACATGGGTGTGGCACTGAAACATGCATTTTTATATTTTTGCTCCTTACTAACCAGATAACACATGAGATGCAATGCAACTTCCACAAAAAAAAACCCCAAAACCCCTAGCATTATTGGTATCTGAGCAGAAAGCTCTCCGACCCATACTAGATTTGTAGATGCTGCTGGTGTGGCAATTGCATCTTATGTGGGATGTATCTGGTGTTTTATTATTTGTTTTAGAGTGTCATTTCAATGTAATGTGCTGTTCTTTGTGTCTTTGTTGTCTCTTTTTTTTCTTTGTCCCCCCAACAGCATTTTGTCCCGCACAGGGAAGAAGGAAAACCAAGATGCCTCCAATTTGACAGTGCCCATGACCATGTGTCTTTTTCCTGTGCCATTCCCACTCACCCCATCTCTAAGACCGCAGGTCAGTTCCATCAACCCTACTGTTACTCGCTCCCTCCTTTACAGCGTCCTGCGAGATGCTCCCTCTGAACGTGGCCTGCAAAGTCGTGATGCTCACTTGTCAGACTACCCTTCTTTGGACTATCAAGGCCTCTACGTGACTTTGGTGACTCTCCTGGATCTAGTTCCTTTACTACAGCATGGCCAACACGGTGAGCATTTAATAGAAAATTTTGAAAATGTACATGTATGCTTATGGATGCTGGAGACCGTTGTTATGGTAATAAATTGCTTGAAAGGTCTTTGCGTGGCTAAAGCCTTTCTTACACTGACAATTAAATTGCGGTGTTGCTCACCCTATAATTTCCCACTGTTTTATGGCCAGAGGGGTGTTATGCAGGCCCACTGGGGACGAATGGGCTGGAGAAAGGATGAAGATTATAATAGGAACTGATCTCTTCTCCCCTGGTCTTCTTATCATGGAGATTGTTGTTGAAATTATGATTTGGTAGCTAAGATTTAAAAGCTTGCCCCTGAGAATATGTAAGAGGTGGAGCTTGAAGGGCAGGTCAAATCCACTGGATAATTCTGTAATTTTTAGGGGGTAAATCACAGAATCTGTTTGGTGTTCACTTTTCTTGTCTTTAAAGCCAGGAGGTTAGATAAGAAGAGGTACTTAGGAACTCTTCTAAATTCAACTATCAATAGTTATTACAGAATGTTGGCCAAGTGGTGTAGCGTACAGTGGTGTTTATGGTGTGAATGGCATATAGCATATAGTATTAATGGTGCTTTAGGGCAGAAGCCTAAGAGCATGCTGCTTTTTTAAACTCTTCTCCTTTGTTCCTTGTGTCTTCAGTCAATTTCAGTATTTTGTTTGCTTACCAAATTCTTCTAACCCATAAAAATGCCAGTTTTCTTAACTTTAAAGCACTGATAATTTGTCTCTGGAAGTATGATAACCAAAGTTTCACCTAGCAGAAAAACTGGAATTTGGAAGATGGGTGGGTGATGGGGGTTATTTTGCCTTTTGGTTCTGGCCAACTCTCCTAGGAGAATGCTTAATGGTTTATTTAGTAAGATGTATTCCTAATTTAAAAAAATTAAAAAAAATGTGTGTTCATAAAAATGATGAAATAATGATCATTAAATTTGTTTTTTCTTATATTTATGATTCTGTGTTATAGTGAATATTAAAAATGTAGAAATTTGTAAATTTGCTTGTTATATAATTCTGTAGCTGTTTTAAGCCTAGTTGCTTTTGTTGTGATCCTGTCCCAGCTCAGAACTTAAAGGAGATGCCTCTTTGAGCATAAGCCTGCCTGAACTTCCCACGGTGGTAAGCTCAGCAGTGCCTCTTGGTGGCTGCCAGGCCTGAGGTCATCGTGGGAAGGGATGGACTATTAGGTTAGGGCAATTGTCCTGCATCTTCTGAGCCTCTTGATTAAGAAAAAAGTATTCAGTGTGTTAACTCACAAGCCATTTAATTGCAATTAATCTGTAAATTATGACAATTTCAGGGAGGATTATTTGTATTTTTGCTTTACACCCACAGCTGTTTTGTGACTTTACTCTTCATTTTTATCTGTATTCTGTGTCCTTGTTCTGCATAACAGCTTAGAAGATAGGAAAAAAACTCACTAGACTATCCCTTAGAGGCTAAAAAGCAGTACAGTATTGTTTCTCCATGTGATCTGAACATCAGAATCATCAAGGGAGCTTGGAACATGGAATTCTGGGTCCCAAACTTGGACTTCTAAATAAGAACCACTGAAGGGTGGGTCCTGAGGATCTGAATTTCTAATAAGCTCTCTGGTTGGTTCTTTTGTACAGTGGGTCTGAGAGCCACTGCATGAGGGCTGGAGGCCGTGTCCTCACATCAGGCAGTGTGGTGTCCTGGGAAGAGCTGCATTTGTTGTCACAGTTCAGCCTCTAACTCTCAGATGATCTTGGGCAATCACTTCCCTTCTCCAGGCCTGATTCCTCATACGAACAATACTCTAAGTGGGCTCTCAAGCCCCTTTCCTTGTTAATGTCCTGTAACAAGGCTAAAATGCGGCCAAGGAGTCTTTTATGCTCAGCCTCAGTTAATTCTCAGTAAAGTACCTGTGAATCTTCTGTTTCATCAATCTGAGCTCGAGGTTGACTGACCCTTGCTCCCCAATGTGCAGTCTGGCCACATCCTCTGTCATCAGTTGATGTGCTTGTTGAGATGACATATTAATTCTAATGATAATCAGAAATAGCATTAGGCATCAAAGTAGCACTAACAAGGCTAATCGGCAAATGAGTCTAATAATTTTCTTTTATAATGGATATGAAAATGATTAGTCTTCATTGTTAAGTCTTGCTGGATGACCTGTGTATTATGAGGTCCAAGAATATAAAAATATACATGCAGTATAATGGAATTTAGACTACATGCATTCTAAAGCTAAACAGTTATGGTTTTTTAATGAGTTCTGTTTTTACTCCATGTGCAGGTAATAATAGTAACAATATTAATATTAATGATAATGGCTAATATTTGTGGAGCACACATTATGTGCTATGTTAAACATTTACATTTTTCTTGTTTAACCTAACAATCCTTCTAATGAAGTGAGGTAGGTACTCCTTTTTAGATGTTGATTTAAAGATGTTGGTAGAAAGATTATTATTAGGTAGCATGTCCTTCTGTGATGATTGATAACTAAATGCACACGGTCATGCATTATCAGTTTATGGCTTCATTTCTTTGGTGCATGCTTCATTTCTTCCCAGCCTCTGTGCTGGAAGATGCATATTACCTCATTGCCCAGGACTCCAGGTGCAGGAAGACTGTGGTTTGTTTGATGGAGCAGAAATAGCCTGGTTTTATTTCCAGTCCTGTCCTTGACTTTTCTAAAACTTCCAGTGGGAATATAAATTGACATCTTTTGCCACAGTTATCTTGTGTAAAATTTAATAGAGGTAAGAATGCTGGAGGATATTTCAGGATTCATTATCTTATGGGAAGTGCTTTTAATTTATGAAACCAAGGAATAATATGAATACAGAATATTCCTGAAGATTGATAATGTGTTGAGGAAAAAGTCATGTAATAGGTATTTATATTTCTTAATGCGGTCATTCGTCAGTCACTTATTGAGCAAATTCTAAATATGTGCTATGCTGAGCAGTGTGTTTCCGAACTCTTAATAGGAAGGGGGCAATAGTTGCTTATAATTTAAAGCAGTTCATAAAAACTTAAAATGTAAAATTAGCACATTTTGTTAAATGGCCAAGTATTCAGTAATTGATTACTCAATTTTGTTTTTTAGATCTTGGACAGTCGATATTTTATACAACTACATGTTTGCTACCCTTTCTCAATGATGATATTCTGAGTACTTTGCCCTACACGATGATATCAACGTTAGCTACCTTTCCTCCATTTCTGCACAAGGATATTATTGAATATCTTAGCACATCTTTTCTACCAATGGCTATATGTAAGTTCAGTGTTACCCAAAACTGGATTATCTTTATGTATTGTGTGAATGGAAATTGGTTTTTCTGTTTTAGGCTGTAGATTTTCAAGATTTTAATGGAATCACTTGCTCTACGTATGTACTATGATTTAAATTCAGTCATTTCAGCATGAATATTATGATAAAAATCAAAGAAATGAAAGATGATTATATCTTAGAATTGTTTTATTCACATAGTTTAATCTCAGAGAATAGGAAGAAAGAACACATCAAGGCACAATCTATATTTCCTATAATATACCATAATAAATAATACCATAATATATATACCATAATATAATACGTATATATAACAGATAACACCATAATATAACAGTGTAATATAAATTATGGTATATTTTGCCACTTTGGCAACTGAGGAGGACTAAACAGTAAGTTGAGTGTACAAAATTTGTGTGAATTTTAGTGCTTATTAATGGAATAACTTGATGTTAATCTAAAGGTATGAACAAGTCACTTGTCTCTGGGACTCTTTTTTTTTTTTTCTTTTTCTTCATGGGCAACTCACATAATTGAAACCTCATCTCCAGAATGATGATAGCATCAGCTTTCTCTCTCAGGGGTGTTGTGATGATAAAGTGAGTCAAAGTTTATGAAAACAGTGACAAAAGCTAAGGCCTGTGATTCATGTGCAAGGTAGTGTTATAAACAGGGAACTGATCTGAATTCGATTTCACTTTTATAGACTTAATTTTTCATGCTTTCCAGACATGAGAGCAAAGAGGAAAAAAAGTTGGGTTGTGGTTTTTATGACCGAAATCCTTCAAATATATTTTAAAGAAATGGATTATAAAGTAATCTATATTTCAGTAGGTTATCTGAAAAGATTATGGGTTTAAGAGTCAAACAGGTCTAGATTCAAATCACAGCTCTGCTACCCACTAGCTGTGTGACCTTAGGCAAGTTACCTACCTTTTGTTTCTTACCTGTAAAATAATAATAATAATAATAATAATATTAATAATAATAGTGGTGTCATGGGGTCACTGATAATTGAGGTGATTAACCCAAAACATTGGTAAGGTGATAGCTAGGCTAATGCCTAGTATTTAGTAAGTGTTAGTTTACTTCTCTCCTTCTCTCAAATTTTGTTCTATAAAAATACCTTTATTGGTCGCATTCAATTCCTAATGATCGTTTTTCACCCTTTTACGGTTATGTGCTTATGATCTTCATTAAAATTGTTGCACTGTACTAGCAATTGGTAAACATATGTACCTTTGGGCTACATTTACTTATTTTACAATCAAATTTAATTTTAGCTATGGAATTATAATTTTCATGTCTTTTAAGCAAAGAGTCTGACTGCTGCCTAAATTACATAGCAATTCAGAAAAATTAGCAGACTGATTATACCATTCAAGTAATAGAATCTTTCGTCATTCTCTGTTTTTATTCTGTGCAACCTTACAGGCAAGGGCCTGTTTGTGGATGCAAGTCTTAGAATTGTATAGCCATATTTTATTGTAAGTATGTTAACTGTTAAACTTAGGCACAGGAATTCTTTTTTGTTTTTTAAGACTAGCAGGTGAGTCTGCATCTTTCTATTAGTCTTATTCACTGTATCCCTATTTCTTAGGAAAAGGTTAATAATTTTGGGAGAGGCATTGAATATATCAGGCCTCTGAAGTCCTTAAGGCTGGTCAAGCATTGTGACAGCTGAAGAAACTGTTTCTTTATTGATGATTAACTTGTATTTAATTAGAAACGCAGATCCCAGACATGCCTTGTAGTCACCTTATCTATTTAAATGTGTGAACCTTGGCAATTGAGGAGGAAAAAACAGTAAGTTGAGTGTAAAAAATTTGTGTGAATTTTAGTGCTTATTAGTGGAATAACTTGATGTTTAGTTAAAGGTTTGAACAAGTCGCTTATGTCTCCAGGACTCTTTTTTTTTCAACTGTAAAGGAGGGGTTTGGAAAAAATGTTCCATCTGTAAGGTTATTTCTGGTGTAATAACTCTAGGTTAAATAACATCAATCTTATTTTATGCAAGAGGCACGTAACTTCCTCTAACCCAGTGGTTGATTTGCTTCATTTATTTTGTTGCTCTGGTTTTAGTCTCAGTCTGACTGTCATTTCTTGGCTCCGTTCCTGGTGTTCAAGAGTAGCCAATCTTTGTCATCTTTTTTTTTTTTTTAATATAATTTATTTTATTATCATTAATTTACAATTACATGTGCAATATTACGATTATTAAACTACCCCTTCATCAGGTCCCCACCAACAACCCCATTACAGTCACTGTCCATCAGCGTAGTGAGATGCTATAGAATCACTACTTGTCTTCTCTGAGCTGTACTGCCCTCCCCGTGCCCCCCCAACATTACATTTGCTAATTGTAATGCCCCTTTTTCCCTCTTATCCCTCCCTTCCCGCCCATTTTCCCCAGTCCCTTCCCTTTGGTAACTATTAGTCCGTTCTTGGGTTCTGTGAGTCTGCTGCTGTTTTGTTCCTTCAGTTTTTTTCTTTGTTCTTATACTCCACATATGAGTGAAATCATTTGATACTTGTCTTTTTCGGCTTGGCTTATTTCACTGAGCATAATACCCTCTAGCTCCATCCATGTTGTTGCAAATGGTAGGATTTGTTTTCTTCTTATGGCTGAATAATATTCCATTGTGTATATGTACCACATCTTCTTTATCCATTCATCTACTGATGGACACTTAGGTTGCTTCCATTTCTTGGCTATTGTAAATAGTGCTGCATAAACATAGGGGTGCATCTGTCCTTTTCAAATTGGGCTGCTGCATTCTTAGGGTAAATTCCTAGGAGTGGAATTCCTGGGTCAAATGGTATTTCTATTTTGAGTTTTTTGAGGAACCTCCATACTGCTTTCCACAATGGTTGAACTAATTTGCATTCCCACCAGCAGTGTAGGAGGGTTCCCTTTTCTCCACATCCTCGCCAACATTTGTTGTTGTTTGTGTTTTGGATGTTGGCCATCCTCACTGGTGTGAGGTGATATCTCATTGTGGTTTTAATCTGCATTTCTCTGATGATTAGCGATGTGGAGCATCTTTTCATGTGCCTGTTGGCCATCTGAATTTCTTCTTTAGAGAAGTGTCTATTCATGTCCTCTGCCCATTTCTTAATTGGATTATTTGCTTCTGTTTGTTAAGGTGCATGAGTTCTTTATATATTTTGGATGTCAACCCTTTATCAGATACGTTTTTTATGAATATATTCTCCCATACTGTAGGATGTCTTTTTGTTCTACTGATGGTGTCCTTTGCTGTACAGAAGCTTTTCAGCTTGATATAGTCCCACTTGTTCATTTTTGCTTTTGTTTCCCTTGCCCGGGAGATATGTTCATGAAGAAGTTGCTCATGTTTATGTCCAGGAGATTTTTGCCTATGTTTTTTTCTAAGAGTTTTATGGTTTCATGACTTACATTCAAGTCTTTGATCCACCTTGAGTTTACCTTTGTGTATGGGGATAGACAGTAGTCCAGTTTCATTCTCTTACATGTAGCTGTCCAGTTTTTCCAGCACCAGCTGCTGAACAGGCTGTCATCTCCCCATTGTATATCCAAGGCACTTTTATCAAATATTAATTGACTGTATATGTTTGGGTTAATGTTTGGATTTTCTATTCTGTTCCACTGGTCTGTAGGTAATCTTTGTCATCTTTAAATCTTTGAAATAAATTGTAGGGCTAACCTTAAAAACCACATTCTATTAAACAATTCAGGAGTTTCTTTTGCACTTGGTTCTTTGCAAGGTAGATACAAAGACACAGACTCAAAAATAGAGGGAATTGGGTTCTAGATAAATCATGTTAAAATGAATTGATGTGAGAATGCATGTCTGTTGCTTGTATCCATGTTGTTTCTGTTTTTGGAGTTGTTTCAGTGTCTAGAAATTTTGACCAAAACAAGAGAGGAGCATTTAACTTCCTTCAGAATATTTTTATTTCAAACCTGAGATGTTAGGAAGAAGGATGTTGCATTTTCTGAGTACTGGATAAGGTCGTTAAGACAAAAGGCTTCTTATCTCTTTGGTATGGTGTTCCTGAGGTCAAAGGTAAAACACGGGCAGTTTTTCAGGTGCTAGGGGATTATATCATTAAGGACCTGGAAGGTGAAGTTCTGAGCTCTGAAGTGAATCTAATAAGGTATTGGAGCTAATTCAGTTTAAGAGCCCTGCCTGTATATCAGTTACGTTCTTCATGTCATTTTTGTCAATAAACCAAATACTGTGCTTTTATTTTAAATAACTCCTATTGAGGAGCTAAGAGCAAACTGCCGTTTATTATAATAATTTCCTTTGACCAAACGTTTTCTTTTTTACTCCTTCCATTCATAAGGTATATTTCTTCTTATTCCAAGCATGTGCAATATATGCTTTGTTTATTAAAAAAATATTAAAGGAGTTTCTAAGAACTGAAAAGTCATTTGCATTTCACCATCGAAACCTCTCTTTTCCCAATAAAGGATCTGTGATTTGTGGAATGAATTGAAATACGGGTGTTGGGAAAGATGATACATTTCATCCTAAATGAACATAAACTGATGTAGGCTATGTTATTTCAGAGATGATAATGAAGCTGGACAGTACTATCAGTGAGAGACCCTTCCTTTGTGTCTCAGTACCCTGGGCTCTGCCATCTCATTTAGGGTTTTTTTCTAATTTAAATTTCCTCAAAAAGTCATTTACCCTCAGGAAAAATAAAGGTGCACTCAGATCTTTGCATTGACTTAAAAGCAAAACGTCTGACTTAATTGAATATCTCTTCCAGGCCATTGATCCTGGGTCATTTTTTTTTGTCCTACTATAGAGGTTGCATGTTATATTTCTATGATCTTTCAAAAATTAATAAATAAGTATATAAAAAAAGTAAAAAAACCAACGCAGCATATTGATGATATTTAAATAATCTTCTCTCTATAAAATCTGTTTTATTAGCTAATGATTATTTTTATAACTTAAGTGTTACTATACTTTAAGAGCCTTATTGAATTGGGGAAATATTTTAGAATAGGAATGCAGAAGGGCTGAATTGTAGTCCTTCAACTATTGGCAAATCTCCTTTAAAAAAAAAGATTGAAGTATAGTTGACATACATTATTATATTACAGTATATATCAGGTGTCCAACATAGTGATTCAAAATTATATACATTGCAAAATGCTCACCTTAGGGGGTGTAGTTACCATTTGTTATCATACAAAGATATTATAATATTATTGACTATATTCCCTATGGTGTACTTTTCATCCATGTGACTTACTTATTTTGCAACTGGAAATTTATTCCTCTTAATCCCTTTCACATATTTTGTCCAGCCCCCTCTGGAAGGCCCCCATGGCAACCACCAGTTTGTTTGTGTTTGTTAGTCTATTTCTGCTTTATTTATTTTTTAGATTCCACATATAAGTGACACCATATAGTATTTGTCTTTCTCTGTTTGACTTATTTCACTTAGTGTAATACCCTCTAGGTCCATCGCTATTGTTGCAAATGGCAGGATCTCATTCTTCTTTACGGCTGAGTAATATTCTATCACATATATGTACCACATCTTTATCCATTCATTTAGTGATGGACACTTAGGTTGCTTTATTGGCAGATCTCTTAATCTCATCAGCTGTAAAATTATGAATAATCATAAGCTCCCTGTCTGAATCCCATGTTTGTTGTGAAGACTATGAGATAACATAAGAATGTCCTCTGAATATTGTGTAGTGTTAACAAGTGTCCGGTAGACCAAACCCATAATCAAATGATAGACGTGTCAAATCCCATTGCAACTAATTCCAAAATTCTCCTCCAATTCACATGTTTTCCTGAAATTTTATCATCTTAAGTATGGCTTGAGATAAGGGGCCATTCTCTGGGGCTTGGAATTTTTTCCCCTAGAGTTTGTTGTATAACAACAGTAATTGTTATGACAGGTTTTGATCTTAGAACCTGATAGAACACTTCTGCAGTATTGATCCACAAGTCTGCAAATATTTTAATGCTGCATAGACTTACAGTGGTCTATGTCTTGGTCATATTGTCTTGGTCTTCCCATTATGTTGAACTGACATGCCCTTCTGAAAGCATAGGTGTTGTATGCTCAAACCCTATCTCATGGCACACAGTTACCTCTCTGCTTACACAGAGACCACTTACTAACCTAGGCTGTGCAGTGAGCAAAGCTTAGTAAGTGGTTCTGTCATTTGGTAGAATTGGCGTCAGAATGTATTTCTTCTTCCCAAATGACTCCCATACTTTTACTTCTTGAAAAAGTGTAAGGCTAGTGGGGTTTATTGAAATATTTTCCAATTCAGACCACTTCTTACCACCATCTCTCATCTGGACCAGTCCAGTAGCTTCTGAACTGACCTTCCTGCTTCTCTACTCTTAGCCCTCCTACTGTTGTCCTCCACCAAAAAATCAGAGCTGTCCTCCAAACATGTAAATTGGATCATGTCACTTCCCCCATCCAAAGTGCCCGGTAGCTTCCTATCACTCTCACAAGTCAAATGCAGTGTCCTTGCCAGACCACGGGGCCTCTGAGTTCAGGCCCCTGCCCGCCGACCTCTTCATCACTACGCTGTTCACTCTGTGACGTGTGCACTGGCCTTTCTGTGGTTTCATAAAGGCGCTGAGCTTTTGCTCTGGCTCCAGGCTTTTTCCTGTCTCAAAAAGCCCATCTTCCAATGTCATATGATTTGCCTCCTTACTCCCTTAGCTCTCAGCAGAAGTATCACATCTTTTGAGATGCACTTCCTTATCCTCAGGCTAAAACAGGACCTCCCCAGACTTTATGCCTGTTCCCTTGCCCCCTGTATATTTTCTCACAGGTATTTATTTGCCTGTTCTTCTATAACAGTGCAGTGCACAGAACTTTCTGAGCTGATAGAATTGTTCTATAAAATTCTGTGCTGTCCAGTACTGTAGCCACTAGCCACATGTGGCAAATAAGCCCTTGAAATGTGTCTAGTGAGACTGAAGAACTGAAATTCTAACAGTTGAATTTTTATTTTTTATTATTTTTATTTTGGCATTGTTAATGTACAATTACTTGAACAACATTATGGTTACTAGAACCCCTATTATCAAGTCTGACTCACATATGCCACTACAGTCACTGTCCATCAGCATAGTAAGATGCTATAGAATCATTACTAGTCCTTTCTGTAAATACTGCCTTTCCCATGTCCCACCTACTACATTATGTGTGCTAATCCTAATGCCCCTTTCCCCCCCTTTTCCCTCCCTTCCCACCCATCCCCCCCAGTCCCTTTCCCTTTGTTAACTGTTAGTACATTCTTGGGTTCTGTGAGTCTGCTACTGTTTTGTTCCTTCAGTTTTTTTTCTTATACTCCACAGATGAGTGAAATCATTTGATACTTGTCTTTCTCTGCCTGGCTTATTTCACTGAACTACCCTCTAGCTCCATCCATGTTGTTGCTAATGGTAGGATTTGTTTTCTTCTTATGGCTGAATAATATTCCATTGTGTATATGTACCACATCTTTATCCATTCATCTACTGATGGACACTTAGGTTGCTTCCATTTCTTGGCTATTGTAAATAGTGCTGCAATAAACATAGGGGTGCATCTGTCCTTTTCAAATTGGGCTGCTGCATTCTTAGGGTAAATTCCTAGGAGTGGAATTCCTGGGTCAAATGGTATTTCTATTTTGAGTTTTTTGAGGAACCTCCATACTGCTTTCCACAATGGTTGAACTAGTTTACATTCCCACCAGCAGTGTAGGAGGGTTCCCCTTTCTCCACATCCTCACCAACATTTGTTGTTGTTTGTCTTTTGGATACTGGCCATCCTAACTGGTGTTAGGATGAGAGGTGATATCTCATTGTGGTTTTAATTTGCATTTCTCTGATGATTAGTGATGTGGGGCATCTTTTCATGTGCCTGTTGGCCATCTGAATTTCTTCTTTGGAGAAGTGTCTGTTCAGGTCCTCTGCCCATTTTTTAATTGGCTTACTTGCTTTTTGTTTGTTGAGGTGCATGAGCTCTTTATATAATTTGGATGTCAACCCCTTATCAGATATGTCATTTATGAATATATTCTCTCATACTGTAGGATGTCTTTTTGTTCTCCTGATGGTGTCCTTTGCTGTACAGAAGCTTTTTAGTTTGATACAGTCCCACTTGTTCATTTTTGCTTTTGTTTCCCTTGCCCAAAGAGAAATGTTCATGAAGAAGTTGCTCATGTTTATGTCCAAGAGATTCTTGCCTATGTTTTCTTCTAAGAGTTTTATGGTTTCATAACTTACATTCAGGTCTTTGATCAATTTTGAGTTTACTTTTGTGTATGGGGTTAGACAGTAATCCAGTTTTATTCTCTTACATGTAGCTGTCCAGTGTTGCCAGCACCAGCTGTTGAATAGGCTGCCATTTCCCCATTGTATATCCATGGCTCCTTTATCGTATATTAATTGACCATCCATGCTTGGGTTTATATCTGGGCTCTCTTTTCTGTTCCACTGGTCTATGGATCTATTCTTGTGCCAATACCAAATTGTCTTTATTACTGTGGCTTTGTAGTAGAACTTGATGTCAGGGAGCGTAATTCCCCCTGCTTTATTCTTCCTTCTCAGGATTGTTTTGGCTATTTGGGGTCTTTTGTCATTCCATATGAATTTTAGAACTATTTGCTCTAGTTCTTTGAAGAGTGCTGTAGGTATTTTGATAGGGATTGCATTGAATCTGTGGATTGCTTTAGGCAGGATGGCCATTTTGACAATATGAATTCTTCCTAGCCAAGAGCATGGGATGAATTTCTATTTATTAGTGTTCTCTTTAATTTCTCTTAAGACTGTCTTGTAGTTTTCAGAATAAAGGTCTTTCACTTCCTTGGTTAGGTTTATTCCTAGGTATTGTATTCTTTTTGATGTGATTTTGAATGGAATTGTTTTCCTGATTTCTCTTTCTGCTAGTTCATCATTAGTGTATAGGAATGCAGCAGATTTCTGTGTATTAATATTGTATCCCGCAACTTTGCTGAATTCAATATTAGATCTAGTAGTTTTGGAGTGGATTCTTTAGGGTTTTTTATGTTCACTATCATGTCATCTGCAAACAGGGACAGTTTGACTTCTTCCTTACCAATCTGAATGCCTTTTATTTCTTTGTGTTGTGTGATTGCCATGGCTAGGACCTCCAGAACTATGTTGAATAAATGTGGGGAGAGTGGGCATCCTTGTCTTGTTCCCGATCTTAAAGGAAAAGCTTTCAGCTTCTCGCTCTTAAGTATAATGTTGGCTGTGGATTTGTCATATATGGCCTTTATTATGTTGAGGTACTTGCCCTGTATACCCATTTTGTTGAGAGTTTTTATCATGAATGGATGTTGAATTTTGTCAAATGCTTTTTCAGCATCTATGGAGATGATCCTGTGGTTTTTATCCTTCTTTTTGTTGATGTAGTGGATGATGTCGGTGGATTTTTGAATGTTGTACCATCCCTGCATACCTTGGATGAATTCCACTTGGTCATGATGGATGATCTTTTTGATGTATTTTTGAATTTGGTTTGCTAATATTTTGTTGAGTATTTTTGCATCTATGTTCATCAGGGATATTGGTCTTTAATTTTCTTTTTTTGTGGTGTCTTTGCCTGGTTTTGGTATTAGAGTGATGTTGGTCTCGTAGAATGAGGTTGGGAGTGATCCCTCCTCTTCTACTTTTTGGAAAACTTAAAAGAGGATGGGTATTAGGTCTCCACTAAATGTTTGATGAAATTCAGCAGTGAAAACATCTAGTCCAGGTGTTTTGTTCTTAGGTAGTTTTTTGATTACCAGTCCAATTTCTTTGCTGGTCATTGGTCTATTCAGATTTTCTGTTTCATCCTGGGTCAGCCTTGGAAGGTTGTATTTTTCTAGAAAGTTGTCCATTTCTTCTAGGTTATCCAGTTTGTTACCATATAATTTTTCATAGTATTCTCTCATAATTTCTTGTATTCCTTTGGTGTCCGTAGTGATTTTTCCTTTCTCATTTCTGATTCTGTGTATGTGTGTAGACTCTCTTTTTTTCTTGGTAAGTCTGGCTAGGGGTTTATCTATTTTGTTTATTTTCTTGAAGAACCAGCTCCTGCTTTCATTGATTCTTTCTATTGTTTTATTCTTCTCTATTTTATTTATTTCTGCTCTAATCTTTATTATGTTCCTCCTTGTACTGACTTTGGGCCTCATTTTTTCTTCCTTTTCTAGTTTCATTAATTGTGATTTTAGACTGTTCATTTGGGATTGTTCTTCTTTCCTGAGGTAGGCCTGTATTGCAGTATACTTTCCAGGTGGCATCCCCTTCGCTGCATCCCCAGATTTTGTGGTGTTGAATTATTGTTGTCATTTGTGTCCATATATTGCTTGATCTCTGTTTTTTTTGGTCATTGATCTATTGGTCATTGGTCTATTGATTATTTAGAAACATGTTATTAAGCCTCCATGTGTTGGTGGGTTTTTTTGTTTTCTTTGCGTAATTTATTTCTAGTTTCATAACTTTGTGATCTGAGAAGCTGGTTGGTACAATTCAGTCTTTTTGAATTTATTGAGGTTCTTTTTGTGGCCTAGTATATGATTTATTCTTGAAAATGTTCCATGTGCATTTGAGAAGAATGGGTATTCTGTTGCTTTTGGATGGAGTGTTCTGTAGATGTCTGTTAGGTCCATCTCTTCTAATATGTTGTTCAGTGCCTCTGTCTCTTTATTTATTTTCTGTCTGGTTGATCTGTCCTTTGGAGTGAGTGGTGTGTTGAAGTCTCCTAAAATGAATGCATTGCATACTATTTCCCCTTTTATTTCTGTTAGTATTTGTTTCATATATGTAGGTGATCCTGTGTTGGGTGCATAGATATTTATAATAGTTATATCCTCTTGTTGGACTAACCCTTTTATCATTATGTAATGTCCTTCTTTGTCTCTTGTTTCTTTGTTTTGAAGTCTATTTTGTCTGATACAAGTACTGCAACTCCTGTTTTTTTCTTACTATTAGTTGCATGAAATATCTTTTTCCATCTCTTCACTTTCAGTCTATGTATGTCTTTGGGTTTGAAGTGAGTCTCTTGTGGGCAGGATATAGATGGGTTTTTGTTTTTTTATCCATTCAGTAACTCTATGTCTTTTGATTGGTGCATTCAGATCATTTACATTTAGGGTGATTATCGATAGGTATGTCGTTATTACTATTGCATGCTTTGGATTCGTGGTTACCAAACGTTGAAGGGTCATTCCCTTACTATCTAACAGTCTAATTTAACTCACTTCATATGCTATTACAAACACAACCTAAAGGTTCTTTTTTTTTCCTCCTTTTTCTTCCTCCTCCATTCTTTATATGTTATGAATCATATTCTGTACTCTTTGTATATCCCTTGAGTGACATCTATTTAGCCTTAGGAATACTTCCATCTGTAGGAGTTCCTCCAGAATGCACTATAGAGGTGGTTTGTGGGATGTAAATTCTCTCAGCTTTTGCTTATCTGAAAATTGTTTAATCCCTCTTTCAAATTTAAATGATAACCTTGCCGGGTAGAATATTCTTGGTTCAAGGCCCTTCTGCTTCTAACAGTTGAATTTTACTTAAGTTAAATAGAAATAGCCACATGTGGTTGGTGACTACCATATTGGATATCCAGCTGTAGCATTTAGGTTTCATAATGTCCAAACCTTCTTATCTTGTTCATGGCTGTGTCTCCATAGCTAGAACAGTATCTGGTACACAGGAAGTACTGAAAAAAAGACTTGTTCAATGAGTAAGTGACTAGAGCATGAGCTTCTATGAAGAAGTGACTTGGTTTGTGGTCCTAATAATTAAGTTGGTGCTCTCATGCAAATGATTTGATTTCTCTTTTATAAAATGGCTTTTCCCTTGTACTTTTTAATTTTTATTTTTGGTGAGGATCCTATAAGAGCTATAAATAATAGTATGAGCTGCAGGAACAGAGAAAGGAGTTGTTATTGCTCATAGAGAGAGGACATGGTGATAACGGTTGATCTGGTGACCCTGCGAGGATCAGTGAATAGGTCTTAAAACTTCTAATTGTATTTCTGGAACACAATATTAAATGTAAAATTTTCTTATTTTGGTTAGTCCTCTTCTTCCTCCCATTGTAGGCGGCTTCAGTTTTACATACCCTCATGGGGACAAGCTTCACATCTGTTTCCGTCATGCCTTTTTAACAAGGTTCAATAGATGATATGTGCCTGTGCATGTTTATTAATCAGAGTTGTCATCTTATTCAGTCTGTTAGAAGGCTAGGAAATTGCAAGGTACCGCCTGTTTATATAAGTATCGGAGCCAATTTCCTAGGACATGAGCCAGGGGAACACTTTGGCTTTGTGGCGGACCATACTTGAGGGAGAGTATGGATTTGTAGGTGTAGAAGGGACATCCAAAGGTCACTGAGCCATTTGGGCTGTTCTCCAAGTAGACTTCCCCTAAATCATCTGAGACATTTGAGCATCTCTCCCACTTTTAAAGGACTGCAGACACAGTGTTTCTCAGCCTCCCTTAATGGTAGTTTTCACTTTTTAGAAACACTTGTTATTAAAAAGATTGAGATGAACTTAAACAAAGGTGCAAAGGCTTGTCCCAAAAAGAATGGATATGTACATACACATAAAATAGTTTTTCCTTGAGTATGTCAGAGACTAGACTTTCTTTTTTTTTCCTTAAATAAAAGACACAAGGGACATGTAGTTATTCCTCTCCCATCAGGACACCTTGCTGATTGTTTCTTTTCTTATTTCTTATCCCTCTAAACTGCTTCTCAAATAGAGGTCCAAGTTCTGCTGCATCAGAATCACTTGATATGCTTATTAAACATGTAGCTTTCCTGCTCCCAAACTGAGTTAGACTCTCTAGACATGGGCCCTAAACACTGAATTTGATCAACTGCATCTCGTTCTTTAGGATTTGGCTCAAAGTTCTCATCCCTTGATTGATCACCTTTACCATCTCCACATCTTTTTTTTTAAATATAATTTATTTTATTATCATTAATCTACAATTACATGTGCAATATTATGGTTATTAAACTACCCCTTCATCTGGTCCCCCCACCAACCCCATTACATTCACTGTCCATCAGCATAGTGCATCTCCACATCTTTATATAATTATTAATATTTATTTATGCTATATAACCAGAATAATTTATTTACCTGAATACTGCCTGCTTGGGTTAGCAGCAGTCCAGTTGGAAGTGAACAATAAAAGCAAACTCAAGTAAATGGAACTTAATTGTAGGTCTGTTTTATTTGATTGTTTCTATAAAGCCATTGTAAAGGCAACCATAGATTATGGTGCTCAAAGTCCTTTATGTAAAAAATAAAAGAAAAGAATCATGTTAAATATTTTTTGCCTTCTCATTTTATTATATGACATATCTTTTATTGGTGTTTTAATTATTCTTTTATACATGTATTTTATGTAAAGTTGCCTTATTCTTTTTGGGTGGAGGTGATATCTTATTCCCACATATTGTATTTGAACAAAAAATAAAGTAAAATAACAGATTTTAGGGTTATCTACTTTTTGTTGTTGTCCATGTTAATGGTTTTTTCTATTATGTGTAGGAAATTGAGAGTTGGGTTTTTGAAGGTGTTATACTCACTGTACTCTGTTCTGTTCATGCTTTCTTGACAATACAAACCCAACTATAAGGAGAGGTTCTTCCTATTCTACAATTACCTGTGAGAGAAGGAATTCATCTTATATTTGAGTCCTTACAAAGTTTCTCCCATCGTGGGCACTCTCTTAATCACTGTGCTTAGAATAATAAAGTACTCTTTGGAGGCAATGTATCCAAATGACCTCCTGATACACTGTTGAAAAAAAGAGAGGAAGAGGTTTAATATAGTGTTGGATGTCATCATAACAAGCCACTTAAAGATGTCCTAAAAGCTGTAGTGAGTGGCTATCACATGGAGACCATGATAATACAGCTATGAGATGAATTTTGAAGAAACCAACTTGCTTTGTGATTGAATACTTGTGGCACAGGATAAAATGTTCAGCAACAGTGTTATTCACAGATCCAAAAAGTGCTTTATTTCAAACAACTCAGATGGATATGAAGATAGTAAGCTGTGGAAAACTAAAAAAGTGGTTCTCATGGTGATGGAGATGCTGATGGTGAAGTGACATGTGAAGGTTTGAATAAAAATTATTTAATGAGATGTGGGAGTTGAGAATAATTTTTAAATTAATATACAGTTTCTTACACTACATGATTTAAAGTTTGTATAACTAAATTAATAAGGTATCCATGATAAGTAAACTATGATTTCACTTGCATCTCTAAAAGATCATACATTTAAGTTGGCTTGAAAACCTTTTATTTTTACTTTCTCATTAGGATAAACATCGATGTGCTTTTTTATTTGGGTACATGGAGGATTCTGGTTTTTTTTTCTTTCTTTTCTGCCTAGATATAAACATCTTGGGAGCAGAGATGACACCTGAGTACAACTCTGAAAAGGCCATTATATCATGTTCTGGCATTGCTCCTGCTCTTTGTAGTTTCTCACTGAATGTTTGCTCTTGATGATAACTATAATATTTGTGTGCCTAAGACAAAATTTGCTTTTTTATTTGTGCAAAACTTTCATTGATTTGGTTAGGATTTTTGTTTTCTTCAAAGTTTTTTCTCAGCTCTTCATGCTCCGTGCAAAGTAGCAAATATATTAACTGTGTAGTAAGTAAGTGGTAAGATTAATTGTGCCTCATCAAAAATTTCTTTGGTTTCAGTGGGTTCCTCAAGGAGAGAGGGCGTGCCTGCCCATGTTAATCTCTCTGCGTCATCCATGCTAATGATCGCGATGCAGTACACATCCAACCCAGGCAAGTGGAAATTTGGTTGGCTTGACTAATTCCAAAATAAATATTTAAACAAGATATCAAACAGGCAGGCTAGACATTTTCACGTGAGAAGAACCTCTCTTGGGGGATAGACAATTGGAGATGCATTAGAAACAGTAACTTTCAAATTGAAATAAATTTCTCTTCCCTGTTTCTATTAGCAGTAATCTTGCTGGCTAGTGATAACTTTAGCATGTTTGAGGACACAATTTAGAACATTGACTGGGAAGTGATTGTATAAGTATATAGGAAATATAAAAATCACCTGTAATTCTAGTAACTAAAAATAAACACTGTTCATATTTTAGGAACTTGCTACTCTAATGCCACACAAGCATCCTTGAGCATAGGTCTTTTATTGCATTTCTGATTTTTTTCTTAGAATAAGTTCATAAAAGAAGGTTTCATGGGCTGAAGGTCTTGAAGAAATTTCAGTAGTTTCACTAATTATATGTGAAAGTACACTGTAATCGGTCATTGAGTATTAACATAAAATTTATAGAGTTGGGCAGATGAAGAATAAAATCTCATTGTTACGATTCATATTTCTTTGATTACCAGTTATGTTGGACAGGATTCATGTGATGTACTGTGTTTGATTTCCATTCATCAGTATAACTGGAGATGAACTTTGAAAATGACCTAAAAGAAGCTGACTGTTGGAGTCACATGCTAAGATATGAACTCAGTTTTTATTTTCATTTAATGTTTGTTTGGAAAGTGAACAAACTTGGTGGCACTCTTTTCAACCTTTTACATAATTACATAAAAATCATAATTGAGTTTTTGATTCAAGATGAGAAAACCGATTTTTTCATTTTAAAATCATAATGCTTCTTAGTTTGGGATGTCATCCTTAAATACAAAAATCCCTTATGATTATTATGGAAGGTTAATTAACAAACATATGTTTTTGAAAGTTTTATCTTGTATCTCGTTCTCCCTGGCTTAAAGGACCTTCAGAATGTCATTTATATTTGTTATATATTATGTTCCAGAAAAAGCCCTTAATTTGGAATCTAGTTAATGCAGTCTCATCATGAAGCTTTGGTCCTAATTTCTAAGTTGGGAGACAATAAAGTAGGATGGGTAAAATAATGCGCTTGTGGTCAGATGTATGTGGGTTCACATCAGAGCTTACCTGCAAATTGTCTGTTAGCAAGCAGCTCCTTGATCAAGTCTTTTAGCCTCCCTAAGACCAATTTTCCTCACCTATAAAATGAGAGTAATTCTTCCTGCAGTGCTTTAAAATGGCTTTGTGAAAATTTAATGAATTAAGTGTATAGAAAGTGCTTACTTAGCATAGTGACAGGCACATTGTAAATGCTCAATAAATAGTAATGCAGATTGCTACAATCTGCCATATTCTACTTGGAGTTTAATGTTTCATTGGGAAACCACTTTGATCACATAGAGTTACTTACATTATTTCCAAATCTGTATCTTCATCTGTTCATGGGGCGATGTTTATAGCCAGCTGTTCTATGGTAGGAATTCCGTTTGGAACCCAAAACCAGTCTTGTGATGTGGGTGAGGCAATATCCACAAGAGGGCTCTCTGGGGCCAAGTGGTAGGGCATCATTTTATTTGAATTTTTATTGAGGGAGGCAGCAAGTGACAGCTTGGCCCTGGTAGCCTATTGTGTATCAAGGATAGAGCACAGACTTGTTCAACTAACAGACATTCATGGAGTAATTCCTATGTATGTGGTTTTGTGCTAGGCATTGTGAAAACCACACAGATATGTAAGATATGGTACTTGTTGTGGAGTTCATGTCTAATGGGGAAGATTAGGCATATTCACATAAATCATTAATTTACATGTAAGGTAGTATGTGAAAAGTACAAAATCAATACTATAGAAAATGTTAATTCATCAGAGGGAGAGACCTCTATGGATTGAATTGATCAGGAAAGGCTTTGTGCCATATAAGCAAAGTGTGGGTCTTAAAATATTGATAAAATTTTGATTGGCAGGGTAAGTGGGGCATTCTGGGAGGGGAAGCAGTTTAAACAAAGGGATGGTTCAGGTCTGTTCATGGGACAGTCAGTGAGCTACTCTGAACCAGGTTTATGAAGCCGATACATGAACAACAGCAGACACCGTGTAAGAGAAAGTGGCCTGGAACATGTATATTTGAGAATTCACTGATGGCTTAAGAACAAAATTCCAGTTCCAGAGGGCTATTTATATATTCAGTAATAGTCACTGAATATCTGCTGTGTGCCAGGCCGTGAGGACATAATGGTTAGCAAAACAGAACAGACCCCTGCCCTTCCCCCACGAAGCTTATCATATGGTGGGAGGATAAGACATTAATCCAATAATTGTAAAAGCAGATGTAAAGTTTTAGCTCTGACAAGTGCTTTAAAAGATGTGCATTGTCCTGTAAGATCCCCATAAAAGGGGATTTTTCATTTACTGATGAGATCAGGGAGGGCTTCTGTAGGGAAGTAACCTTTAGTCAGAGAACTGAAGGATGAGTAGCATTAATAATGTATGTAATGGGTTGGGGTTCAGGCAGAGGAATCTCATATTCAGACGGGAGCCTGGCAAGCAGGTGGGACTGAAAGGTCGATGTAGCTGGAGCTCAGAGTGAGGTTGGCCTCGTGTGAGATTAGACTGGAGACTTCAGTGGGCCAAACACACAGGAGGTTGTGGCTTCTGTTTGAGAGTCCTTCGTTTACCCCAAGGCCAATGTGAAGGCACTGAAGGACTTAAAGTGGTTATGTAGTGGATATAGATTGACCCATAAAGAGGCCATTGCATTTGTCCAGGCATGTAGAAGACAGGGGCAATTGAGACAGAAAAATGAATGTATCTGAGAGCTGTTTAGAAAGGGAGATTGATAGGACTTGGTAACATACTGAATGTGGGTTTTTGGGTCATATAACTGGATGCATAGTGGTTCTATTTGCTGAGAGGAGCCAGTGGAATAAAAAGACCAGGATTCTTGAGGGAAGCTCATGAGATCCATTTTGGACATGTGTGCAAGGCGTTTTTAAGACATTTAAGAGGAGATGGTACACCTTGGACTAATACAATGCTTTATTATATCTCAATAAAACTGGAAAACCCACCCATACCCTCAGTAATAATTCTATTTGTCCAGAACACAAAAATGCAAATGAATCAGCTTACTTAAAAAAAAAAGATGATAGTAATTAGGAAGTTGTGTTAGAGTTTGGAGCTCAAGACAGAGCTCTGGGCTGGAGGTAATGAACCTTGAACCTACATATAATTGTCCAAAGACCTTTACTGAATTGTAGATGGTAAAGTAAGTTGTATATGAGTGTGAGATTGCTTAGGAGAGAGCACAGAATGAAAAGTGGAGTGGCTTTATGATCAGGCCTTCAGGAGCTCCAGTGGATAATGGCCCAGTGAATGAGGATGAGCTTGTCTAGGAGAGAGACAGGCCGTATCTGTTAGTTGTGTTGGTTGACTAACAGAGGCTTTAATCTATAAGAATGTTGTTTACTTGGTAGGAAGTCTTGGAGATAGCACCACAGGATCAGGGAGCTGAGATGGCACCTTTGTGTTTCTCTCGTACTTCCCCTCATGTTTACAAGTTGGCTGCCACAGTGGAGGTGATATTCTTACACATACATCCACGGACAGGTGACATGAGCAGTCAGGTAATTAGAGTATGCTGTTCTTCTTTCCTTTTATTAGAGAGGAAAAATGTCTCAAGTTCCCTCTCCCCCCTCAGTGGTTTCTCTCTTAGGTCTTACTGGCCAGAAGTGAGCCACATGGCCATCTCTAGCTGTAAGGGAGTCTGGGAAGGTGCCTTGCTTTGGAGTCTGTGTATTGGGAGGTGGAAAAGGAAGAAAGGGTTGTTGATAGCAGTTGAGTAGCAACAGGAGTGTCTGCCACAGGTAATAGGAGAGCAATGATTATCTCTGCGTGGGGGACGTCAGAGTGATTTTTTTTCTTTATTCTGTATGATTTACTGTTTCATCTGAATCTTCAGAAAATACAAGTTATATTTGTGATCAGAAAAGAAAACCGAAAGGTATCCCCAGGGGAACAGGTATCAATGAAGAGTATGTTCTGCTGTAAATAGTACAAAGCTCTACCAACTTTGGCCTAAACAGACAGGGGTTTATTTTTGTAACAATGTCCACAGGAAAGCAATTCAGGGCTGGTACAGCTGCTCATGGATGTCATCAAGGAGCCAGATCCCCATGCAATCCTCTTTCTCTGACACCCTTGGTATGACTTTGGTCCTCACTGTTCCAAAATGGCTACTGCACTTCCAGGCCTCACACCCACGCTCATGTTGATGGAGTGAAGAACTGAGGAGTGCGAGTCAATAATTAGCCCTCACCAAATATCCCAGGGCCTCCGTATGGTTCCCGGTCTAGGCGTCCGTTGCATTCAGGAGAGGGTTAGTCACGAAGTTAAGGGAAGAGAGTGAAGGAGACAGTAGTCAGCAGTACCAAATACTGCTGAAAGTCAGGAGGCAGGCTGAATGCCCATTGAGTTGGATGGCACAGAGATTACTGGTGACTATAGTGCGACCTGTGTCAGTGCCATGACAATGTTGGAAGGTAGATCAGCGAAGGTTAAACAGCTATCTAGTAGGGTGAAAGTATCTTTCCTCCCCAAGCAAACACAGGCAAATAGAAGAAGCTTGCTGATATGTAGCTTTTAAGAACTGCTCAACAAGATGGAATTGGTGATGAAATGGTATAAGACTCCTATTCTAGTCCATCAGTCTATTATTTGCTATTTGTCCAACCTTGGCCAAGGTAGGAAACTAATCCTGTTTCCTAACTGCAACATGATGGTTGTGGACAATATATATAAAGCTCTTAGCACAATACCTGGCTTCTAATGAATGCTCAATAAATGCATGCTTTTGTTATGATCCTATTAGGCTATTTTTTCCCTATTAGTTCTTGATTACATTTATATAAGTTTATGTTATAGAAGTATGATTAGTAGGGATTTTTCTTAATATTTCTTTTTTTAATAAGATGAAGGATCTTGGAAAAAAGCTTAGTAAAGTCAAGGATTTATATGATTTTTGAAAAGTATGAATATGTGGAAATAAGTAATTTCTAATTTAATGATTAGAGTGAAAAGTCATACTGATGTAATTTATTATATCTCAAAGTATTTTTTGTCTGGTTATTTACATTTCATGTTCAAATTACATTTTCTTCCCTGCAGTGTATCATTGTCAGTTATTGGAATGTCTCATGAAATATAAACAGGAGGTCTGGAAAGTAAGTTTTGTGCCACATTTAACTCACAGCCATAAACTTAATTTATATAATATAGTAAAAATTGTTTGCACATTAAGCTGTTGTTTAGGTCAAACGAATTGATGTCTTGTTATTTTGGTGTGGCAGAACCTAGAATTCTTTCCTTACTGGTTAATTATCAGCTAGAGCAGAAATGATACTTGAAGAACACAGTGGCTTGATAGAAAAAGTAATTGGATATCTCTCTTATTCTTGGAATTTAGCAAATACTATATTACAATTTTATTTAATTAGAAATGTTCTTGAAAACCTGTCATTTATATAGGAGATGTGAATTGTTAAGAAATGTGTTTTAGGAAAATATTTTTAAGAATTCAGTGTTTAGAAAACTGGCTTATGCTATTCTAGAATCTTCCTTTAACATTCTGAGTAGAGAAGAATTTGTTAAAAGATAGTGTATTTTTGAACTCTTCCTGGGGGTCTTATTTATAGGAACAATAAATAAATATGAAAAATAATATTTTAAAATGATCTACTCTGAGCAGCACACCTTGATGATGAGATTCCAGGGAAATTGAGTACCCCAGCCCCTCCACTGGAATTTTCAGTGCTTTGGTGATATTGAATAAGGTACTTTGATTTTCATTTGATGATGCTAAGTCAAAATATGTTTGCTGTCTCCTTCAGGATCTTTTGTATGTGATAGCCTATGGGCCTTCACAGGTGAAACCTCCAGCTGTGCAAATGCTGTTCCATTACTGGCCCAATTTAAAGCCTCCTGGGGCAATAAGTGAATACAGGGGCTTACAATACACAGGTAAGAAGAAGATATCCCTGTAAGGCCCCATCTTTATTTTTCCTATGCTACATTTGCCTCACATACTTATATAAATTTTTTTTATCTTGCTGGATTATATTTATGTGCCTTTAGACATTGTCATGAGCCCTTTCTGAAACTAGGTGGTATAAAATAAATCAACTAAAATTAATTTCAAAATTATTTATGATATCAGCAAATTGCCTGGCATAGCCTCATTTGGTGAACAGCTGGCCTGTGGTCTTAACTACTGCTAACATTAATTACTACAAAGGTGTGCGTGGTGAGTTATGCTGCAGATTGGCTTACAGAACCCCAGTGGCTAATTCTGCTCTGGTAAGAACACCTGGAGCATGTTCAGTGTTACTGGTTCTAAATAAAATAAATGACCTAAATTTATTTATAAATTTACACTAAATAAAAATTAAATGACCCTGATAGCCTATTTGGACAGTAAGAGTTGATAATTGATGAATATTGGTATAACTAATAACTAAGAAGTAAACGTTAAATGTAAAGACATATTTATCAAAAACCAGATAAGCCCCAGGTCCTATGTTGTTTATGTTTATATGTCATCAAATCGAAGCAGCAGCCTAGGACTAATGAAATTTGAATGCCCCCAACTACCCTCCTTCTCCTCACTTGATTGTATGCATATTTTTCTGAAAATGGGAGAAGTGGATATTTTGGCAAAGTTACCCTTTATTCAGGTCATTGTGGAATTATATACTGATGTCCTGAGAATCTACTTCTTTGTTGGAATCACTTGTCTTTTCAAAGGTGATTTGAGGTGGTCCAAAGGGCATTCAACTTAATTTAGGTGTCTAATTTCTGTTCTTGAATAGAGCCAAATGTTAGAGATATTAATACCTGTGTTTTGGGCTTTGATGATCCTTGGTGGGCTTGTTCTAAACTCAGAACAAATAATATTGGCTTCAGTGGTAACAATAATATTAATTAAAACAATGAAGGTAGATAGTAAAATTTTAAAATATGGGAATTGGTTTCACTGATATTTTATATCATTGATAGTAGAAAATGTTTTAGTGTTGCGAACTGGATAATTTGAATGTAAAAGCAGGAAAAAAGTTAGAAGCATTAGTAAAAGAAAAAGTAAACTGATGGAAATATTTGACATGAACTCCTTCTCAAGAGATCCCTGAAATAAACATTTACGTGATGTATGAATGTGTAATGAGTATCAAGTTTATATAAAATAGAGAAATTTTTATTTGATAAATATTTGAAGAGTAGTAACTATTATGTGGCAGGCACTATACTTTTTGTTGATAATACAAGAATTAACACAAAACCAGACTGCATGATGCTAAATGCAATCCAGATATAGAAATTCATTCATTTATTTAAAAATGCTTATGGGGTGTCTACTATTGGCTGGGTATTACTCGAGGTACTGGTGGTAAAGTGATGAGAGCAGACTAAAATCACTAATATCTTGGAGCATACATTCTAGTTTTGGGGAAAAGACCAGGAAACCACCTTGAGTGTACTAAGTTCTAATATAGAGCAAATGCTGAGTTGTGGGAACACACAGGATGGGCCTCTGACCTCCCCCGATGGTGGGCAACCCGATTTGGGGAGGGTTAAGTTGTCAAGGAAGTCTCTCGTGTGAGTGACATGTAAGCTGATTGCTGAAAGATATTCACACACTAGACATCACAAGGGGTGTGAACTGTGAGTGGATAAAGTGTGAGTTTGAGGTGGAAGGAACTACAGGGGTTCAGACTTAGAAGCCAAAGAGAACATGATCGTATTTAGGAGCTGGAAAAAGTCATATACAGCCAGATAATGAAGTGACAGGAGGAGAGTAACCAGAGGTTAGCACAGGGCCTGAGAGGGCCTGTGAAGGAGTTTGGACTTACCCTAATGGCAAAGGGCAACCATGGGCAGGTTTTAAGTGGAGAGGCCACATGATGGAATTTGCCTGTTGAGAGCATTCCAGAAGCCTGGCAAACGAACAGATGCTTTCATATACCCCTGAGATCATGCCCTCTCTGAAGGGCCAGCCAGACTTGTCTCCCCAGGATAGCTCAGCCTTTGTTTGCTAAGATCAGGGTAACTCTTCCATCTTCTCTTGGTCTACCTGAACAAGGAGTCTCTGTTTACAGGCATTTCATTCTTCAGTCCACTCTTGGACACCTCCACACACTTCCATTCTTTCAAAGTGTGTTGTGTGCTTGTTGCCTGCCAGGCAGTGTCCATGGTCTTGGGGAAGCAGCCCTCCTGGGACTCACAATCTAATGGACCATGTCATTCTGCACAGAAAAAGATCACGGGGAAAAATTAGTCATTCTGGTTCATACATTGCTGTTTATCTAGCACCACCTGCTTGTCAGACATTGTTCTAGCTGCTTATTATCTCACTTAATAGTTCAGCCGCCTCCTAATTGATCACAATTTATGGACCAACCGCCATATTGGGTTTTACAGATATTTTCTCAATTAATCTTCATAAAACTCTTGAGAGCTAGGTTTTCTTATTTCAATGTTCCATATAAGGAGTGTCTCTATAGTTACAGAGTTTAAGTAACAAACCTAAATTCATACAAATAAGGGAGCAGAGCTTGAATGTGACCTTAGATGAAAACCCATATTTTCTGTACTAACAGTGTGACACAACTTATGTCAATTCAGTTCTTAATTAAACTTTACCTAGAACATTAGAAATTTTCTTCAATGGCTGCTGCAATGAAAGATACACCAAAGTGTATCATCAGTATTTAGATGCCACTATAACCCTAAATATTCTTAATAATAAAATTATATGGAGACAGAATTTAATGGACTTGGAAACTCAAAGATGAAATGCTTTCTTAGGGACCAGCAACTTTTTAATATGTTCCCAGTGATCTATTTCCTTTTTAACAAGTAAATTTTATTTTTTTGTAAAAGGAAAATTTGCTTTTAGAAAAATTAGAGAAATATGTAAGAAGGGGAAAACAATAACACTACCCAGAAATGACCATTGTTAACCTTCTGATATATTTCCTTCCAGGTTTTTGATGTACATTTTAAAATAAAATTGACATCATATTGTATATACTGTAATAATACAAGGCTCCCTCCAGTCTTTTATTGTGACATTTTTCAAATACAGAAAAGTCTAAAGAATAACACTATGAACACACATATAACCACTTAGATTTAATAATTGCTAGTAATTCACTATAATATATATGTATAATAATTTACACAGTAATTTAACTTTACATATATATATAAATTATTTATTGCCTTGTAATCATAGTAACATTGGAATATATAGTTCATATGAAGAAGATAAAATAGGATTTGGTAATGTACAATGTTTGCCACTTTGGGGTTCATTGCTTTTTATCAATAACAAAAACTCCTTCAATGGTTTGGTCATTAAATATGAGTCTTAAAGATGCAAAAATTACAAGTTTCTTGGCAATGAAAATAGCCATTATGTTGTTCTATAAAGCTCTGCTTCTGTGGGCAAGAAGGAAATTATTTAGCACCTTTCTTGTTACAGTTTCCAATTAGTAAATGATTTAGCCTTGTTAGCAAACATCAGTATCAGTTACTGTGTAGTTTTCATCTGAACTATGAGATAACAGATGTGGCACAGGATCTACATTTCCAAGGCAGAGACTACGCAAAAGTAGATAGAAAATGACTAAAGATAGCACTACAAGGTTAACTTCGGTCTAGGCTACCAGCTATCTAGCGTACATTAGTACAGTTGGATTCTTGAGTTGTATGAGTTAAGTATAAGAAGGCCTACCAGTCCTTCTTATGTCATAACTTCATTATTGAGTTCCTAGTTATTTGTTTATATCCTGATTTTATCTCCACATATTTAAAAAAAGTTTTAAACCTTTTCTATTGGTGCATTATACACATGTAGAAAAACACACAAATTATGAGTGTATGCGGAACACCTCCCACCATGTTTCCACCGTGATTACCTTCTCCTATTCCAAGAGTAACCACTAACTTGAATTCCAGCATCTGAGATTAGTTGTGCCTATTTTTGAATTTTAGATAAATGGAATCATACGTTATTTGTGTGTGTGTGATTTGTCTGTGGATTGAGCATAACTGTTTCATTTTTTTTATTTCATTCATTTTTATTGTGTGTGTGTATATATATACATGTTCTACCAAGTGAATGTACTATACTACTGTTTATCCATTTTATTTTCAATGGATATTTAGGTTGTTCCCACTTTTTAGCTATTAAAAATAATGCTGCTGTGAATATCCTTCTGCATATCTTATGGTTCACACATGCACACATTTCTGTTAGATATATGCCTACAATGGGATTGCTAGAGGGTTTATGTAATCCAATTTTAATGGATAATGCAGTTTTCCAAAAAGGCTGTACTAATCTGTACTCCCACTAGGAGTGTATGATTGTTTATATTCCACATTTTGGGTAATACTTTATATTTTTTCCAAAATTTTAGCCATTTCTGAGGATGTGTAGAAGTGTCTTATTGTGGTTCTAATTTCCATTTTCTTGATTACTAATGAAGTTGAACACTTTCTCATATATTTTTTGGCCACTTGGATATCCTCTTTATATAATCTTTGTCAGTTGTATATGCTGCAAATATCTTTTCCTACATTTTTACTCTCCTAATGACGACTTTTGATGAACTGAAGTTCTTATTTTAATGTATTCAAATTAACAATCTTTTTCTTTATATAAAGTGTTTTTTATATCCTAAGAATATCCCTACACTAAAATTATGATAGTATTCTTTGTTATCTTCTAGAATATTTGTTTTTTACCTTTTACATGTAGATTTTTTGGAATTAATTTTTCTGTAGGGTGTGACATAAAGGTCAATTTTTTTCCTTATGGCTAGCCAGTTGGTTCAACATAATTTATTGAAAATACTGTTCTTTCTTACTATTCTCTACTACCATTTTTGTCATAAATCAAGTGTCTACTTAAGGATGGTTCTTTCTCTGGGTTATTTAGTTCAGTTGGTGTATTTTTTCTAGTATCACACTTTCTAGATTAATGTAGCTTAATATTAAAATTTTACATCCTTTGGTGCAAACCTTTCCACCTTGTTGAATCATTGCTCGCTTCTTCATCTCTCCCGGCTTTCTTTCCTTCCTGTTCTTTCTCCTCCTTTTTCCTTCTTCCTCCTTCAAGGTTATTCCTAGTTGTTTGCTTAATTAAAGGTTTTGCCAAGTTAAACATACACACACACAAACACACACTTAAACTACTAGGATCTTTATTGAGATTGCCTTGAATCTGTAGACCAATTTGGGAACTGACATCTTTGTAATATTGAATCTCCCAATCTATGCACATAGTATATCTCTTCATTTATTTAGACTTTAGTTTTCCTCGATGCTGTTTTATAGTTTTCTGTGTAGATGTCTCCCCTATCTGTCCTGTACTGTGTCCCTAGAGATTTATTTTTTTGATGTTGTCAATGATACATCTTTTTAAAATTATTTTTTCTCATGCTTTGTTTGCTAGTATGTAGAGATGCAGGTCTATTATATTGATCCTGTACCCAACAAGCTTGCTAAATCACTTTTTAATTTCAATAATTTATTTGTAATACATTTTTTTCATGTGTGCAACTATATTATTGTTGAATAGTAAGTTTAATGTCTCCTTTTCAGCTCTTAAAATCTTTTACGTCTCTTGCCCTATTGCACTGGTTAAAACCTTTTGTAATATGCTGAATTCTAAATTCCTTCATGGTTTCTTCTTTGACGCATGGGTCATTTAGAAGGACGGTGATGCATTTCTGAACATAGGAGATTTTCCTAGTGACGTTTTGTATTGATTTATAGCTTGATTTATCGTCAGACAACATGCTTTGTATTATTTTGTTCCTTTGATACTTTTGATACTTTATTTAGGGCTGAATCTTTGGTCATTTTTTGTTAATGTTCCCGTGTATTTAAAAAAAATTTGTCTTTGGAAGTTGTTTGATACTCTCCTTTCTACATATCAACTAAATAAAAATTTTAATGGTGAGGTTCAAATATTCTATATCCTTACTGAATTTTTGTCTTTTTCTTCTGTTAGTTAGCAAGAGTAGATTGTTAAAAGTCTCCTATGATTGTGAATTTGTGTATTGCTTCTTATATTTCTGTCAAAATTTGCTGTATAACTTTTGAGGCTGCATTACCAGGTGCATACAATTTAGAATGCCATATCTTCCTGGTGAATTGAAACTTTTACCATTGTGAAATGCATGTCTTTATCTTTAGTAATGCTTTTTTTTGTGTTAAAATCCTGTTTTATACTAATATACCTATACCAGCTTTCACAAGTGTTTGCATAGTGTAACTTTTCTATCCTGTTATTTTCAACTTTTCGTATTCTTATTTTTCATGTGTGACTTGTAAGCAGCACATACTTCTGTTTTTCAAACTCAATTTCATGATCTGTGCCTTTAAATTGGAGCATTTAGTTCATTTATGTATAACATAATTACTGATATATTTGATTTTAAATCCACCATTTTTCTATTTGCTTTCTATTTCTCCTGCCTTATCTGTGTTCCCTTTTTCCTCTCCTTTTTGTCTTTTTTTGCACTGACTATATTTAAATATCCATCTTTGTCTTATATTCAGTTTTCTGTATTCTTTAATCATTATCCTGGAGATTATGCCATGCATTCTTGACTTGCAAGTGTCTAGTATGAAAGAGTACTTTTACCTTTTCCTGTAAAATGACAAATTTTCACTTTTTACCCTCTCCTGACTTTGATGCTGTACTTTTTATGCTTTTTTTTACAATGCCACAAAGCGTAATTAGTATTGTTCTTTGCAGTCAGTATTCATTAGATTATATTTTTCTTGTTCTTTTTTCCTTTTATATTTCTAAGCTCCCATCTGGAGTTTAATTTTTTCCTTAATAATACCCTTTTATATTTCCTTTAGTGCCAGTCTACTGGGGATAAATTTTTTCATTTATTTTTTTGTCTGAAAATGTCTTTGTTTTACCTTTATTTCTAAAGACATTTTCTCAGTGAATAGAATTCTAGATTGACAGTCATTTTATTTCCGTATTTTGAAGGTATTTCATGACATTTTCATTTTCATTGTTGATAGTAAGTTAGCTGTCTGTTATTTTTGCTCTTTCAAAGGTATACTGCCTTTTTTCTTTTGCTTTTGAAAATTTTCTTTATATTTTAAATTTGATTGAAAATTTCTTTTTATATATATTATATATGTTCCAGTTTTATTGAGAAAGAATTGACATACAGCACAGTATAAGTTTAAGGCATACAACATTGATGGTTTGATTTTCATATATTGTAAAATGATTCAAATGATGGAACATGATATCAAATAATAGAAAACATCCATATCTCATGCAGATAAATTATAAAGAAGAGGAAGAAGAAAACCTAAGAAAAAAATTTTCTTCTTGTGATAAGAACTCCTATTATTTACTCTCTTAACAACTTACCTACATATCATTTGGAAGTGTTAACTATAGTCATCATGCTATACAGTACATCCTGTCACTTTTATCTTACAACTGGAAATTTGTACCTTTTGACTACCTCCCTTCAGTTCCCCCTCCCCCCACCCTCTGCGTCTGGTAAGCATGTCTGATCCCTTTTTCTATGAATTTAGTTTTTATTTTCTAGATCCATATATAAGTGAGATCATACAGTATTTGTCTTTCTCTGTCTTAACTTATTTCACTTGGCCTTCAAGGTCCAAGGGCCATCCGTATTGTCACAAATTGTAGGATTTCCTCATTTTGTTATGGTTGAATAATATTCCATTGTGTATATATATCACAACTTCTTTATCCATTCATCCATCAGTGGACACTTAGGTTGCTTCCATGTCTTGGCTATTTTAAGTAGTGTTGCTATGAACATGGAGGTACAGATATCTTTTCAAGTTAGCATTTTCATTTCATTTGGATATATTCCCCAAAGTGGAATTGCTGGATATACAGTAGTCCTATTTTAAATTTTTTGATGATTCTCCATACTGTTTTCCATAGTGGATACACTAATTTACAATCCCACCAACAGTATACAAGGATTCCCTTTTCACCAAATCCATGCCATCATTTGTTATCTTTTGCCTTTTTAATGATGGCCATTCTAACAGGCATCAGGTGACACCTCATTGTGGTTTTAATTTGCATTCTTCTATTACTAGGGATGTTGAGCATTATTTTTATGTACCTGTTGGCTTTTGTATACCTTTTTTTGAAAAATGTCTTTTCAGGCCCATTGCCTATTTTTAAATTGGGTTATTTGTTTTTTCACTCTTGAGTTGTATGAGTTCTTTATATACTTTGACTATGCATCCCTGATCAGATTTATGGTTTGCAAATATTTTTTCCCACTCCATATATTGTCTTTATACTTTGTTGATGATTTCTTTTGCTGTGCAGAGACTTTTTAGTTTGATGTAGTCCAGTTGTTTATTTTTTTGTTGCTTATACTTTAGGTGTGATATCTGGAAAATCATTACCAAAACCCATGTCAAGAAGCTTTATTTCTCTGTTTTGTTTTAGGATTTTCATGGTTTCAGGCCTTACATTTAAGCCTTTAATCTATTTCAAGTTAATTTTTATGAGTGGTATAAGAAGGGGGTCCAGTTTCATTTCCTTACAGGTGAATATCCCATTATTCCAGGAACATTTAGCAAGAGACTGTCTTTTCTTCATCGAGTATTCTTGTCTCCCTTGTCAAATATTAGTTGACTGTATATACTTGGGTTTATTTCTGGGCTCTCAGTTCTGCTCCATTGGTCTATTTGACTGTTTTCATGCCAGCACTGTACTGTTTTGATTTCTATAGCTCTTATAGTATGGCTTGAAATCAGGAAGTGGGATGCCTCCTCTTTTTCTTCTTTTTCAGGATTTCTTTAACTATTTGGAATGTTTTGTGTTTCTATATAAATTTTAGGAGTTTTTTTTTCCTACTTCTGTGAAAAATACCATTGGAATCTTGATAGGGGATTGCATTCAATGAATGGCTTTTGGTAGTATTGACATTTTAACAATGTTAATTATTCCAATTCATGAACATAGGATACCTTTCCATTTATTTGTGTCTTCTCTGATTTCTTTCATCAACATCTCGTAGTTTTCAGAGTAAAGATCTTTAGCCTCCTTGGTTAAATTTGTTCCTAAGTATGTTGTTTTTCCTGATGAATGGGATCAGTTTCTTTCTTTTTCAGAAAATTCACTGTTAATGTATAGAAATGCTACTGACTTTTGTTGGTTAATTTTATGTCCTGCAACTTACTGAATTCATTGATCAGATCTAATAGTTTTTTGGTTTAATCTTTAGTTTTAGGTTGAATTGTAAAATCAGGTCATCTGCAAATAAAGACACTTCTACTTTTTCCTTTCCAATTCTGATGCCTTTTATTTCTTTTTATTAATTGACTATCAGTACTATGTTAAGTAGGAGTAATGAGAGTGAGCACCTTTTTCTTATTTTGGATCTTAGAGGAAAAGCTTTCATCCTTTCACCATTGAATATGATGTTAGTTGTGGACTTGTCATATATATATGACCTTTATTATTTTGAGATATGTTCCTTCTAAGCCTAATTTTTAATAGTCTTTATCATGAATGGATGTGGAATTTTTTTATTGTTGTTTTTTTTAATATAATTTATTTTATTATCATTAATCTACAATTACATGTGCAATATTACGGTTATTAAACTACCCCTTCATCAGGTCCCCCCCACCAACCCAATTACAGTCACTGTCCATCAGCATAGTGAGATGCTATAGAATCACTACTTGTCTTCTCTGAGTTGCACTGCCCTTCCTGTTACCCCCCCAACATTACATCTGCTAATCGTAATGCCCCTTTTTCCCTCTTATCCCTCCCTTCCCACCCATTTTCCCCAGTCCCTTTCCCTTTGGTAACTATTAGTCCGTTCTTTGGTTCTGTGAGTCTGCTACTGTTTTGTTCCTTCAGTATTTTTCTTTGTTCTTATACTGCACATATGAGTGAAATCATTTGATACTTGTCTTTTTCGGCTTGGCTTATTTCACTGAGCATAATACCCTCTAGCCCCATCCATGTTGTTGCAAATGGTAGGATTTGTTTTCTTCTTATGGCTGAATAATATTCCATTGTGTATATGTACCACATCTTCTTTATCCATTCATCTACTGATGGACACTTAGGTTGCTTCCATTTCTTGGCTATTGTAAATAGTGCTGCAATAAACATAGGGGTGCATCTGTCCTTTTCAAATTGGGCTGCTGCATTCTTAGGGTAAATTCCTAGGAGTGGAATTCCTGGGTCAAATGGTATTTCTATTTTGAGTTTTTTGAGGAACCTCCATACTGCTTTCCACAATGGTTGAGCTAATTTGCAGTCCCACCAGCAGTGTAGGAGGGTTCCCTTTTCTCCACATCCTCGCCAACATTTGTTGTTGTTTGTGTTTTGGATGTTGGCCATCCTCACTGGTGTGAGGTGATATCTCATTGTGGTTTTAATCTGCATTTCTCTGATGATTAGTGATGTGGAGCATCTTTTCATGTGCCTGTTGGCCATCTGAATTTCTTCTTTGGAGAAGTGTTTATTCATGTCCTCTGCCCATTTCTTAATTGGATTATTTGCTTTCTGTTTGTTAAGGTGCATGAGTTCTTTATATATTGTGGATGTCAACCCTTTATCAGATACGTTTTTTATGAATATATTCTCCCATACTGTAGGATGTCTTTTTGTTCTACTGATGGTGTCCTTTGCTGTACAGAAGCTTTTCAGCTTGATATAGTCCCACTTGTTCATTTTTGCTTTTGTTTCCCTTGCCCGGGGAGATATGTTCATGAAGAAGTTGTTCATGTTTATGTCCAAGAGATTTTTGCCTGTTTTTTTCTAAGAGTTCTATGGTTTCATGACTTACATTCAGGTCTTTGATCCACCTTGAGTTTACCTTTGTGTATGGGGCTAGACAGTAGTCTAGTTTCATTCTCTTATGTGTAGCTGTCCAGTTTTTCCAACACCAGCTGCTGAAGAGGCTGTCATCTCCCCATTGTATATCCAAGGCACTTTTATCAAATATTAATTGACTGTATATGTTTGGGTTAATGTTTGGATTTTCTATTCTGTTCCACTGGTCTGTGGGTCTGTTTTTGTGCCAATACCAAATTGTCTTGATTACTGTGGCTTTGTAGTAGAGCTTGAAGTCAGGGAGTGTAATTCCCCTGTTTTATTCCTCCTTCTCAGGATTGCTTTGGCTATTCGGGGTCTTTTGTGGTTCCATATGAATTTTAGAATTATTTGTTCCAGTTCATTGAAGAAAGCTGTTGGTAGTTTGATAGGGATTGCATTGAATCTGTAGATTGCTTTAGGTAGTATAGCCATTTTGACAATATTTATTCTTCCTAGCCAAGAGCATGGGATGCATTTCCATTTGTTAGTGTCCTCTTTAATTTCTCTTAGGAGTGTCTTGTAGTTTTCAGAGTACAGGTCTTTCACTTCCTTCGTTAGGTTTATTCCTAGGTATTTTATTCTTTTTGATGCAATTGTGAATTGTTTTTCTGATTTCTCTTTCTGTTAGTTCATCGTTAGTGTATAGGAAAGCAACAGATTTCTGTGTGTTAATTTTGTATCCTGCAACTTTGCTGAATTCAGATATTAGTTCTAGTAGTTTTGGAATGGAATCTTTAGGGTTTTTTATGTACAGTATCATGTCATCTGCAAATAGTGACAATTTGACTTCTTCTTTACCAATCTGGATGCCTTGTATGTCTTTGTTTTGTCTGATTGCTGTGGCTAGGACCTCCAGTACTATGTTGAATAACAGTGGAGAGAGTGGGCATCCCTGTCTTGTTCCCGATCTTAGATGAAAAGCTTTCAGCGTCTCGCCGTTAAGTATGATGTTAGCTGTGGGTTTGTCATATATAGCCTTTATGATGTTGAGGTACTTGCCTCTATACCCATTTTGTTGAGAGTTTTAATCAGGAATGGATGCTGAATTTTGTCAAATGCTTTTTCAGCATCTATGGAGATGATCATGTGGTTTTTGTTCTTCTTTTTGTTGATGTGGTGGATGATGTTGATGGATTTTCGAATGTTGTACCATCCTTGCATCCCTGGGATGAATCCCACTTGATCATGGTGTATGATCCTCTTGATGTATTTTTGAATTCGGTTTGCTAATATTTTGTTGAGTATTTTTGCATCTACGTTCATCAGGGATATTGGTCTGTAATTTTCTTTTTTGGTGAGGTCTTTGCCCGGTTTTGGTATTAGAGTGATGCTGGCTTCATAGAATGAGTTTGGAAGTATTCCCTCCTCTTCTATTTTTTGGAAAACTTTAAGGAGAATCGGTGTTATTTCTTCTCTATATGTCTGGTAGAATTCAGAGGTGAATCCATCAGGCCCAGGGGTTTTGTTCTTGGGTAGTTTTTTGATTACCAATTCGATTTCGTCACTGGTGATTGGTCTGTTTAGTTTTTCTGTTTCTTGCTTGGTCAGTCTTGGAAGGTTGTATTTTTCTAAGAAGTTGTCCATTTCTTCTATGTTTTCCAGCTTGTTAGCATATAGATTCTCATAATATTCTCTTATGATTCTTTGTATTTCTGTGGGGTCCGTCGTGATTTTTCCTTTCTCATTTCTGATTGTGTTTATGTGTGTAGATTCTCTTTTTCTCTTAATGAGTCTGGCTAGGGGTTTATCTATTTTGTTTATTTTTTCAAAGAACCAGCTCTTGGTTTTATTGATTTTTTCTATTGTTTTATTCTTCTCAATTTTATTTATTTCTTCTCTAATCTTTATTATGTCCCTCCTTCTGGTGACTTTGGGCCTCATTTGTTCTTCTTTTTCCAATTTCAGTAATTGTGTCTTTAGACTATTCATTTGGGAATGTTCTTCCTTCTTTAAATAGGCCTGGATTGCAATATACTTTCCTCTTAGAACTGCCTTTGCTGCGTCCCACAGAAGTTGTGGCTTTGTGTTGTTGTTGTCATTAGTCTCCATATATTCTTTGATTTCTGTTTTGATTTGGTCGTTAACCCATTGATTAATTAGGAGAGTGTTGTTAAGTCTCCATGTATTTGTGAGCCTTTTTGATTTCTTTCTAAAATTTATTTCTAGTTTTATACCTTGGTGATCTGAGAAGTTGGTTGGTAGGATTTCAATATTTTTGAAATTACTGAGGTTCTTTTTGTGGCCTAGTATGTGGTCTATTCTGGAAAATGTTCCATGTGCACTTGAGAAGAATGTGTATCCTGTTGCTTTTGGGTGTAGAGTTCTGTAGATGTCTGTTAGGTCCATCTGTTCTAGTGTGTTGTTCAGTGCCTCTGTGTCTTTACTTATTTTCTGTCTGGTTGATCTGTCCTCTGGAGTGAGTGGTGTGTTGAAGTCTCCTAAGATGAATGCATTGCTGTCTATTTCCTCCTTTAATTCTGTTAGTATTTGTCTCACATATGCTGGCGCTCCTGTGTTGGGTGCATATATATTTATAATGGTTATATCTTCTTGTTGGACTGACCCCTTTATCATTATGTAATGTCCTTCTTTATCTTTTGCTACTTTCTTCGTTTTGAAGTCTATTTTGTCTGATACAAGTACTGCAACACCTGCTTTTTTCTCTTTGTTGTTTGCATGAAATATCTTTTTCCATCCCTTCACTTTTAGTCTGTGTATATCTTTGGATTTGAGGTGAGTTTCTTGTAGGCAGCATATAGATGGGTCTTGCTTTTTTATCCATTCTGTTACTCTGTGTCTTTTGATTGGTGCATTCAGTCCATTTACATTTAGGGTGATTATTGATAGATATGTACTTATTGCCATTGCTGGCTTTAGATTCGTGGTTACCAAGGGTTCAAGGGTTGCTTCTTTACTATCTAACAATCTAACTTAACTTTCTTGTTAAGTTATTGTAAACACAGTCTGATGTTTCTTTATTTCTCTCCCTTCTTATTCCTCCTCCTCCATTCTTTCTATAATAGGTGTTTTATTCTTTGCCTTTAGTTGGTATTTGGATGGTCTGCTTTCTTTGCTATGATTTTATTTTCTCTGGTGACATCTTTTTAGCCTTAGGTGTGCTTCCTCTAGAGCAGTCCATTTAAGATATCCTGTAGTGGTGGTTTATGAGAGGCAAACTCTCTCAACTTTCGTTTATCTGGAAATTGTTTAATCCCTCCATCATATTTAAATGATAATCGTGCTGGATACAATATTCTTGGTTCGAGGCCCTTCTGTTTCATTACGTTAAATATATCATGCCATTCTCTTCTGGCCTGTAAGGTTTCTGTTGAGAAGTCTGATGATAGTCTGATGGGTTTTCCTTTGTAGGTGATCTTTTTTTCTCTCTCTAGCTGCCTTTAATACCCTGTCTTTATCTTTGATCTTTGCCATCTTAATTATTATGTGTCTTGGTGTTGTCTTCCTTGGGTCCCTTGTGTTGGGAGATCTATGAGCTTCGGTGGACTGCGAGACTACTTCCTTCCCCAGCGAGGGAAAGTTTTCAGCAATTATTTCTTCAAAGACACTTTCTATCCCTTTTTCTCTCTCTTCTTCCTCTGGTACTCCTATAATGCGAATATTGTTCCGTTTGGATTGGTCACACAGTTCTCTTAATATTCTTTCATTCCTAGAAATCCTTTTATCTCTCTCTGCCTCAGCTGCTCTGTACTCCTGTTTCTGTTTTCTATTCCATTAACAGTCTCTCGCATCTCATCCATTCTGCTGTTAAGCCCGTCGATCGCTTGTCTGATTTCTGTATTGTCTTTCCTCAGTTCCCTCACTTCCTCCCTCAGCTCTTGCACATTTCTCTGTAGGTCCATCAGCATGGTTATGACTTTTATTCTGAATTCTTTTTCAGGGAGGCTGTGCATTTCCATCCCTTCAGACTCCCTCTCTGGGGTTGTCTGGTTGATTTTGGTCTGAACCATATTCCTCTGTCTTTTCATGGCTGTATAATTTGGTCACTGATAGTTGCCACGTATGTCAGCTGGGCTCTTTAAGACTTTAAAAAGAGAAGAAAAAAAAAGAGAAAAAAGAAAGAAAGAAAGAAAAAAAGAAAAAAGAAAGAAAAGAAAAAAAAAAACAAAACAAAACAAAAAAAACAAAAAATGCCCACCGGACGTAGATTCTGTGGGAATGCTCTAGGTGGCGCTATTGCCCCACTATTCCACAGCTGTGACTGTGCCGCTCCGCAGGGCCCTTTATCGCTCTGGCAGGGGTGGGAATGAATAGGAGGCTGTTGATCTCAGTGAGAAGTGTTAAGTATGGCTACGCTTCCTCAGTCGCCAGCTAAGGTGTCTGAAACTCCCCAGGACTCCCAGCCTGCTGGGCTGAGTGTGCTGGGGCGATCCGGCTCCTCCGCTGGGCTCCTGTCTCTTTAAGACCGCTGAAGAAAGCGCGCACTTTTTTTTTTTCCTTCCCGGGAGCCGGCTGCAAGCACCCTGGCGCGTTCCCCGCTCAGATCCTGCCGCTCTGTCTCTCCAATCTCCGCTGCACTGCACAATGTGGGTCAGCGCTCCCCGCGCAGATCACCGGGGCTGGCTACTTCGCGGGGTGTGCTTCCACTCCCTCCCGGCTCTGAATCCTCTCCTCCCGCCGGTGCGCTGGGGTGGGGGAGGGCTCGGGTCCCGCCGGGTCGCGGCTCCGTATCTTACCCGCCTCTTGGGGTGCCGAGTCCTCTCGGGTGTAGCTGCACGCTGTGCGCTTTCCTGTGTATTCTCGTCTCTCTTTAGGAATAGATGTATTTTCTGTGTTTTCGTAGATAAATATAGTGTTGGGAGGAGATTTCTGCCGCCCTGCTCACACCGCCATCTTCCCGGAAGTCCTCTGTCAATTCATTTTCAACAAAGATGCAAAGGCAATTTTGTAAGAAAGGATAGTAATTTCAACAAATGGGGCTGAAACAATTCTGGTGTGCTGAATGATGCCCACCCCAAAAAGATATGTTCATATCCTAATTTATGAAACCTGTAAGTGTTATTTTATTTGGAAAAATGGTCTTTGCAAATGTAACTAAGTTAAGGATCTTGAAATGAGAAGATCATCCTGGATTATCTGGGTAGGCCCTATATCCAATGACAAGTATTTTTATAAGAGAAACACAGAGGAGACGCACATAAAGGAGGACATGCAAGGAGATGGTGGTGTCAGGTCAGAAGTAGAGATGGGAGTGATGTGGCCACAAGCCAAGGAATGCCAAGGGATGCCAGGCAGAGCCAGAAGGTAGAGCTAAAGAATGCATTTCCCATAGATCCCACAGAGGGCGTATGGCCCTACAACACCTTGATTCCGGACTTCTGACCTCCAGAACTGTTTGAGAATACATTTCTGTTGTTTTAAGCCACCAAGTTTGTGGGAATTTGTTATGACATCCTCAGGAAACTAATACAGACATCCATATGCAATTAAAAAATTTTTTGATCCATACCTTGTACTAGATACAAAAATTAACTCAAAAATAGATCATAAGCCTAAATGTAGAATCTTAAGCTATAAAACTGCTGGAAGAAAACAAAAAAAAATCTCTGCAACCTTGGACTGGGCAAAGTTTTCTAAGATATGACACCAAAAGCATAATCCACAATTCAAATATCAATAAACTGAACCTCACCAAAATCAAGAACATCACTCTTTGAAAGACAATGTTAAAAGGATTAAAAGACAAGTCACAGATTGAAAGAAAATATTTGCAAATTACATATCTGATCAAAGACTTGTATCCAGAATATACAAAGAATCCTCAAAACTCAACAATATGAAAACTCAAATACATTTTTTTTTAATTTCCCTGGTGAGGGAAACAATTTGAACAGACACTTTACCAAAAAAAACAGAAATTCATGGTAAAAAAGCAAGTAAAAAGAAGTTCAAAATCATCAATCATTAGGGAAATGCAAATTCAAACCACAGCTCACAATGCAGTTCAGACCACTTCACACCCAGTAGAATGGTTGAAATTAATGATTGACAATACTATGTGTGGATGAGTATGAGGAGCAACTGTAGCCCTCATAGACTGTTTTACAACCACTTTGGAAAACAGTTTAGCAATTTCTTTAAATGTGCACATACACCTACCCTATGACCCAGTAATTCCACTCCTAGGCCTCTACTCAAGAGAAATGAAAATATGTCCACACAAAATATTTTATGTAAATGTTCATAGCAGCTTTATTCATAATAGCACTAAAGTGGTAACCACCATCTATATCATCAATGGGGGAATGGATAAATAAGCTAAGGAATATACTTAGTATAAAAGGGAATGAACTATTGATATAGACAACAGTGGATGAATCTTAAAATAATTATGTAGAGTGAAAGAAGCCAGACCAAAAAAAAAAAAAGTACAGATGGTAAGATCCCATTTATATAAAATTCTAGAAAATGCAAAATAAAATAATCTATAGACAGCAAATCAGTGGTTGCCTGGGGATCAGGGAAGGGGCGCGGGGAAGAAAATACGCAGGGCATAAGGAAACCATGAGGAGACGGGGGTGGAGATGGTTTCCCAGGTGTAGGTGTATGTCAAATCTGATCAGATTGTACACTCTAAGTATGTACAGTTTATTATAGTGCATTATACCTCATTAGAACTGCTTAAAATAAATATCATATGACATATAATATGATAGAGCTCTTGTAACAGTAAGTATATTCCTACCTCAAGGCCTCTGCGCAGGGTGTTTCTGCCCCCGGCAACACCAGTCTCTTTATTATTCATCAGTTAATTCCCCTCATCCTTCAGCTTTCAGCTTGCAAAGATTTTCTTTGACCTGCACCAACCCTCCCAAGCCCTGCCATCTAAATTATTCCTTCCCATTGTTGCCTTATCACCACGTGCAGTTACAGCTATCTGACCATGAGTTTATCTATGGTCTGTCTTACCTCTGATCATGACTGCTTCTGCATTGCCAACACCGAACCTGAGCTTGGGCTCTGAGTAGGAGCTCAGCAAATCTATGTACGGGACAAATGAGGACGTTCCCAGTATGCTCAGGCCACAGAGCCCGCATTGAATCTCCTGGGGACTCAGTTGACCAAGTTCCACCCAGCAGGAAAAATTCAGAGCTGACATGAATTCAGACCCCACATACATGATTCTTACTGAGTAAGACATCAAGACAATCTCGCCCTTTGTCGGAACTGTGGGAGTCTTACGCATAGAGAGAAGCCAGTCTAAAATCAGTTGCTTTTTTGAGCCATCCGCTTAAGAAATTAAGGATTCTGTCAGCGTCCCTGAATTTCTGGGCCCAGCAATTAATTCCTTCTAGATTAAAGGATTGTTGTGTTTCTGATACATTATTATGCGAGTGGGCTTGCTGTGAATTTTAAAACTTTAACCAGAATCCTCATTAACTGGGACCTTTTATCTGTGTGCAACTTCTAGAAGAGGCCAATGGCTAAAAAGTGAGCTGACACATTCAAAAAAAAAAAAAAAAACGTTCCAGTGGGCATCCTTATGCCCATTCAGACAGGGCAGCTGTCCTCCCTCCCAACGGTAACAGCGATTGGCTCATAACGCGCCAGGCACAGGCTGGACATTGTGCTTTGCCACACTGAATCTCACCCACCCTATCAGGTGGCCACGGTTATTATCGCCAGTTTACAGGTGAGGAGATGGGCAGGTGAAGGGAGGTGAAGTGCCCCGCTCAGGCCTGTGGTGGCCTGAGTCTATCTGACCTCCAGGCCCGTGCTGGGCCCTGCCTTCCACTGTGTCACCTGTTCCATGGATGGTGAAGATCACTGTGCAAGATGACCCTCAAGGCCTTTTGAGTCCACCATCCATCCAAGAACCATTGCATCTCGGAGTGGTGTTCAGGGCCATGTATGTGCTGGGAGTGAGGCTTCTGGCCCTGGGAGCCAGGAGGCCAGAGAGAGAATGGAAGCCCAGCCATGTATGAGGCTGAGGTCGACCCAGGGGCCGGGGGCTCCATCCTATGTCTGGGAACCTCAGGGTTTCTCAGGCAGTGCCCATCCTGGCTGCACTTACGGCAGAACCTGAGCTCCGATGCATGCCTGGAGGGGACATCTCCAGGAACGCTGTGCGATGCTGGCTGAGCGACCACAGGTTTGCCTTGGTCCCCTCAGCATTTTAGCACTCCCCCTTTTTAGTTCACACAGGTTTATATACATAGCATTTAGGCACACAGCCATTTCCTCACCCTACTCCGCCCCTAGGCAGCCCAGCCCAGCCCAGTGTAGGTCCCCAGAACCCTGGGATCTCCTAGAAATTTAGGTTACCCCAAACCCCCAAGCTTGCCCACTTCCAGCTCCCCCAGTGAAAGGCAAGGAGGCAGGTGGGCCCAAGAGCAGATGCTGTTCCAAGGCTTCCTTCCTCCAGGCTCACAGCTCCCACTTGTCCCTCAGCCACAGAAACAGGGGCTGCTCAGTTCCTCCACCAAAGGTGGCTGGGAGCTCTCCACAGCACAAAACAGCTAATGAGAGAAACATTCTTTTTTAATTTAAAGGAAATTCTGACATATGCTACAACATAGATGAAATTTGAGGACATTGTGCTAAGCGAAATTAGCCAACACAAAAGGACACATACTGTGTGATTCCACTCACACAAGGTTCCTGGAGCAGTCAGATTCGTGGAGACAGAAAGGGGAAGGCAGGTGCCAGGGGCTGGGGGCAGGGATGGGGAGTTAGTGTTTAATGGGGACAGAGCTTCAGTTTCTTTTTGTTTTTTTTTTATCCCTCCCTTCCCGCCCATTTTCCCCAGTCCCTTTCCCTGTGGTAACTATTAGTCCGTTCTTGGGTTCTGTGAGTCTGCTGCTGTTTTGTCCTTCCAGTTTTTTCTTTGTTCTTATACTCCGCAGATGAGTGAAATCATTTGATACTTGTCTTTCTCTGCCTGGCTTATTTCACTGAGCATAATACCCTCTAGCTCCATCCATGTTGTTGCAAATGCTAGGATTTGTTTTCTTCTTATGGCTGAATAATAGTCCATTGTGTATATGTACCACGTCTTCTTTATCCATTCATCTACTGATGGACACTTAGGTTGCTTCCATTTCTTGGCTATTGTAAATAGTGCTGCGATAAACATAGGGGTGCATCTGTCTTTTTCAAACTGGGCTGCTGCATTCTTAGGGTAAATTCCTAGGAGTGGAATTCCTGGGTCAAATGGTATTTCTATTTTGAGTTTTTTGAGGAACCTCCATACTGCTTTCCACAATAGTTGAACTAATTTGCAGTCCCACCAGCAGTGTAGGAGGGTTTCACTTTCTCCACATCCTCGCCAACATTTGTTGTTGTTTGTGTTTTGGATGTTGGCCATCCTCACTGGTGTGAGGTGATATCTCATTGTGGTTTTAATCTGCATTTCTCTGATGATTAGCGATGTGGAGCATCTTTTCATGTGCCTGTTGGCCATCTGAATTTCTTCTTTGGAGAAGTGTCTGTTCAGCTCCTCTGCCCATTTTTTAATTGGCTTATTTGCTTTTTGTTTGTTGAGGCGCATCAGCAGAGCTTCAGTTTTATTAGAGGAAAGGAGTTCTAGAGATGGATGGAAGTGATGGTTGTGCAGTGATGTATGTACTTAATGCCTCTGAACCGTAGGGACACCTGTAATGTTTAAGATGGTAAATTTTACATTATGCATATTTATTATAATTATTTCAAAAAAGTAAAAATATACCTAAAGTTTCCCTTCTCCAGCATTATCCTGTTTTTTACATTATCTCCCTGAATCCTGGCAGCAACACTGGGAAGTCAGTTCTATTGTCCTCATTCTATAGGTGAGAAAACCAAGACGAGGGAGGTGACGTGCGTGTCCTGAAGTTGCCTGGCAAGGAAGTGACAGGGCCAGGGATCCACCCAGGGCCTGACTACAAGGCCTGCTTTCTCCTCGCCCAGGGCCCTGGGCACACAAGGAGCCACCCCGGCCCTGACCGCTGTCCAGGATTCTGCTCCGATTCCCCCGCTAAGGGACAGCAAACAGGATCCAGATGGCGGCTCCCCCATTGACCAGGCTGGGGCCGAACTTGAAACCCCTCTGCCAAGGTTTCCAAATGCATCCCAGACTTCTGTCCTAGAACCGTCTGCTGCTCTCCTACTGGGCTGGTGGGGAGCAGAGAGGCGGCCAAGCCTGACCACAGGCCTGGACAGTGACTCTTGGGGTGTCGGGAGCTTGGCACTAGCAGGCCCCGGAATGCCTAGTATCTGCAGATAGTGAGATTCATCTTATTTCTGTTCGTTCCAGTGCCCTGAGGTGGCCGTACAAAGCACCACAGATTGAACGGCTTAAACAACAGAACCTTAGTGTCCCACGGTTTAGGAGACCAGAAGGCTGAAATCAAGGTTGTCAGCAGGGCTGGTGCTTTCTGAGGGCCACGAGGGGGAATCGTTCCATCCTCTCTCCTCGTGTCTGGTGGCCTCAGGTGTCCCTTGGCTCGCTGATGGCTTTCTCCCTGTGTCGCACATCATCTTGCCACTATGCGAGTCTGACTCTGTGCCCAAGTGTCCCCTTGTATGAGGTCACAGTCATATTGCATTAGGGCCTAATGACCCTAATGGCCTCCTCTCAGCTTTATCAGCTGCAAAGGCCTTCTCTCCAAATAAGATCCCATGCACAGGTACCAAGGGTTAGGACCTCAACATCTTTTAGGGGGACACAATTCAACCTATAGCTCTATCCGACAACGTCGTCCCTCCTGTCAGCCATCTGGGAGGCCAGGGCGGAAGGTTCTGGGAGTTGGGGAAATTTGCAAAGTGCAATGCTATTTCACACACTCTTTAAGGTGTTACAAATGTATAACCATTACCATCAATAATCGGATGCTTGCTGTGTGCCAGGCATGCATGCTCCCCATTCCTCAGCTGCAGGGCATCTGTTATATCAGCATCCTAAAAATCTCTAAGACCTGGTGATTTCCCCATGGTGACCCCCTGTGTCAGTGGCCTTCAGCTGCTATAACACATCACCACAAATCTGGTGGTGTAAAACAACAGAAATTAATTCTCACAATTATGAAGGCTGGAAGTCAAGATGTCGGCAGGGCCTCACTCCCTCCGAAGGCTTTAGGGGAGGATCCTGCCTGGCCTCTTGCAGCTTCTGGTGGCCCCAGGCATTCCTTGCCTAGTGGTAGCATCCAGTCTCCGCCTCTGTCTTCATGTGACTTTCTCTTCTCTGTCTCTCCTCTGGCTGCTTTTTATAAGGACATTTGTCATTGGATTTAGAGCCCACCCTGGTCATTCTAGGATGACCTCGTTTTAAGATCTTTAATTTACTTGCATGTGCAAAGACCCTTTGTCCAAAAAAAGGACATCTTCACAGATTCCAGGACTTGGAGATATCTTTTGGGGGTCACCATTCAACCCCTCCCTAGAGCCCCAGACACCGTCATCCAAGCTGGGCCACTGCAACCGCCCGCATCTCCCAGCCTCCAACACTTGCAGCCAGAAGGATTTTACAAGAGCAGAGACCAGAGCCACGTCCCTCCCTAAAGTCTCACAGTGGTTCCCACAGCGTCAGGAAGCAGCCCAGACTTGGCCGCCAAAGCTCCCAGGCCTGGCCCTGCTGACCTCTCAGGAATCAGGTCTTTCCGCTCCCCTTCCCCAGCCCTGTTCCCACCACACTGATGTGCCCTTGGTTCAGGTGAAGGTCTGAGCCTGGTCTTGCCTCAGGTCTCCCCCGTGCTATTATCACTGTTCCCTCTACCTGGAACTCCTCCCCTTTTGCTCACCCAAGTCTCACCCTTGACAACCCAGGCTGAGTCAGGGGCCTCCCCTGAGCTCCCACAGCCCCTGGGCATTCACCGTCCTCAGTCACCACAGTGGGTTATAACATAAGTTCCCCTGTCTTTACTCCCTGGGCTGGGAGCACATCCATCTTGCTCTCCGCAGAGCAGCTGCCACCCAGTGCAGAGCACATCTAGCATCCTGCAGTGTTTCTGGGAGTGCCGTGAAGGTCAGACATGGCTAGACCTTTCTCTCCACCTCTCATCCCTGCCCATCTTCCATCTTCAGAGTCTTCAGGAACATTTATTTCTCACCTTTAAAATCTTAACTTCTGTTTGCTTGTGCTTTATATTTAACAACTTTATTGAGATATAATTTACATACCATACAATTCACCCATTTCAAGTGTACAAGTCACTGGTTTTTAGTATATCAGAGTTGTGCAGCCATTACCACAAATCAATTTTAGAACATTTTCATCCTTCTAAAAAGAAAGCCTATACATATTAGCAGGAACTCCCCATTTCCCTCCACCTGTGTCCTCTCCCCAGCCCCTGGCAACCGCTAGTCTGCTTTCCGTCTCTATAGATTTCCCTGTTCTGGGTATTTTGTATCAATGGAATCATACAATATGTGGCCTTTTGTGCCTGGCTTCTTTCATGCAGCATGTTCTCAAGGCTTATCCATGTTGTATGCACTGTGTTCCTTTTTATTGCCTGGATAATATTCCATTGTATGGATATACCACTGTTTATCCATTCATCAGTTGGATAATTGATTATTTCACTTTTTGGCCATTATCAAAGTGCCACATGCAAGTTTTTGTGTGGATGTATGCTTTCATTTCTCTTGGGCATATACCTAGGAGTGGCAGATATATTTTTTGAATTAAAAACAACTTCTATTTTAAATTACAAATGTGACACATTAGAGATTACCCAAGTGACAAATTAGGAACAAGAAAACATAGATACAGTCCAGACTCCCCACGAAGATATCTGGTGTCCAGCCCTGCAGACACCCGTCCTTCTTTGCTTCTGCTCTTGTTTACTTATTTGGAGCATGAACAGGTGGTTGTGTCGGTGGACACTGTGACAACTCTGACCCTTGCAGAAGACAGCCTGTGTCTAGCTCCCTCTGATCCTTCATGGGACTGTCAATGAGGAACTAGTCAGCGCAGATTAAAAATGAAACCAGCTTAGACTTCAAAGGAGAAACAGCTAAGAGTAAGAGAAAGAAGAAGGATTTTCAGCTGTCTGGAGGTGGGGGAAAGATTTTCAAGGGGCTAAAGCCTCTCTTTCTTCAGCCAAAAAAAAAAAGCATTAAAAACAAAGGATGCAAAAACCCAAACAAAAACCTGAGAAATCACTATTATCAGGGTGGATGGATTACAAGTGACTTATTTTCTTTAAAAAATTTTTGAAGATATGATATTGTTATTATAAAGTTTTACCACTAAAAAGAATCTAAGAAGTCTTTGAGGGATTATTGATTAAAAAAAAAGGAATGTTTTTATAAAGCTCAGCAATTCTAAAGAAGAGTGTAGCCAAAAAGTCTTCCTTGCTCCTTTATAGTTGCTTCCAAGACCTGGCTCACTGAGACAGACGCTGAGTGAGCAGACAGCCACAGACCAGAGAGAAACTGTGAAGATCTCACTTCCAAGACTAAGAGTTGTTTATGAGAGCATGGGGAAAAGCAGGTAAAAAAAAGACGTTAAAGCTTTCTCTCGTTAAAACTATTGTGGGGAACCAACAGGCACATGAAAAGATGCTCCACATCCCTAATCATCAGAGAAATGCAAATTAAAACCACAATGAGATACCACCTCACACCAGTTAGGATGGCCGCCATCCAAAAGACAAACAACAACAAATGTTGGCGAGGATGTGGAGAAAAGGGAACCCTCCTACACTGCTGGTGGGACTGCAAATTAGTTCAACCATTGTGGAAAGCAGTATGGAGGTTCCTCAAAAAACTCAAAATAGAAATACCATTTGACCCAGGAATTGCACTCCTAGGAATTTACCCTAAGAATGCAGCAGCCCAGTTTGAAAGACAGATGCACCCCTATGTTTATCGCAGCACTGTTTACAATAGGCAAGAAATGGAAGCAACCTAAGTGTCCATCAGTAGATGAATGGATAAAGAAGATGTGGTACATATACACAATGGACTATTATTCAGCCATAAGAAGAAAACAAATCCTAGCATTTGCAACAACATGGATGGAGCTAGAGGGTATTATGCTCAGTGAAATAAGCCAGGCAGAGAAAGACAAGTATCAAATGATTTCACTCATCTGTGGAGTATAAGAACAAAGAAAAACTGAAGGAACAAAACAGCAGCAGACTCACAGAACCCAAGAATGGACTAACAGTTACCAAAGGGAAAGGGACTGGGGAGGATGGGTGGGAAGGGAGGGATAAGGGGGAAAAAGGGGCATTACGATTAGCACACATAATGTAGCAGGGGTGGGGGTGGGATGGGGGGATACAGGGAAGGCAGTATAACACAGAGAAGAGAAGTAGTAATTCTATAGCATCTTACTTTGCTGATGGACAGTGACTGCAATGGGGTATGTGGTGGAGACTTGATAATAGGGGGAGTCTAGTAACCATAATGTTGCTCATGTAATTGTATATTAATAATAGCAAAAAAAACTATTGTGGGGGAAAAAATGGAAATTCTTAACCATTCACAACTAGCTAGCATTCACAAAACATACGTGTTGGCTTTGCTGGGTAAGTATCCATTCCCAAACAGTATGTTGTTACAGAAATAATTCTTATAAGCAATCCTTCTTAAACAGTGATTACCAATTCTAGGATTTATGCTCAAGTGTTTTAAAAAGGAGTCTCATTTATTCTACGAAGTAGCATTAAATAAAAAAAACATACTTGTCTACTCAGAAGCTGTGTAGAGGCAGCTAGATGTTTGGCATGGAAGCTGCCATTTCCTACTCTTTCACCCAGGGCAGACATTGCTAAATGATCACAGAACTCTTTTCCACCAGTCTAAAGATTGTCTCTGTATCTCTGTCTATTCCTTTTTTTTTTTTTGGTTTAAAAAAATTTTTTAATTTTGATATTATTAATGTACAATTACATGAGCAACATTATGGTTACTAGACTCCCCCCATTATCAAGTCTCCACCACATACCCCATTAAAGTCACTGTCCATCAGCGTAGTAAGATGCTATAGAATCATTACTTGTCTTCTCTGTGCTATACTGCCTTCCCCGTGTCCCCACCCCCGCTACATTATGTGTGCTAATCGTAATGCCCCTTTTTCCCCCTTATCACTCCCTTCCCACCCATCTTCCCCAGTCCCTTTCCCTTTGGTAACTGTTAGTCCATTCTTGGTTTCTGTGAGTCTGCTGCTGTTTTGTTCCTTCAGTTTTTTCTTTGTTCATATACTCCACATATGAGTGAAATCATTTGATACTTGTTTTTCTCTGCCTGGCTTATTTCACTGAGCATAATACCCTCTAGCTCCATTCGTGTTGTTGCAAATGTCTGGATTTGTTTTCTTCTTATGGCTGAATAATATTCCATTGTGTATATGTACCACATCTTCTTTATCCATTCATCTACTGATGGACACTTAGGTTTCTTCCATTTCTTGGCTACTGTAAATAGTGCTGCAATAAACATAGGGGTGCATCTGTCTTTCTCAAGCTGGGCTGCTGCATTCTTAGGGTAAATTCCTAGGAGTGGAATTCCTGGGTCAAGTGGTATTTCTATTCTCTCTGTCTATTCTTAAAAGGCAACTTCTAAGAGTGAATCAGAGGCAGCCAAAAACAAAAAACAAAAATAACTCATTTCTGTGCAGGGAGAAAAGCCAAGGCGCCATCTAGTGGCAGAGCTTCCTAATTGCAGGCAGAGTACCAGAAAGAGTGGGTTCCCTGAGCCAGCTAAGCCAAACAAAACGACAGTAAATGAGCTATTTAGCCTAGACTTGAGTAAATACAATAGCCTTCCGAGAGAAGAGTTTTTAATTTCAACATAGGTTTTCCTTGCTTTAGCCTAGGAGATAATAGAAGCATTCCAGGCAGCAATTAATAGTAGCAAGAGCCTTAGGAAACCCCAGGTTTTTCCCCAGTATTCTTTTTGCCAAAGACTGATCCTTCTGTCTGACCCAGGCCCCAGGTCCCCAAGCCGCTTAGATTTCTCATTCCATGAACTACATGTAACATTTGGTTTCAACATGAGTACTTTTTCCTGAGCAGTGTGCCAGGCACTGGGCCAGAAGTTGATTTAAAAGCTTCTCTTAGCAACTGACACTGATACAAGTGCTGCTATCCCCATTTTTCCAGGTGAGAACACTGAGGCTCAGAGAGGGGAGGCGACTCGGCTAAGGTCACAAGGTGAGGAAGACATAGGCAGGACTGAAACCTCCTCCTGCCAAGCTGGGGCTATAGACCCCTCAACATTGGCTCCATGCTGGGTCCCTTCCTGACAGCAGACTGTGTTCTTGCTGGAAGAGGCCAGGGCAGGTCCACTGTGCTCCTGGGGGTGTCCCACCAGGGCAGGGCACAAGTAGCCCAGATGGAGCAATGGGGCAATGGGCCCCTGTCGGGAGGGATCCCAGTGCAGGGCCCCAGGGCTGATTCTGGAGCTGGGCTATCCAGACCACCTGCTCAGGGTTCTGCAGCCAGACTTTGAATCCCTCTCTGCTATTGCTAGCTAGGCAGTTTATCAAGCCCTGGGGCCTCCCTTTCCTGAGCAGAATGCCTCTGCATGGGCAGCTGTGATAATGCATGCAGTCTGCAGTTGGGTAGATAAAGGCTTAGGGCTGACCCAGGAGAAAGCAGGTCAGTGCTGGACCCCTCTCCCTGCCCCCATGCCCCTCTCCACCATCCTGTCCTCTCTGTTCTCTGCCTGTGTGACTCCAGTCTGAGCTCCAGCTCCTCTGGGCTGACATCAAGGCTCAGTCTGTCTCTCTGGCTCTGACATTCTCTCTCTTATCCTCCCTCTCTCCATCTCTCTCTCTCTCTCTCTTCTCAGCTTCCTCTTCTCTACCTGTCTTCTCTCTTCCTCTCTTCCTCTCCGTCCCTCCCTGGGATCAGGGGAGGATACAGCCAGCCTCAGCTGCTTCTGGCTCCAGCCTGCAGGCAAGGAGGGCAGCCCTGGCTATCTGCCAATACAACTCCTCAGTCAGGTCTTCCCACTGGCCAGGGCCTCCACTCGGTGTGTACTGAGCGATCAGGAGGAGAGGGCGGGGAGCAGGGTGGGGTGTGCCCCTCCCAGGGTACGGCTAGTTCAGAGGTACAGCTCCTCACCCAGGCACTAGAGGATTCTCTGCGTGCCCAGGGTTGGAAATTTGTGCGGAAACCTCACCCTGGCACCAAGGAGCCCGCCCAGGCTGCAGGCAATAGCTACCAGAGCAGGAATTTGTAAGAGCTGCCATTGTATATGTGCGTGCACACACACACACACACACACACACACACACACACACACACACACTTAATTTGGGAGGCAAACACTTAATATGGGGTGCAAAGTGTGACTCTGGTATGTGTAGCTTTTAGTATTAACTTTTTTCAAACCATGTAAAAAGATTCACAATGAAAACAAACACCCTCAGTTCCGCAGTTCACCTTCCCAAAGGCAGCCAGTTACCAATTCCTTGTGAGTTCTTCTAGAGGTAGTGAGTGCAGGATCCAAGAAGTCATGGACATATATTCCTGCAATTTCCCGCCAAATGGCAGCATCCTTTACACACAGCTGCACTTACTTTTAACACTTAACAACTAATCTCGGAAACTGGTACACATTCTGCCACATCTTGAAGTACATATATTTCACGTACTACAAAATCTGTCCTTTAACATGTACGATTCAATGGTTTTTAGTATATTCAGGATTGTACAACCATTACCAACCACTATCTAGAACATTTCATCACCTTTCTTTAGAACAAAGAAATTCCATACCCACTGGCAGTCACTCCCCACTCCCTGCCTCCAGCCCCTTGGAAGCCGTTATTCTACTTTCTGTCCCTATGACTTTGCCTATTCTGGACATTTCATATAAATTTTTTTGTATCTGGCTTCTTTCACTCAGCATAATGTTTCTAAGGTTCATCCATGCTGTCACATGTGTCAGTACCTTGTCCCTTTTAATGACTAACTAATATTCCATTGTATATCACATTTTGTTTATCTCCTTGTTCTTTTTAATGACAATTTGGCATTTCATTGATGGATGTACCTTAATTTGCCAGTCTCCTGCAATGGGCATTTAAGTTGTTTCCAGTTTTTTGTTACTACAAATAGTGCTGTAGTTAATTTCCCTGTGTTCTTTGCAAATACATGTGTAAGAAACTTCCTCAGTACAGAGTTGCTAGGCCACAGGAGTGTACATTTTTCCTTTTATTACCAACTGTGCTCTAAGGAAGGCACATGTGAAGTGTCATTTTCCCCACACCCTTACCAACCCATTTTATCAAAAAACTTAAGTCCTTACCATCACTTTTGGAAGGTTCTATCTCATTGTAATTTTCATTTGCATCACTTTTCTTTTGAGTGAAGTTGAATGCCTTTTCATTCTGAGTTGTCCATTCATACCTTTTCTCTATTTTTCTGGTGAGTCATGGATTAATGTTATTGATTTGTAAGAACCCTTTATATGTAGAGGAAATTAGCCGTTTTATCTGAAAGGTTGCAAATTTTTCCACAGTTAATCATTTTACTTTTTTCTGTGCAGAAATTTTTTAAGTACCCAAATGTATCTTTTGTGACTTCCGGGGTACATGTCTTTCCTAGGATTCTTAGAAAGCTTACAAAAAGGACCCAGAATCTGTGCCTATTTATGATCCATCAAGGAAACCACACAAATCCACAGATGGCTCTAGCAAAGAATGCTGTGAGTGGGGAAGCTTGGTGGACTCATGACCCAGTTTTGGGAGTGTGGGACACTTCCTAGAGGTGAGAGGGGCGATAGCTGAGGCTGAGAGTGAGTGGGCATCATTAGGCAGAGGGGACAGGACGGGAAAGCCATGTAGCCCCCTGGAGAGCACAGGGTGGTCAGGAGAACTGACAGACATTTGGTGTCCGGGGTCTGGGGCAGAGGGAGAATAAGCAGGCTGGACAACATTCAGTTCTCAATGTGAGGGCGGCCAGGAGGCTGAAGGTATCCCTCATAGGATTGTTTGGATCCATTTACCTTTGGGAGGATCCTGTAGGACTGGAAGCTCAGAGAGGAGGTGAGAGGCCACCAAACAGACCAAAACCACATCCCATGAGAGGGGGAGGCTGGATGGGACAAAGCTGAGGAGTGGGCCGATGGAGAGAATCCAGGTTTCCCTCTGCAGGGCTGGACCAGAAGGCAGAGCAGAGGGAGCCTGGGGTCTAGTTGCTCAAGGAGTGCCCATCCCCCGGATGGCTGTCCATGCACTCATGACTCCCCAGGCCAAGCCCTGGGCTGGGAATCCATTTCTCCTGGAGCCCGTGGCTGTGTCTGCCTAATGAACGGAACCGCCCACACACAATATCTATTGGCCGCAGGCAGCCCAGAGCCCACTGGCCGGCCAGTGCCAGGCATGGGTGGGAGACAGAAGAAGGAGGGCTCCCCACCTTTGGGGACATTGGGGTGGGGTGTGAGGGAGGCCAGAGCCTGTGGGATACAGAGGAATGGATAAGGCTCTGGGAGGTGCTGGGCTGGCACCCTGGTCCTGCCCCTTCTGCCCTGTTCCCCCAGGAGCCTGGGATCCTCTTCCTGGGAAGCCCTCTCTCCAGCATCTCTTTCTGTCTCTCCAGCTGTCTCTGTGTAATCTCTCTGGCTCACTCATCTCCCTCTGTCTCTGGCTTGCAGGCTCTTTCTCTTTTTCTGAGTATCTCTTCATATCTCTGTCTTGGACTCCTTCTCTCTGCCCTTCCTCTAGTTCTCTTCTCCCTTCAGAATCACTTCCTCAGAGGTGGAAACCATCCATCTCAGAGCTGTCAGGTGGGGCGGGCCCACGTGCTCATGGCCCAGCAGGGGCCCCCAGGGACTTGCAGGGCTGGTGGGCAGCTCCAGGCCCTCTACTCTGAGGGGCTCCTTTGGCCTGACCTCCACACCTGCCCTTTCCGTTGAAGTGCGGGGACTTATTCCAGATGCATCCAGCAGGGAGTGGGCTTCACCCCACAGGGGCTGGGAGCTGGACAGCTGCCCACACAGAAGGTCCTCTCACTTGGCAGACCTTATTTCTAAACTCTTGGTCACCAAGCATCCCCCTTACCAGCCTAGAGGTTCCACTCCCATTGATTTGGGGTTTAAATGAGGGGAATCCCTGTTAACTGCCCCCAACACTTAACAATGCTCAACACATCAGCCGCTGGCACTCTAGGGCCAACAGCTCCTCCCTCTAACCCCCAGCCAGATAGATGCTGTCTAAGGAGACCTCAGGAGTGCATTTTTGCAGGAGGAAAGGTCTGGAAAGAGAAGCAGAATAAGGGACCTCACAGAAAGCAGCTGGGAAAGAGGTGGGCGGCGGAAAGGAAGGGATCTGCGGGAGTCACCTGAGGAAGGGAAGTGAGCCAGGCGCTGTCAAGGAGAAGACCTCTCATCCGCCTTCCTCTTTGCAGTCCACAAAGCATGGTCACAGGGACCTGCCCAAGTCCTGCGCCAGTCCCATTTCCAGGCGGGTGGACTGAGGCCCAGAGACAAGGGACTTGCTCTAGATCACTCATGGGTCTCCTGAGTCCAAAAACAGACCCCCGTCCTGCCGGGCTAGCTTGTGCCCAACCCTGTCACTCTGTTATCCTTTCCCCACCCACAAAAGTGCCGGCCTCTTCCCCAGAGGATTCCCACGGAGGACAGGAAGGCCCCCTCCGGGCCTTAATTCACGATTCTGTGGCCACTTCCTTCCTCGCATCACTCCCTCCCAGCCCCAGCCCCGTGAGGAAGGATGAGCCGGGTGAGAAGGGCAGCTCCATGGAGCACACGTGACTTGACCGGTCAGCTGCAGGCTTTCCAGGACCCCCAGGGTGCCCGCCTTGGCCCAGCAGGGCTCCCCCTGCTTGGGGACTAAGGGGCAAAGAAAGCAGGCATTGTTCCTCAACCTGGAAGCGCCTGGGGGAGGCCCAGCCCTCCGGCCCTGTCCTTTGTCTGGGCAAAGGCTTTGCAGGCCACTGACATATACATGGCCCCTTGCCTTTCATGACAGCCAGACACTGCCTGGGCCTTCAGGCCTGAGCCCCTGGGGCCTGCTGCCTGGCCTCTGGGCACCTCCCAGCCCTGGGGGCTTCTTCCTCACCTATAGAATGGGCACAGTATGGGCACTGATCAGGAGGGGTGCCTGGGCTCCCGCAGCTAGTGTGCAAACAAGACTGACATTATGGGCATCCTCGAGCCTGGGAGGCTGCCCAGTGGGGTGCAGGCTGAGGAAAGAGGCCCTTAGCACTGGCCCCAGGGGGAGTTCACAGGGAAGGGAGGCTGCAACCCAGGTTCATTTGCTATAATGAGAACAGTATTTCCTGTTTGGACTAGGCTGGGTGGACATGTCAGTGAATCCATGCCAGACCCCATGGCCTGTACTGCGAGGGTGTGTGCGTGTGTGTCTGAGTCCATGTCCGTATGTGGTCCACACTTGTGTGTATGTGTCCATGTATATTTTTCTCTCACCTCATCAGCTCACAGACAGTCTGAATCTGAGCCGAGTCCTTTTTCCCCAAAAAGCCCCACTGTGGGGCTTTGCCAGAGAGAGGCAGTGTGGCCTAGTGGGTGAGCCCCTGGGCCTGCACCCATCACTCACCAGCCATGGACCTTGGGTGAGCCCCACACCTAGGGGTGATGAGGCCACCCTCCTGGTGGTAGAGGCGAGGGCAGGAGACAATGCAAGCAAAATGCTGAGCGCAGCTCTTGGCTTGTGGTCAGAGCTCTGAACGGAAGCTGCTGTCATTATTGGCCCTTGTGGTCGTCTTGGCAGAGGAGGACCAGGCCCCCATGGGGGAAGCCCCACCCACAGGGACAGGCCCTGGGACCTCAAGCCAGCGGGCCCCTCTCCTCCCTATCTCAGCAAACACTGAAACCTCAACGGACCAAGACCCAGGCCCCCCTCCCCAGGCATTTCCTGTCCTTTCTGCTCTGGGAGGAGGAAGGAGGGCCAGAAAACAATCTGACATCCACCAGAAAAGTGCACCCTTAGAAGGGAGCTTCAGGCTGTGCCCCAGGACTCCCACGTGGAGACCTAAAGCTTTCTCATTTTCCAGAAGTACAAACTCTTGAGACGGAAGGCTCTTAAGAAGGTCCTATGGATTGTTTTTTCAGGCAAGGAGATGAAACTCAGAGAGGGGAGATGACTTGTCCCAGGTCACCCAGCTCCCAGTAGTTGTTCTGGAATTGACACCTAGGCCTCTGGGGCCCTGAGCCTGGGTGGTAAACACCAGGGTAAACTGCCATGAGTTGTAGCCAAAACAAGGGCTAACCAGAGGCACAGAGCTGCCCTTCTTGAGGGTCATATACATGGCACATAGTAGGTGCCCAAAAATCACACATGGAAGGGAGGGAGCCAGCCCCCCAAGGGGGCAGAGTGGGCACTGTGGGAAGTCTGGGGCGGCCACAGAAAGAATGGATACCAGGGCATTACTGTGACATCTCAGTCCTGCCCACACCCCTGGAAGTTAACGGGGGCAGAGGCGTAGAGGCAGGGTTTGAGCACAGTTCTCACTACCCATCCCCTTGGGGACAGGGCCGGCACCTCCGTATCAGCTCGCCCTCTGTATCTCCCCCACCCTGACTCAGCCGGGACCTGGTGCTGCCCAGCCCTGGTGAGTCCAGGAGAGGCAGGCCCTGAGGGAGAGAGGTGGGGGCCGGCAGGTCCTTCCTGCTGGAGAATGTCTAGCAATGACCCTGCGTCTGGACAAGCCACAGCGGGATCCTGCAGGACAGGCCCCAGGTGCTCGGCTAGCTGGGCGAGGGCATCCCCAGCCTGGGACTGCCTGCTGTACGGCAATCCAGGCAGAAGGGGGTGTTAGAGATTGTCCTGGAGTCTGGCGGGGTCCCCTCTGGCGAGAGTTGTGGTCCCTCCCATAAACACACACTCCTACCGCAGACACGGCCATCACACACGTCTGGCACACACCCTTCCTACCTGCACACACAGCATACAATGCATCGCAAACATCACATGTGCACACTCCTTCATCACACACTCGCACACATCTTTGTGGGTTCACAGCCCTCCCCAAAATGAAGAACCTCCACTCGGAGCCAATCTTTACCTTGTCACAGATGGGGAAACCGAGGCCCACATAGACATGCTGTCTGAACTCTTCCCTAAATGTGCTTAAGAAAGACCCCTCTGAAGTCAGATCTGAGTTCCAATCCTGACTCTTCCAACTACTGACAGAATGTTTAGGAAGATAATGTAGCTCTGTGCCTCAGTTTCTCCATCTATAAAATGGCAGTAAAAGTGAGTGCTGGCCTCCTGGGGTCAGCCCAGGTCTCCCAAGGGGACTAGGAGGGCCTGGACCTGTGTTCTTCTCCCTATAATGGGGATAATTGTGCCCACCTCACCCAGAGGGCTTTGAAGATTAAACCAAGACAGGATGTGTAGCGGCGGAGGCAAGGTGCCCTGCCAGCAGAGGTGCTCCCTGCTCAGGAAGCCTTTGTTGCATGGACGGACAGAACGGACGTGCCTGGGGGGGACTGGATCTTTCAAAAATGCCAGCGGGGATGAGGCCCAGCCATCGTTAGCTCAGGCGCGGCTGTTCAGGTCCTGGCTGCCTCTGAGACCTTGGCCCCGGCCTCAATTTCCCCAGTCTGCAACACGTGGGAGGGCACCTCGGAACTGGCACCCCTTCCCCCAAATGGTCATGCGGCCCAGGGCGCCAGGCTCAGGTGGGCACCTGGCGGGCCTCCTGGCGCGGGCCCCGGCCCCCGGGGCATCTTCCGGGTTGGCAGCGGCGGCGCAGGGGGCGGGGGGCCGCGCCAAGGGGCCGGGCGAGGACGGGAACGCGCGCCCCCGCCCCGCGCGCGCCTCCCGCCCGCCTTCAGCCGCCGCGCTGGGAACCGGATCGGCGCGCGGGGCGGGCTGGCGGCGCCGGCGGGCGGGGACCGCAGGCTGGGGGCGGCGACGGAGGAGCCGCGCGCGGAGTGCGCCGGGCGCAGCATGGGCGGCCCGCGAGCCTGGGCGCTGCTCTGCCTGGGGCTCCTGCTCCCGGCAGGCAGCGCCGCGTGGAGCGTCGCGGGAGCCCCGTTCTCCGGGCGCAGGTAGGGGACTCCCCACACCACCTCTGTGCCCTGCCAGCCCTGGGACAGGGCCTCCAGGCACCCGACTCCGACCTCTGTGCAAGCCCGGAATTGGGAAAGAAACCTGGTTCCCCACCTGAGAGGCAGTCCGGGTGGGGGCCGGGACCCGGGGCCACCGCGCTGCCTAGCCGAGGCTCCCGCAGCGTGGGGACCCCTTACTCCATGTGTCCGGAGCAGGCAGACCTCCACAGCCTCCTCCACCCGCACCGCTTAACCCGCAGAGCCCCAGAGGAGGGGGAAAGGGACCAGTTAGGAAGCCGAGAAGCCCGGGCCAGAGGACTTCATGGCCCTGGCGCAGGGGTGCCCCTCCCTGCACACGGGAAAAGCCCAGTACACCCCCTCGCCGACGCTAAGGGGACCACCCCTCCCTTCACCCTGCTTCTGGCTTTTTTGAGTGCCCCAGCTACTTATTTCCCTTGGACACTGGGGTGGCGTTTCACCCCCCGGTGGGTCAGTGTCGGCCCCCAGCGACCTGGCCATTTTGGACAGAGGTGGAAGGGAGTACTCTGTCTTCCTGCTCTTTTCCAGGAGCTGGGACATTCTTTCTCCATGGGTCAGGGGCTGCCCCTCGGGACCTGGCATTTTGGACAGAGATGGAAGGGAGCCCTCCACCTGCTGCTCGCTAGGGAGCTGGGGACAGTCACTCTGCTGGTGTTTATGGAGCATCTCCCAGTACCCGGGAGGGGCCCTTTATCTGCAGTGTCATTAATCCTTCAAAGACTAACTGAGGTAGGGAGCACCCTCCCCATTTAGCTGGTGAGCAAACTGAGGCCCAGGGAATTAGCTTACTCTTTTAGGCCCATGAATAGAGGAGCTGGGATTCGCATCAGTGTCTTTCTGGCCTTGGCGACGGTATTTGAACCTGCCCTGGCCCCTGTGCTAGCGGCAGCCCCCACCCCTGCTGAGGTCCCCTCTCTAGGGCCAGCCTCTGTTGTCTGAGGCAGACAATACAGAGTAGCCAGGCCTCTCCAGGCCTTTTCATCCCATTCAAAGGCCTGCCTGACCCCCACCCCCTACAGCCTCAATTCTTTAATTCTTTTCAGAAACTCCCTTTCCCAGTGGTCAGGGGCCAGCATGCCCCTGCTGGGCTAGCAAGAGCAGATGACATGGGCAGGGCTGGAGGGCAGAGGTGGCCACAGCATCGGAGGCCAGAAGAGCAGCAGTTGTCTGAGACAGGGACAGCTGGGTGGCGGATGTGACAGCCACTACCTACTGCATGCTGACCACAGTGCCCTGGGCTGGGCCTTTTCCCTGCATCCATCACCTAGAATCTTCCCAACTGCCAGGGGAGGCACGCATGTATGGTCTCCATTTCAAAGAGGAGGAAACTGAGGCTGCCTAGGGCATGGATTTGGCCCCAGGATCCTAGCGCTACGGTGACTGAGACACTGACCTCGGAATCCCTGTGTCAGGCTCAGGATGGCGGTTGGGAGCGCTCACTGTCTGGGCTGCCCTCAAGCCTGTCCAGGACAAGGCCTCCCAGCCTGTGTCCCTCAGGGCTTCCTGGGAAGGAACACACTAGTGGCCGTGGGCAGCTGTCTGAGTAGGACTTCAGGCCTTCACAGCCCAGGGTCTGTTTCCTTCTCAGTTTCCTCACTATTTCCCTTTCCTCTGCGTGCCCCTGCTCACGGGCCTGTTCTGAGGGTGAGCAGTGCCACCTGAGAAGGCCCAGCACGGCGCCTGATACGCGGTGGTTCCTACTGTCCCCAGCCTCAGGTAGGGGGAGACCCCTGGCTGGAGGAAGCTGCGGCTGTCATCTGCCAGGACCTCCCCTCGGGGCCCTGTCCCAGCATCATTGGAGACAGCCTGAGGATGTCACACCCCATCAGCCCTCCCCCTGCCCCCAGCCTGGCGCCCCAGGCACCCCTTGGCAGCCAAGGGACCAGAGGCAGAAAAGAGGCTTTGTGCCTGGGGAGGGGGAAGCCCGGGAAGGCATCCAAGGGGCCACCCCCAGCCCCAGGAATGTGGCGAGACTTTGAGACCCCCGGAACCAGGGTGCCCAGGGCTGTGCAGAGCTGTCTTGGTTCGCCCCGGCTTCTGTCCACCCCCAGTCCCTGCTGGGGCTGCTTCCGGCCCCTCCACGGTACCTTCCAGCCTGAATCCCCACGTCCTTTAACAGGCCCTCTCGGTGCTGTGGCTCTAGACTGAAACCATTGCAAGTGTCCCTCCCGGCCCAGGGCTCTTCTCCCTGTAGTGCTTGCTTCCTTTGGGCAAATCCTAGGATCAAGGAGAGGAGAGAGGTCTCTTCCCCAGCTGCTCTCCCAGGAGCGCAAGTCCCAGCTCCCTGCCCACACAGGGGAACCTGGGCAGGAGACTTCTCTCCGCACCTCAGTTTCCCCCTCTGTGAGATGCAGGGCCTGACAGTCTCTGTCCCAGCGTTGGGAGGACCTCTGTGGAAGGTGGTCCCTGGCCCACAGCTGTGGGGTGTGGGCCCCATGTCACAGTCCAGGAGCAAGGGTGACCAACAGCTGTTAGCACTATGCTGTAAATGGTTTGTATGAAATCTCCCCTGCTGGAGGAGATTCTGCTGTCCCCGTTTGCAGATGGACAAAGTAAGGCCCAGAAAGTGTCAGAGCCTTGTCCAAGGTCACCGAGTTAGGGAAGCAGCAGAGCCAGAGCTGGAACGTCACCTCCAGAGTGGGGTTCTGGCTCTAGTCACCCCACCTCCAGCCTGTATGTCTCCTTTCTTTCCTCTCCTTTTCCTAAACGCCCTTGGCCCCCAGCCCGCTTGGCTGCCTCCGCCATTAGCCCCCATCACTGCTCCGGATCACAGCCCTGTGCCCCTCAGAGACAGAGTCCCCTGGGCCCTCATGGCAGAGGGTGGAGGGCAGGAGGGGGCGCCTTAGTGGGGGTGGCCCATCCAGGCTGAGCTGGTCTGGCCTGTTTTCTCTCCTGCCAGCAGCCTCTGCAAGCCCAGGAGGAGCTGAGTGGGCAGAAGTGGCAGGCCCAGGAGTGAGCGTCCTCCCGGCCCCTGCCTAGGCCCATTCCTTAGGCCCAGCCTCACCAGGCTCTTGGGTACTTTTCTCAGACGACACTGCAGGAAAGGAAGCCCCCGTGGGCAGCAGAGTGCCAGCACTGCGCTCATCACTGTGAACCTAGGTCCTGGCTCCTCTGCCCAGGGCCACTGTCTGTTCTTGGTCAGTCAGTCATTCAGCAAACCTCCCTGAGAGCCGAGTGCCCTCAGTCTGAGCCCCATCCTGGCTTGGTCCCTGCCAGTGCCCTCCCCCAGCATCTTTGTGGGAGGGAAAAGCTCGGGGCTTCCTTGAGTGGCTCAGGGGACCCTGGAGGTGCCCAAACCCACCCAGGGGCTCAGGACTGAGACCCAAAGGCTGAATAGGAGTCTGCTGGAGCAGAGGGCGGGGCTTTCCAGGCAGAGGGAACCTCACAGGCAAAGGTCTGAGATGGGGAAAGTGGCACGTGGGAGGGAGGGCAGGAAGGCGAGCGAGGGGCAGCACAGGTGTGCGGGAGAGGGGAGCAGCGCAGGACGGAGCGGTCAGCACCCGCAGAGCCATGGGGAGCCATGGTGGGCAGGCAGTGGCAACGGTAGGTCTGTGCTTTAGAAAGAGCTCCTGCTGTGCCTGGCGAGTGCGTGGAGGGGTGTGAGGGTGACCTCCAGGCCAGGATCCTGCACAGGGGCGCTGGCTTACCTTGTGGGCAGCTGGGCCGGAGTTTTCGAGGCTGGGGAGGAGTGGGGTAAGGTTACCGGTGACCCCTCCAGGGAGAGCCGCTGGGGTCTGACCTTGAACCCCACCGGACCTGAGTGTCCCCTCCTGGCTAGTCAGCCACCAGAGCTGCGTCTCCTGAGCAGGGGATTCAATCAAACTCCAGCTTGTGGGAAATAAACCAGGGAGCCAGGCAGCAACCCATGTGGGAGAGATTTTAATTAAGAAAGGAGAAGAAAATTGTTTTCTTTAGCACCCCTCTGATACAAAGAGGAGCAGCTCAGGCAGTTGTGGGCAGTCATAGGCCTGCCTTCCCCAGGCCAGTGCAGGGTCTGGGCATGGGGGCAAGGGGTGTGCATGTGCATTGTGAGGGTGCCTGGCCCTGGGGCTGCAGGTGTGGACCCGAGTGCAGAGAGGATGGCCATTTCTGTGGTTGGTGCCCTGCTGGATTTGCCTTGGTCTGATCGTGTGCTCGAGTGTGTGTGTGTGCACGTGGGCATGAGTCCCCGGGAGTTGTAAGCACACATACGTGTATGTATATTTCCACATGTGTCCATGTGCATGTGCACCTGCGTGTGCAGCAGTGCTGTGTGTGCATATTGAGATGTGTGCACGTTTGCACATGTGCATGTGGTGCGCCTCTGTACACTGGCATGGCGCCTTCATTCCGTGCTCAGGGCCCCCCTCCAGTATCTGGAGCTTCTTTCTGTCCTCTGCCCAGGTTACTCTGTCTTTCCTGCCTTCCCTCATTCACCGGGCCCCTGGGCCAGCCCCAGGGACATCACCAGGCTGCAGGGAGCCCCCACCCCACCTCAGGGAGCACCCTGGGAATTGTGCTCCAAGTTTTATGCATCTTTCTGGGGAGGAAACACAACTCACATCACTTTCTCAAAAGGGCTTATGTCCCCACCATACAAAATTCCAACAGGTCCAAAACCACAGCTCTAGGGCCCCAGAGGCTCTAAAGGGTAGGGCTTTTGGGGAATGTATCTTTTTTAACTTAAAAGATCCCCACCTGCTTATTATTAGGAGAAACATTTCCAGCCTGAGCTTAGGAGTGCAAGCTCTGGAATCAGAGGGACGTGACTGTGTTGTTCATCCTGGGCACCCAGGGCACGTGCTGGATCCCAGAGCCTCAGTCTTCCCTTCTGTAAAGTGGCGCTCATAATTGGCAGACGGAAGATGCTGGGCACAGCTCTGGGAACGCAGCAACAGCACGCATGATAACGAGACTGCTGTTGAGAACCTCTCGTGCCCCCACAGGCAGCAGCTGGATGTGAGCATGCAGGTTTTCCTAGTTGCATGAACAGAACTATATGTGCACACATTTATAAATAGCCTTTGGGCTTTCTTTTCCTTTCTTAGTTTAACAGGAATGTAATTGCTGTCTACCTGTTGTTCTGCACTGGCGTTTCTCCTTTTCCCCAGGCATGGTGGTCTACACCTGGAGAATGTGAGCTCTGTCTGGGCATCTGGCTTTCCGTGTCGGGTGGTCCCATAGCTGTTTAGGCTGTTCCCAGTTTTGCACAAGCATCTGTCACCTCCCCCACGGAGTGGCTGTCCAGTGGCTCTCTGTTGAGCTTCTGCCATGTCATTGGGCCAAACAAAGCCGTCCCTTCTCCCAGCTTTCCTGCCTTGATGCCTTTGACTAGGCTGTTTCATCCTCCTGGACTGATTCTAGCGTGACAGAACTGTGAAGGGACTTCCCCAGGGTCCCTCAGCAAACTGGCCAGCTGGTCCTGTCCAAGGACTTGCACTGGTTGGAGCAGGGTGGGAGCCGGGCAGCAGCTGTGGGGGCTGGATTTCAGCAGTGACCAGGACATTCCAAGGGCTCAGCGGCCCTCAGCTCTGCTCAGGGTCACGGACCCTGCATTTTTTCTGGGGCTGGGAAAGGAAGCACCATTTCAAACGACCCTTCTCGGCCTGAGCCCCCCATCCCACTAGACTTTCTTTGAGGTCTCCAGGCTGGGGTCAGCAGGTTCCCAGGCTGGGGCCTTCACAAAGCCACAGACCGTGGCTCAGGAGATGGGGAGAAGACAGGAGCTGAGACTCCATCCCAGGCCAAGCTGGACCATCCACATTCCCCAGTTCAAATCTGGCTCCACTACGCACCAGCTCTGTGACATAAGCAGCTGGTTCCCTGACCTCAGCTTCAGTTTACTCTTCTGTAAAATGTGGGAGGATGACTTGGCTCACTATGGGAAGACGACATAAATACCCTTAGCATAAGGTCAGTGCCTAATATGTGCAATGCAGTATGATTATAAGTTGGTATTTAGAGAAGTCAGTCCTCCATGTTTGGGACATCCAGGCTGTCACATAGAGGGGACCCCATGGGGATGTGAGACAGAGCCTGTCCTCGCACATGCAGGGGCCAAGGGGGTACACAAAGTGCTGCGAGACCAGGACAGGAAGATCAGCTGTGCCCAGCTTGGGGTGGAGGTGGGAAAGGACAAAGGGAAGGAGTACCACACAGCAGAGCTTTCAAGGTAGGAGGTGCTGAGTGGAGAGGCTGGGGAGAGCGCTCCAGGCAAGGGCCTGGCATGAGCAAAAGCCTGGTAGGGAGGACTGTAGGACAGACGTGGGCGCAGGAGACTGAGGTAGGGTTTCCATTTTTTGACCCTCCCTCTAGAGCGGGGCCACTTCTGTTGTGCAGGTGGAAGGCAGGAGGCCATGGTGGCCTGGACAGGTCAGGCTTGGAGAGAAGAGATGCTGAGAAAGGAGCGACCCAGCAAAGATGCCCCCCTCCCATCTTGCCTCCCGCAGCTCATTCCCCAAGACCTCCCTGGAGCCCCCAGCACGGCCGCCCCCTCTAGGGCTGTGGCGTTCACTCCTCAGCAGCGCAGAGAATCCCGCTGGGCCCAGAGGACTCTGAGCTCAGGGATCTCTCTGCCTGGAGACTCAGGGCTCCTGGAGAGAGTCTGGACCTCCCCACTCTTCCTCCCGGGGTCCTGGGCAGGGGGCTGTTGCGTGGTCCCTGAGCTGCTCTCTGTGGGGCTCTTTCAGGAACTGGTGCTCCTATGTGGTGACCCGAACCATCTCATGCCACGTGCAAAATGGCACCTACCTTCAGCGAGTGCTGCAGAATTGCCCCTGGCCCATGAGCTGCCCAGGGAACAGGTATGTGAGATGGAGGTGGGGGCAAAGGCCTGGTGGTGGGACTGCTTTGGGAGTGCAGGGGAAGGCTGGGACCCCAGCGGTGGGTAGAGCACAGGGAACACTGTTTCTATGCCCATTCTCAGCACTTCCCCTTGTGCTCTTAGGTTGCCCTGGAGGGCTTCCTGGGGGAGGGACTCCATCGTTCACCCACATGCCTTCACGTAGTGAGCGTTCAGTGCTGCAAGCAAGCCAGCCCAGCTTGCAGGGGCCTCCTCTTCAGGTGGTATCTAGAGACTCTACCTGAGGGGTTGGGAGGTTGTGGAAGGGCTGAATCCCAGAATGCAGGAGGGGAAAGGTTCCAAAGGGGCCTGGAGGTGGCTGAGGACCCTGGAGGCTCTGGGTTTATCCCCATGGGCATCTGGGCTCGTAGGGGAGGTGGAAGAAGAACCTGTCTGAGCTCGGCCCCTTGGCATTCTTTCAGCTACAGAACCATCGTGAGACCCACGTACAAGGTGATGTACAAGACAGTAACCGCCCGTGAGTGGAGGTGCTGCCCCGGGCACTCAGGGGCGAGCTGCGAGGAAGGTAAGTCTGTGCAGGGGGTAACAGGCCAGCTGCCTCCCTGGGGTGTACGGGAGGGAGGCCAACTGCCTCCCCTGGGGTATATGGGAGGGGGCGGTAACTGTTGCTAAGTTGGCAGACGCTGTGAAGCAGGGCGCCCGGCACACAGGCCCACTGGGTGCAGCTGCCAGTGGGGTGTGGCTCCGTTTGTGCCTGCTGTCCACGGGTACTGACCGCCTGCCTCTTGGGGACTCTCAGGCTCCCTGGAGGAAGGTCATGCATGTTGATATCTTACATCTCAAGCCACACCATCTCAAGCCTTTCCTCTAAACTTGAGGAAAACCCATGCAGACATTTTCATGGGAAGCACCGTGTGCTCGGTGCCTGGGAGCAAAATGCCACTTGGGCCAGCACAGTGGGTTTCTGCTCATCCTGCAGGTGAGGAAACTGAGGCTCAGGAAGGCGATGGGCACCCAGCTCCTAAGTGGCAGTCAGGATTTGAATCTAGTGTGCCTGGCTTGCCCCGGGGCCTGAGGGATGGGAGGGCTCAATTGGGTGCCCAGTGGATAAAGTGTGCCCCAGACAAAGGGACCCCTCTCATCCCAGCCCCTGTCTCTGCATGCAGCACGGGTCGCTTAGGGCTGAGCACCCTGCAGGGGCACAGAGGAGACAGCCTGGGGCCTCCCTGGAGCCTGACCACATGGTTACCTGGGAAGCCCTCTCCTTGCAGCACCTGCCCTCCTCTACTAAGTGGTCTGGGCCTCTCCCCTCCTGTTGCCCATGAACCCTGAGATGGGGTTAATCACCAATGGCCAAAAATTTAATCAATCATGCCCTAAGAGATGGGGGTTTGGAAAGCTTCTGGGTTGGTGAATGCATCAAGGTGCTGGCAGGTGGGCTTGCTCGGGGAGGGCACAGAGCTCCGTGCTGAGCCCCTATACTTTTGCCCTGTGCATCTCTTCCATTTGGCTGCTCCTGAGCTGTATCCTTTATAATAAAATGGTAACAGTGAAAAAAAAAAAAAGTACAGTCCCTGCTCCCCAGAGAGAATTATCTCTGCATGGAATTTATAATGAAGCTTCTCCCTTTCTGTTGGGACTCTGTTTAATAAAAACAAAAAGTAACAGATGCTCTCTCCAGGAAAATGTACACATGAACATGAAGAACTTTGCACATTAGAAGCTTCTTCATGGGCTTCAGTGAAGGCCTCTCCCTATAATCTGTACCACATACAATAGGGTTTAATTGCATAGGGTCTTGGATCAGTCCCTAAATGTGTATAGCTGCTAATCTTACACTACCAACTAACTTAGAAGTTTCTTAAGCCAAAGAAATACTTGAGTACCTTTTTTCTTTCCTCAGAGTACCCACCAAGAGGCTGAGTATGTAATAGCATTCTGTTAATCATTGTAAGGTTCAACAGATTTTTTTTAACTAACTGCCTGCCACCATTGCTTTAAAAGTTTCTGAAGGAGACAAGAGTTTTAGATTTGTTTAATGTTAATAAGATAAAAGCCCAAGTGTTAGATGATATATCTCAGGGCAGCTTAAGCCTATAAAACATCCATAAAATAGGTTTTTCAGGAGATAATCTATATCTTGCTATTTGGACATAAAGATAATTACAGCAGAGCTCAGGGTGCCTGTTACATAGAACAAATTTTACCCCTCATACACACAAGACATGAGGCCTCTCTCCTACTGTTACACAGAAAACCAGTAAAGGATGTGCTAGTGTTTTTCCCAGAAGCCAGTATAATCAAACATAAGTCATTATAGGCAAAATATCATTGAGGTGAATCATACCATTATTGTCAAGCTGTAATGTATACAGTGAAAATTTGACGGGCACTTCATTTTCAAATTGGCTCAGCCCGTGTCAGAACTTACACAGCACTGTTTATATCATTTGGGCTATTTTGAATCATAAATTTAAAACTCTATTTTATCAGAATGCTAGGGATAAAAGTATTCTAGATAATTTCATTTTCTGATTAACCAGTGCTTAAGTTTTAAGCATTTGATAAAATTCAGGACAGATTGGTTAATTTAACTTGCATTTGATCTTGTCATATTCTTGGGTAGTCTCCGCAAATGTTCATAATTATCACAGCCCTCCGTAGCTGGCGAGGATGTTAGAGATTAGAGTGACTATATCCAGACCGTCTTTGTTTGTTGGAGGTGGTGGATTTGTCTGCCTTTTTTAAAAATGCATTTTTTCATCAGCTATTTTTTTTCATTTGCTCTTTCCTAAAAACAGTTTTTTATTGTCTTGTTGCAAATTACTTGAGGTTCTCCTAAGATGTGGTTTCTTGATTCTTCAGGGAAGGAATTCCTATTTTAATTATTGAACCATATTTCAAAGATGATGTAAGGACTTTGCTGAAATATTTATGCTAAAGCTCATTAGACTTCAACCTATTGTAGATAATTTTACTATATTAGTATCTCCACTTTTTTTCCCTATGTCCAGTTAAAAAATCTAAGTTTAGAAGAATTACAGATGCGGTTAAAAGCACTGGACCCCATGATGGAACGAGAAATAGAAGAGCTTCGTCAAAGATACACTGCGAAAAGACAACCCATTCTGGATGCAATGGATGCAAAGAAAAGAAGACAGCAGAACTTCTGAGTCTGATTTTTTTGTGTTTTTATAACTTTTCTGGAGACCAAGAAACCACTAAGAATTAGAGAAATATTCTGATCATTTTTTAATCCCTAAGATTTATGCTCTACAACTAGACAATAGTCAAAACCTGATGATGGTACATACCCAGAAATTCCCAGAAGGCAGACTTTACAACTGTATCCACTATGTTTTCATTCTTAAATGATGAAAACAACAGAAATGTGTTCTTTAGATCTGTCAGCTGCATACCAGCACTAAAACTGTGTTATAAAACGAAGGCTGTGTTTAGAGACCTTGAAAATCCAAAACTGTTGTTTAATTGTACAGCACTGAAGGGCTTTATGTTACAGTATTCTTTATTGTTATCTACTAGGCTATTTATTGTATCCCCTTAGGCAAACTTATTTATTTATGCTATTTCACTTTGTTTTGTCTTTAAGGGCAAGATTTGGATAGCTTTGGTGAGGTAAGGGCATGTTAATAGTTGATAATATGCAACCAAATTATACTTCAAGCAGGCAACTATGTGGTACATTCCTTTATTTCCAGGATAGTTTTCCAGCAGAAGGAAAGCAATAATAGCAGTCCTACCCAAATGGGCCAGGCATTTTTTATACTGAAGCAATAATTCCATTTTTACCTTCTGAAATTTTATTTAATTTTTTTATTCGTGGTATTTGGTACAAACAATATATATTTAGGTCAGACAGAGTTATAATGTTTAAAACCAAAGAAATCAATGGAATCCTTGCACAAAAAAATACAGTAATTATTTTAAAAAATAAATCCTTAAGACAAATGTAATTTGTTAATTTTGTTTCATGTTTCATGTGTAGGTCTAATAGCTGAACTGTATCAAATTGTAATAAGCTCATCAAATTTTTTTCTGTGAGAATGTGCTCAATTGTCACAGGACTTTTTTTGTTGATTTCATTTATTTCCTGGGAATCGGTAAACATGATGTGCCTGATGATGACGAAATAGCAAAAGCATTTATATTGAACTGTGCAAGCCTTGGGGACTAAAAAAAAAGCTAAAACTATTAAAAAGATACTCATTTTTAAGCTGAATGAACATTTGCATGATTGAACTGGGACCAGTCATTTCCTAAGCTACATATGGCCATCTTGACAGTGTTTGTTCTTCTGTGCATTTAATTACTGTGTATAAAATCATAAAGACAAATAAATTTTACTGTGCCACCTAGCACATTTCATCTCTACGTTGTTTTTGAACTCATCACCTAGAATCTGTCTTTCCCAGGCAAGGAAGATAATACTAATCATGACAGGCTAGATCACGGAGTGATAACACCGCTGAAGCTTCAGTGGCTTAGGAATAAATAACACAAGCCGTTTCTCACTTGTGCCTCATGCCCGCCCTCGGTTGGCAAGATGCCCTGTTCCTGCCACTCACAGCCAGACACCCCACTGGGGGAGCCCCCACTGTCAGCCGCATTGGGGGTCGCCACAGCAAGGGAAGGAGCACTGACAAGTCCCACACTAGCTGCAGCCAGCAGCGACATGTCAGGGCAGCCACAGTCACATGGCCACTCCTAATTTCAAGGGAGCCGGGAGGTGCAAGCTTATGTACCTGGAGGGGAAAGGAGGGAAATGCCAGCGAGTTCACTGCCAAGGAAGGTGTATCATCTCTGGAAGCTCCTGTTCCATTTTAAAATGGCACTTATGCCCTAGGTAATGCCTTGAAGTAACACTGTCTCTGCTCTGTTGAGTCCTTATAAACAGTAAATAGTGTAACTTGATGTAAATTATAAGACTTTTAAATATTGAAACCTTAAATATTGAAAAATTTATAAAGGTTATTGGAAATGACTAAATTTACGAAATGTGCTTCCCTGCATCTGTTGTACTTGAGTCTGGGACAGTCAGATGAGTTACTCAGCTCGAACACTCTTCCCTTCTTTTTTCCTTTCTTAATTGTTTTTCTTTTCAGTAACCTAATACCTTGCCTAATTTGATGAAATCTAATGACTGATTTGCTATCATCCAAGTAAAACCACCTGCATGAAATAACAAGAAACCTACAAAGAAGATTTCGGTCCAGTTGGCTAAATAAGAAATTTTATGCAAATTAATTCAATGAGGCCTGTTAACCACTAATTCAGTCTCAAGAAGAGTACTCCTTTTAATAGTAAATACTGAATTTTGTAATTTGAATATTGTAATTTTTATGTAAATAGACTTTATACCCTATTGTTATATTTATATCTTTTAAAAATACACACACACACATATTTAAAAGAAGAACAAAGGGCATTATTTTATTTTAGAGCCTTTAAGCACTAGAACATTTCAGGATAACCTGTTTTAAAATTTTTCCTCTTCTCACACCACCCCATACCAGTCCAAAAAAAGGAACTTATGATAAGTTTTGAAAAACCAAAGAAAGCCATGAAAGAAACCTTCAAGTCAGTAAGCCTTGATTAATCATGATGCTTAGGAAAGACAGTTTTCTAGCTATTTTAATGAGTTTAAGAAGAAGCTTCTTATTATTTTATTATGATTATTATTATTAGCCTCTTATTATTTGGTGGCTGAGAACATTCCAAAAATAGAACTTTCTGCACACCCCCGTCCTTTAATACAGTATTGTTGTAAATGCAGTTGAGACAACAAGTGAGGATTTCATCTTGCTGAAAAAGCCAGCATCATTGTATATATTTTCCTGTAGATGAGAGTGTTTTTCTTTGACTTAATAAACTTAGATGACTCATTTCTACAGACTTACAATACACTTAGACAGCTTATTTCAGCATAGTTTTATGTTCACAATATGAGTTAATTTGGCCAAAATAAAATGAAGAAGAAAATGTATTTATTTAAATGGATTTCAAAATAATAGCATCTATTATTTGGGGCACTTTCTGTGTCAGACACTATGCTAAACAACTTTACATAAATCACTTACATGCTTTTCTATTTCTTTCCTTTACTTATTTACTGAATCACATCCCTAAACTTTAAAATCACTCTCTACTCACTGGAGGATATGTAGCTTCTGTAGCAGAAATTATATAATACATTAATAAGATATTTTTAACTTAGTCACAGGAAATCTTTTCAAATCACTGACACATTAGTATTCAATAAGAATGCTATTTTTGTTTCCTATCCTGTATGTTAAAGATTAATGATTAAAATAAATCCTGAAAATACTAATAATGCAACATTCTAAGTAAAATATCATTTAAAAAAATAATTGGAATTACATTGCATTACTAACCTGTTATTAGGCACAGGCATTTAATTAGATATTTCATCAAAATTCTACTTGGAGCACTAGATATTCCATTTTTGGCCCCAAAGCCCAGGAATCTGAATTCTAGTGAGAGAACTGTTTTTCTTTGCTTTTTGGACAATCTGAAAGATCTAGATCTAGGGTGTTTGTATACCTCAGTTAGGTAATCTGATGCCACTCAATGGTGGCTTGTCCTCAGGTTCTCCTGTTTCATATCCACACAAAACACCCACAGCCTCAGCCAACCACTTCCCTGAGTCATGAAAAGACCCCAAGAGAGGAAAGCATATGATCAACTCAGTTGTTCCACCTATCTTGGAAAAACAGTTCCCAGTCTATGCTCATCTCATGCTGGACCATATCATTAGCCAGATTCCCTGGCACCATTTTTTTTTTACTTGATTAAGCTCCTTAAAATAAAATTCTGATTTTGGGGGTTACTCTTCTGTTTATAGAACTTTGCCTACCAAGTTAAGAGTGTGTTCTGCCTCCTGGCATTCAAGACCTGCAACATGCCCCAACCAACGTGACTTCATCTTGCATTATTGCTTTATTTGAGCCCTGTCTTCCACCAAACTCAAATGCTTCCAATCTCTATTATAATTATTTGGTTTATCTCATTACTGGATTTGTAGAGTTCCTGAAAGCAGAAACTTGGTATTTATCCATCTTGTGTCCCCACAATGCTTACCAGGATATTAGATGTAATTGGTAATAAGAGTTTCATTGAATGCAGTTAGCTCAAACAACAAAATGTCATCATTAATCAATAGGTTGACCTCTCCTCTTACATCCAGGTAACCATGGTAACAACAATAATAATAACATCAACTAGTTTTTGAGCATCTATTAAGCCATGTGCTTTTGATATTATCTGAAACCTTCACAACAAGAAGCATAGCTTTTTTTCACAAAAGAAAAAATTAGAGAAATTAAATGAGGTCACAAAAATAGTCAGTGCCAGCATGGAGCTCATCTGTCTGTCTCCAAAATTTTTGCTTTTTCCACCATACCACATTGCCTAATAAACACAGGAGTTCTGGCTTTAGAGTGTTGGACAGGGTTGCTAAATCCTTCTTAACTGTCTTAGAAGGAGAAGCTTTTTAGTTAAAACAGGAGAGGGCAATTGTTTACTGATTTGTACCTTTTCTCCATTGCAATGGAGTCCCTATTTTCTGAAGTGACATCCTTTCTCCACGTAGTGGGAAAAAAACGGTGTGTGTTCTTACGTTTCAAAGATGAGTTGCACAAGGGATTTTTTTCCTTCATTATTGAGATACTTGTGGAGTTCTTGTGCTTTGAAAGCTGTTTTTTTGTAAACTGAAATGTGTTCTATTCTCTTCCTTAACAAAGTCTGTCTTTGAGTAGAGGAATATTAATCAGCAGGGTAAAAGGTGCATCGCCTCAAGAAGCTGAATTACCTGGGTTCAATCCCTCTTCTTCCTATACACTTTGTTTCCCTGGGCAAGAATAACCCGCCAATCTGTATTTCAATTTCTTAATCTGTGAAAATGCAGCAGTTGTGATAATCAAGAGTTCTAGTACATGTAAAATACTTAACAAAGTTCCTGGCATATATCACATAGATAGTAGCTTAAAAAATAAACTTTTAACCCATTTCAGTTTAATACCATGTCTTTGCAAAAATGAGGGAAAGGGCTCTTTCATTAGCCAGTATATTGTAACTTCTGAAGTGCAGTAAGAGCTTCCTAGAACCCAGATGTGTCTTCCATTAAGGGTCTGGCCTACTCTCAGGTAGTGATTTGCACTAAGGAAAATCATACTCAATTTTTTAATAATATTAATTTCTACCTAGAGTAAAGTAAGTTGTTAGGTTAAGCTAAGCTTTCCCCTCTCACCCCATTTTAAGACTGTCCTTTCTATTTTAGGCATATTATGAAGGCCAACATTTATGGCCCCATTTGTGAAGATCCATCAGGAAATTTCAAATTTATGCTCCTAAAGTTTTGTTTCACTAAGGTTTTAGCATTCTTGATTCTTAAAAATATGAAACATGTAATTGACTAGATTTCCCAAATTCATTTACTTTGGTCCCAGGAAACTCAAAATCAGATCAACAGCTAATAGCATTAAGGAGTTCTATGACCTATGTACTTACATTTTCCTAATACTGTATTTATAAAAACTGGAAGATTTTTAGAAAGAAAAAAAAGGGACTATTTGGAGGTCTGATATTAGATACTGTATACTTAAAAAGGTCTGGTTCCCTGTCATGCAATTTTTTTAAGTTTATTTTGATATCATTAATCTACAATTAAATGAGCAATATTATGGTGATTACACTACCCCCTTCATCAGGTCCCCCCCACCAACCCCATTACAGTCACTGTCCATCAGCATAGTGACATGCTAATGCAATTTTAAAATTTTCTCATAGGGTTCTTGGGGGAGTAAAATATGGTAATGTGCGTGGAGGGGATTTGTTGTTCAGATTCTGGTCGTAGAACCCTCTGGAATATTCCACATGTGAGTATTGCCACCCAAAGGGACAGGGATCTCTAGGGCAGGAGGCTCCTGGAGACTAGAAAAACCCCTGCCTTCCTCTTTGAGGGGCCAAGATAGAGAACACCAAAAAGCCCTTGGCACTCACACCCCCAACCCTCAGCAACATGTTCACACCACATTTTCACTGATTTAGGCTGACCAGGCAGGCACCATACCTTCAAGCCCCGGGTCAGCCAACAGATAACAATCCCTTAAAAAGCTGGTCTACCTATCGGTGTTTTCCCATTTTTATTGTTCTATTCATAAGCCACTTCATATTCTCAATGAAAGAAAAGAGAGGATATGAAGAAAAAAATATAGAAGAGAGCAAAGGGAAATTGTTTTTTTTTAGCATGATAGAAATAACAACTACAACCAAAAATTACAAAATAGTGTCATACCCCACATTTCCTCAGTAGGAAAACCAGTCTATTTCATTTTATGAGAGCACTTAAAGCCAATGAATTCTAAAACTTTTCTAACAGAAAATTCAGTGCCTTCCTGTGTTTAAGCCAAGCAACTGATTGTTTTATAAGTTTTTGTAGAATTTTCCAAGGTAAAATGTAATTAGTTGAGTGGAAGCTAAATAAAACCTGATACTAAAGCTAACAGCTTTTAAATATTCTCTTTCTAATGTTCCAGCATATACAGAGCATGCTGGATGTGGGCAGTCTTGCAGCTGTGCAGTTTTTCAGCCTTCCCATTTATTCTGTGGCAGCTTTCTTTCCTATTTAGAAAGAAAATATTCTTAGCAAAAATATTTAAATGAGAAGACATAATGCACTTGGAACAAAAATCTATGATGTTAAAAAACAAGACACACTGAGGAAACCTGAAATGTAGAACTGTTTCATTATTGATGAATCAGTATGCAAATTCATGAGTTCATTCTCTGTTGACCTTTCATAAAGTATATAAATTTTTTTTTAAAGCACACCAGCTGATGACCGTGAATCAGTTTACAAGGTTAGAATGTGGTCTTTGAAAATTATATCTGATATTAGGGCCTGATATTAAAGACTAATGAACATGGACCTTAAAAAGTTTCAGCAAGGCTTTCCAATTTTGAGGGTAAATTAATTGCTTTAACCAGTAAGTAGCAATTTGGGGTATGATTCAGTAATTGAGTGTGGCAGGCAATCACATGAGTCCCAAGCAGAATGTTTTTAAAGTTCTTAGTGCAAATGATTTCAATGTCACATAAATCTAATGGGTTGCTAGTTTTAATTCTTGTTCAGCAAATCCCGATGTCTTGCCCAGTTCCCTGACATTTATCCAAAGCAATGATAGCAAATATGCACAATGTGTACAAGAACAGACACTACTTGCCTATGTAGGGTAACCATTTCTAACGGGGCGGAAAGGAAGCAATAGCTCCTGCTGGCAGAAACGGCCTATCCTGACTCTGCCCCATCTGAAACAGTCATTTCTTTAGTTCTTAAGGTTGTTATAAAAAGACAAGCGAGCTTACCTCTCTTACAAATTGGTACTCCTCAAAGGTTGGTGACTTTGAAGCTCTGCCACTAACTTGCATGACCTTGGGTGAGTTACACAACCTCGCCAGAAGTCCTACCTCATTTATCAGAGAACAAACTCCGAGGACTGTGAAAAGCAAATGAGACTAAAGCAAAGCACACAAAGTCCTTAGTACACTGCCTGGCACCCAGTGAGCTCTGGTGACTTGCACTTTTTTTACTCATCAATGAACGTGTAGAGCACCAGCCACATGCCAGTGTCTGTGCTAAGTGTGGAAATACAGAAACGAAGGGAACACAGTTCCTCTCCAAGAGCTGATGCTTACCACGGGGTGCTGGGCATCGCCGGCACCCAGGCATAGACTGTGCTAAGTGTGATGAGAAAGGTATCAGTGGAGTCCTACAGCAGCGGGATTTGAGGAAGGCTTCAATGAAGGGGTATTTGAACTGGCCATGAGGCTTGGGAAGACAGGAGAGGAGAGGGCAGAGAGGTGAGAAAGAATATTTGGTAATAACTTTCGGTGTCTAAGGAAGCTCATTACACAATGAACTCATCTTGTGAACATGCATGAGAAAATGTAAAATTACATTATCTGGCTGATGTTTGTGATTCTAATAAATATCAGACAGTGCTGGTATGTAAGATAAAAGTATTCATCAACTGAGGAATGGGTAAATGAAGTGTGGTGTAGCCATACCAGGGAATATGGGTCAGCACTAAAAGGGAATGAAATAATGGGAACAGGGGTTCTTTTTAGGGTGATAAAAATGTTCTAAAATTGATTGTGGTGATGGTTAACTAACTAAATATATTTAAAACCACTGAATTGTAAACTTAAAAAAATTAATGTATTATATTTAACTATGTTATAACCATAAAATAAGGTTTTGAACTCCAGAGGGGCAGGGGGTGATGAAAGTATATATATGCCATTACTCAGAACTATTCTTAGTACCTAGACAAGAAATATCTCCAAGCACACTGTCAGTATTCAATTCAATATCAATATTCAGTCAGTATTCTCAGGATAAACTCAGAGATGACTTTTGCATATTTGTCTTTTATAGTGTTTTTGATGTTTTTCAACAGCATCACACTCAGTTCAGTAACACCTGTATGCTAATGGCTCATGAATTCCTTCCTTAAGCCCAGATTTCTTAAAACTCCATTCCCGGGCATTCTTAATGTCATACACATAACTCAAGTTTAACTTGACCAAACACTCCTTAACCCCTTCCCACTTTAATATCCTCATCTACAAAATGAGAATAAAAATAGAACTTATTTTACAGGGTTGCTGGGGTTACAGGAATGCATGTCAAGCTCTCAAAACAGTCCTTAGTGTTAGCTATTAACGTCATTCTCCTCCTCATATTTTAGCTGAGAAGACAAGTCCTCAAGGCTACGAAATGTCTGACCTAGAGTTTTAACACAGGTCTGTATAGGTTTTTTCCACTATACCATGGGGGCCATCCCTCCATCCACATGCATGTGTAGTAAACCAAATGCAAAACAATATGGACCAGAAGCTGGAGGCAGGGAGGGGGCAGGGGTGGAATGGGGAGTTATTGTTGAATGGGTACACAGTTTTAGTTTTCCAGGATAAAAAACTGGAGATGGATGGTGATGATGGTTACAGAACAAGATGAATATACCTAATGCCACTGAACTGTATACTTAAAATGGTAAATTTTATGTTGTGTATTTTTATCACAATTTAAATAAATAGGTGATCAATAGATGATGATGATGATATAGACATATAGATAGGTAGATGATGATAGATGATAGATAGATATAGATAGGTAGATATAGATAGATGATAGATGATGATGATAGATGATAGATAGATAGGTGATAGAACATGGAGCCATTCACCTTTGCACTGCCAGCCTAGATGCTGGGGTTGTAGCTGAAGGCCGTGCACATGCTCAGGCTGTCAGGGCCTATGGCCATGGCCTCCCACACACCCCATCTGGATTCCCCCCAACTGCCTCCATCCATCCCTGCGCATTTCCCCAAAGCAGTCTCCCACTCCCCTCAGCCTGCTAGTTCTGTCCTGGCCCAGGGGAGCAGGTTTGATGCTGGCCATGGCTATACCTCCTGGGTCCTGCCCCAGGAATCTGGGCCTACGCTCTTCTCTCCTATACCCCTCCTCACACTGTAAGTCCTAGCTTGATGTCCCCTCTTCTCTGAAGCCAGGGGGGTGTCATATCATGTCCAGCATCTCACAGCTAGTGCACAGCAGACGAGTTCACACTAGAAGTTCTCTCCCACACCAGCACACGCCCCAGCAGCTGCATTAGTGCCCCAGCCTGTGAACTGATGGGCCCAATCAGGGTGCAGACCTCATTTTGCTCGGCTAACCACCAAGAAGATAGATGTAAGTGAAGGGGTCATATTTAGTCTTCAGTTTTTGTTTTTTTGCTGGAGGACCCCAGTGAAACATTACTGTCAAGACTGCCCGTCTGACCAGTGCAAAGCGATACCTGCATCCCAACAGTGGGCACAGCTGCTCTGAAGCCTTACGGTGGGTGGTCACTGTCGGAGCCTGCCCCAGAGGAGAGAGGTGCTTATATTTTGATCCATTTTGGCATTTTTCACCTGCAAACTGCTTCGTGCATTAGTCATTACTCAATGGGAATGGCTTGGCCGCCCTTCCTCAGTTCTGGACCTCACTCCAAAATGTGCATCGCTGGGAGGCTGTCCCTTCCAATCTTGGTGGTGGCACTGCCGGACCGGCAGATTACAGGTCTCCAGCCTGGGAAGCTTTGCTAAGGCTGTCCATGCAGTGAAGCCCCGTTTCAGAGGCCTCCCAACCCTTGCTTCAGTTATGCAGCAGATCAAACTAACTCCCCAAGGACCTGTGATTTCTCTAGCCTCAATCCCACTAAGGGGTCCCTATCCCCATACTTGATGCCAGCCCCTTGGCCCATGGTTCACTTACCATTTGTTGGCGTTTACTCTGTGCCAGGCCTTGTGCTGAGCTCAGGAGATAAACAGCCCTGCGCTCATGGAGCTTCCAATTAGGAGGGGATAACACATCACCCAGTAAACCAAAGTGACAAATGATAACAAGAGCTAAGGAGGAAAAGTATTGGATGCTGTGAGACATGGGTGTAGAAAAACATAAACTGGGGGGAATGCAGAGAAAGCCTCTCTGGCAGTAACGTCTATGTGAGACCCGTAAAGTAGCTCTTTCCACCTCTTTTGCCTAAAGGGTAAGGCTGCCCCTCTCACTCACCCTCACATTCACGGACACACAGAGGCATAAACATACCCAGATACATACACACTGGCGCGGACCCACAGATCCACACAGAGACCCAGATACGCACACAGACACACACAGATACTGAGACCCATGCACACGCACACAGGCACACACATGCACAGACACACATGTGTACAGCCCTCTGTGACAGTCCAGACCTACTCCAGAGGGGTCATCTGAGGGGCCTTTTCCACCCATAGCACACATGTGAAAGAATTAGGGTCTGAGGGCATGTGGAGAGGCCATTCCCACTGCACTCCCCCCCGGGCTTGGCGCGCGGCTTTGCACCCAGCTAAATGATGGCTCTTGGTGGGTTTGATTCTGCGTCTTGGTTCCTCTCCTGGGGTGTGTGCCGGGGCCATGGCTCCAGTCTCCCTGAATGTGTGACGGCAGCGCGGCCCCGTTGCCAGGCATCAGGCTCATCCCTGAAATGCCGGCACAAACGAGTCCCTCGGGTCGGGACTTGGGCGCACGTCTTCATGGTCCCGTGGGAGCTGGGGGCTGAGGCGAATGAGAAGGTCAGTGGATATTTTAGTTTGACCGGAATCTTTATTTCTCTGACATGAGAGGGCGTTCTAAGAAACGGGGGGTCTCATCGGTGATCTCATGTCCTAAACATGACGAATAGTGACATTTACATGCGCTCGGATCATTGGCTCCTAGGTTCCAGGTCGGAGTGAGGGCGGAGCAGAAGGGAGGGACTTCACCTGCCTCGAGGAGGGCCCTTGGGGCTCCGTGGGTTCCTACCGGCACCTCCTTCCAAAGGCAGTTCTCAAATCTCAGACCTGGGGGAGCACAAAGAACGCTGTGTGGCTTCTTGTCAGCAAGCAGTGGGGAAGCCCGGGGTGCATTACGGTTCCCCTCCTCTCCTCCCACATGTTCCACAAAAAGAAACTCAGGCTGCAGCCCCGTGATAGCTGCCTTTGTAATAACTGACCCTGAGCACAGTGGGTTACCATTCAGCTTCTCCCGGTAGGGTCAGCCCTGGCAGATCCACAGCGTTCGCCGGAAAAATCGATACGAAGCTGACAGATCACAAGTGAGTCATGCCCGCTCTCCTCTTAGGAAATGGTTAGATGAGTGTCTGACTGATAACACCTCAGTTCTTTTCATAGTAGGTCTGAAAATAGCTCACAATTCTTTAAATGTCTGGAGATGTAGGCAATGAAAAGAGTTTTGAGTGGAAAAAACCTCCCTGAGAACCCAATTCTGTTTGTACCACATTCCCCCCATCTGCCTGCCTCATACCACATCCTTTAATATCCAGAGAGGCTTCAGCACTGGACAAACCCACAGCCTCTTCGGGAGACCATTAGTCTAGGACTCAGGATTGGCCGCCCCTGGGCAGACAGCAAGCTGGTTTTCCAATATTCAGGCCCTTTGTTCTGGCCCTTTGTAGAAATCTCATGGGTCCCTATCGCCTGCCCCTGGTTGTCCCGTTGAAAGGCAACTCCTTCCTAAACAAACCACTTCTCTGCCTTAGATCTTTGATGGGCCCAGGATTTTTCACTTCCTCCACCATGTCCCTTCATGTCTGTGGTTAGGTTTTGAGCATAGCACCAGTAGAGCCAGAGAAGTCACCTGTAGTTAGGATACAAATAGGGCCCCACCCTTAAAGGCCTGATTTCATAGATGGAGTGATGCCCAGGAATCTACATTGTTAAAAGTTCCCCAGATGATTCCAATGCACATTAAAGTGGCTGTAAAAATCCGTACTGCTTAGGGGCCACAGCCATACTCTTTACATATATTTCCCTTACATTTAATGTAGTGCATGGCAATTGCCCAGCTGTCAGGAAATGATGGCTATAGAAAGTAAATGGCTAACTAAACGGAGAGGATTCAAACATGACTGAAATTCCAACCTGAGCAGCTGAAAGCACTGTGCTTGCATTATCAGAAGTGAGGGAGGAAGCAGAAGGAAGAGCAATCTTGGAGTGAAGGTGGTAAGCCCAGCTCTAGACATGGCGACTCCCAGATGCACATGGGTAACGTGCCTGGGCCTCAGAAGTGACGGGGACCTGCGAGTCATCGGCACCCTAGTTGAGGCCGCAGCTGGGGGAAGAGCACTGCAGGCTGCAAAGGCCAGAGGTTTGGGGGGAATGCGTGACGACAAGGGTCAGGGGCATGAGACCCAGAGGGCTGTGGGAGGGCCAGCAGTGGGCACTGTCCAAAGAACTTAGATGTGCAAAGAGCTTAGAGTTTGATCTATGGGATCAAAGAATTTGGAGGAGCTGGAGAGCTGAGAAAGGGCCACGGAATTTGGTTTTTAGGACAGCATCTTCAAGAGAGCAGTTTGCAGAGAGTGGTAGGAAGAGAAGCCGATCACAGAGTTAAATGAGGAAATGGGTGAAGAGGACAGCTGAGGCTTCCAGCAGAGACCAACCACTGGGAATTTCTCAGGGGAAGGGAGAGAGGATGACAGCCAAAATGGGCCAGCAGAGGAAAGCATGGATTTGCATCTCACTCATCCCTATGGCTGCCAGTCTGTGGAGTGGCCTTCCTTTCTTCTGTTTCTCTTTGTACCCCTCGTGGGCAATCTTACCCATGGTCTCAACTTCCATTTATCAGCTGAGGAAACCATCCAGGCTGCCCTCTGCCCTCTGCACACCTGTGCCTATGTGTCCACAGTGCTTGGCAAGGGGACTGAGCCTTGGGACAGATCCAGGTGTTCCCTGTCTCTCTTGGTGGCACCATCCACCCATCCACCCAGTCACCAACCAAGCCAGAAGCCAGGAGCCATCTCACCCTCCTTCTCTCTCATCCCACATCCAGTCATTGGCAGAGTCCTGTAGCGTCGACCTCCTTGGCAGCCTGCCCTGCCCCTTCCTCTCCAGCCTACTTCCTTCTTATCTGGCCTCAGATAGGTCTCCTGGCCCCTCCCAGGCCTCCAGGCGAATGCCAGTCCTGTCTGACAGCACCAGTATGGTCAGGACATCCCACCCCAGTGACAAAATGAAGCTTGAGCTCCTTCAACGGCCTTCCTCTGGACTGTTTTTGCACCATGATTCTTCTCAGCCACGCTGAATCATGTGTTTCTTACACATGCTGGCCTGTGTGGGCCTCCTTGTCTTTGCTGTCAGTGGAGGTTGCTTCCCTTTCCCTTTCCCCCATCTCTCCATTCCTGACTCCCACCACCTCCTCTGTCTGGCCAACACCTGGTCCTCTTTCCTGCAGCTCAGTAGTCCCATCTTCAAGGGGACACATTCACCCATCTTTCCTTGTGTCCACATGCCCTCTTCACCCAAAGGCTTTTGGTAGTTTCCCTATCTCTGTTCCACCAGCTTGTGGGCCCCACGGTAGGGGAGGGACCAGGTGGAGATGGGGCATGGACTCCACTACCACCTCCCGGGAGGCCACTGATGGGCTCAGGTGGACTCAGGGCCTGCTCTGTTGATGGGAAATAAAATGAATTCAATGGAAGGCCTAAGATAATTCATTACACAGAGCCTCTCCTGTTCTTCTTAACTTACTGTCTGCTCTTTCCCCCTTGTCCCCTTGTTCTATTCTTTTATTCACTCTCTTCTCTTGGAACCCCTTGTCTGTCCTCTTCTCCCTGGCTGCTTCTTCCCTTTCCTGATGTAGGAACTTGCACCAGCCCCCAGGCAGAGTCTTCCTTCCTCCTCTGCCATGTCCCTTCCCCTTGGCCATGTCTTAAAGGCCTTGTTTGTATATAGGTTCTGCTGAAAGCATCAGCTTTTCACCTGCAGACAAAGCCACTTGCTTTGGAGAAGCCCAAAGGAGGAGGATATTGACAGATGAGACCACAGGAGGAGGGAAATGTTGCCCATCTTTAGATCTACAGTATCAGTCGGTTGTGATTCCAAGACAAGGTCCTTAGGTAGAAACTCCAGTTAAAATTCTCCTAAAAATAAGGCGAGATAATAACCATGTGAGTGTAGCATTTAAGTTCTTCCCTCAAGAGGAGGTGTTTGTTTTTCCTTTTAAGATGCAAGGCATCCTGGCCCCAAAATATCCCTGAACATCCATTTATACCCGTGCTGGAGGGAGGAGATGCACTATTCCCCACTTGATGGGAATACAAGGACCTTGGTAACCCTTAGTGCCTGCTCAGGTCCGCATATTGGTCCACCAGTGCCCATCCTCAGCCACAGGAGACTGGGGGCAAGGTTAACACGGGTCGCCATGCCCTCCTTCAGATTATGCAGAAGGGAACATCTGCAGATGCCGCTGCTCCTCAGTGAGGATTAACTGTGGGATGGGGGTGGTCCATCATCCCATGTCCACTTAGGGAAAGGGGTGGGAGATCCCAGGCTATGCAAAGGGAACTAATATAAAATGGCAGAAAGGTAGCCCTGTGGCTAATTTCCTCTCTAATGATTTTTAATAAGATGACTGATTTAAATATAAATAGCTTAAAGCCTAAAGGAGACATTGGTTGATTGTTTTCAAACTGTTCACCTGTCACAGACACCAGCTTATGTATTTCTCTGGTATCATTGTCCCTGGAACTGTTGTCTATCATAGTTGGCTGTGAAGAGAGAAATGAAAGCAAATAGAAGGTTGTTTGTGAGCAGTCCTTCTGCTCTGCTTAAAAATAAATTAAGGATATTGGGAGCTGCTCCCTGCTATAATGAGGATGTAGAGGGGCATGCAGAAATTCTGTTTTTACATTGAGATGAAGAACTGGGCAGAGCTCTAAAGATGATGTAATCCAACCTCATTTTGCAGCAGTGGGATGTGAGGCTCAGCGAGGCCAAGTGATGAGCCTAAGATTATAGAGCTGAAGGCAAAGGAAGGAGCAGAGCGCAGCGAGCCCAGTGACCTTTCTACAGATTTGCTGTGGCCTTCAGAACGGCCCCTAGTTTAAGTCACTACCAGGTTGAGTCGGTGTTGAGGGCTGGTTCTGTGTGTCCCCCAGCAATATTCACAGCATACCAGCCTGGACAGTCAGCTTACCCAGGATCTGATTTACTGTCAAGGAGGTACTGCAGCCGGAGGGAGAATGGCACCTGCGTGGGGTGGGGCTGCTATTGGCAAGCCCATTAGTGGTGCTGAGGTTGGTGACAGTGTGGAAGGGGAAAATACTGCAAGGGATGTCTGTGGCACAAGGGCTCCAAGAATAAACCACCATTCCTTCTACAAACCAGGCTGATAGCTCTAGATATGGTGAAAAGGGGACCCTACCTCTACATGCCTGCAAAGAATAAACACAACTCTTCCTTCCCACCAAATGCTCAAAAAGCCCAGGAGATCTGGACAGTTCTCAGGAAACCCAGTCCCCACGGTCGGACGCCCTTGTTGTGTTTCCCACTCTATGTGTAGTAAGTGCTGTAAGGAAATGTAAGTAACTTTTGCTGTTTAACCTGCATGCTCTTCCAGGCTGGAATCCTGAGTGTGTCAATGTTACTCCTCATTCCCAAGTCGAGACACAGAGAATAAAATGCAGCCGTCAGCCGTGACGTCTCAGCAGCGCCTCTGTCAGTGCTTGCGCGGTAGTGTATTAATGACTGCTAACGCTGACGTCGCAAATACAGCGTTCTCAATTTTTAAAATTACAACTCTGTAATAAGTCATGCTGTTAAAACATACAAGAAATACCAGCTAAACCTTCAAGTAGATAACACACAGACTGTACACATCACTGCTATCCCAAAGTGCATAACAAATCATTTTCTTTGAAATGAGGCAAGAATTAGCAGGTAGTTCAATTATTTGAGTACTAAGATAAGTAGAAGTAACAAAAACAAATATTAAATACCAATTACTACCTTAGGAGCTACTGGTTTGGCATTACAACATGCCCCTCTTCAGTAGCAAACCCAGGAAATGTGGGGATTGGGCAGAAAACACCAACCTATATAATCAATAGACATCTATGCAACAAAGACAGTATCTCTTCCCAGCCAGCACTTCCAAAATGCTCGTCACATATGTTATGAGAAAAGCCTGGCTCATATTTGTCCCATGGGCATCGAAAACAACAACCTTCAAATGTCAGGAGTGAAGCTGCTCTCAAGGCAGCAGCTGGAAATAAGTGACCTGAGGCTTCTACTGTGTCCCCCTAAAGGAGGTTTATGGGTCAGTCTGACAGCCTGGTGGCCACAGTTGTCTCCTCATACTTATATTTTTAACCCCAGAAACAAAGAAGAAAATTAACCTGGCCTCCCTGACTGGTTTCAGGGACCAGAAGAAGCTGCTACAGAAGATGTTACCTAGTAGCATCAATCAGCCCAGTGGGGAACACTTGTGCGCTGCTGGCACTGTGGGGGAGACAAAAGTTATTTCCCCCGGGTCACTCTGAGTCTCCATCCTTTGTGGAAATTAACTCATGTGTTCGGACCAGTTGTTCTCTCTGCCTCTTACCTGAAAGCACACCTTGTAGATCTCAATGCTATTAGAACATTCTCATACTCAGAAGTGACTGAAGGTCCAGGATGGGCAAAGCAATATTTTATACAAGTATATATATGTACAGGGATATTAAAAAGGCAGTCTCTTAAGCACTTTGGGATTCCCCCAATGAAAGGCACCAGATAAAAGCAAGTCATTATCAAAATGGAAAGTCAAGTGTTCTAGCTTCCACATCTGCAAAGAGTAACTACTAGGAAGATCTCTTTATTGGTGGTAAAACCTGCCTGTTTAGAAAAATACTCATAAAAGTGACTGAGCTCTTCTGCCTCCTTCCTTGTTTCTACTTTTCATAAGCTTTGTGGTTGTGAATGTGACCGTGGATATCACACTAGGCGACCCGATACCATCAGCCTTGGCAAACTGAACAGCCCTCGCTTGCCTTCAGTGCAGCTGGGGATGATTTTGTTAATTCTCTGGAGCCATTGGCCAAAGCCAAGTACTTCATGTACAGATTCTGAAAAATAACCCTGCTCTTCTGACTTGGTGGCCAGATGCCCCTAAGTCATCTCACCTTTCCTAATGCTGCTGAGAAACAGATGTAGATGGTAGACCATCAGGCACTAGGAGGTGGCTGCCTCCCTGCCCACATGAGGCTCCAGCCTGATGGGAGGATCCCAACTGGAGACTCAAGGGAGTCAGTGACTAGTGCATTCATCCAAGAAATCGCCTGTTAGGTAGTAGCCATGGCAACTACAAGTACACAAAGCCTTCTGACAAGATCCTGGCCACCCCCATGAGGTATGTGTTATCTTTCACCAACTAAGACACAAAATGGACCTCTTTAGGGAAGGTCCAAGCCTTGCATAAAAAGCCTAACTCCATGCTTAGACCCCTGGATTCTGTAGCCTTTCCAAAAACTGAACAATAATGGGAGCCGACTGGAAAGCCTTCTGATTACCTAGAAGGTAACAGAGACTCAACTGTTTGTATAAAGGTCCCAGGTTCCACTTCACAATGTTATTGCAATAGTTAGCTGAAGAGGAGGAGGGTCGGTGGTTTGGAAGAGGAGAGAGTTCTCAACCTTCAACACAAGTTTAGAATTTTCAAGGTCTTTTAAAGAGCACTAAGCTTTTCAAGTTTGAGATTATTTGTGACCTTTTATGAAGTAGCAATGTTTTGTTTTACAATTCTTTCCTTTCTTCTGGCCTCTACCTACCCTCCCTCAACAAAAGGCCATGAAAATGGATATAGGAACTATAATAGTTCCATCCTGGATAAGCCTTACAGCCTTCATGCATGTCTGTATTCTGAGTACACACTTCCACACCAACAGGTTTCCATGTCATACAGGAACTCCAGGGCAATTAAAGCATCATATATAACAGATTGTATCCTAAAAGCAAAATTATCTAAGTAAATTCTGCTTGGAAATAAAAGGGCTATTATTTGATAAGCTTTCAGAGCAGGCGACAAATGTTTCTAAACTACTGCCCTTGCTGGCAATTCAATGTTTTCCTCGAGGACACAAGACAACAGTAAATGCCTTCTGAGAAAGACAATACAACCTAATTTCTAAAGACCTTAAGAAATAAATATCGCAAAAACATGCTAATATCTAAGACACAGCAAAGTTTGGTCAAGTGGCATAGACCAGGAACCTCAGCCAGAAATGAATTTCTCCTAGGAAAGCTGGAGGCCTGAATTCAAAAGGTCTTTCAGCATCTTGTAATTTGGCCAATATTTAGCTGAAGCCCTGTCCCTAATGCATCTATTCTTGGGGAAATTTTTCAATCTTCCCTACATATTTAACTGAGTAACATTCTCTAAAGAACAACATTATGAGATGAACATCAGTATACATGGTTCTAAAGGTGACTGGTGTACCCATTACCCATGCAAGCTACCGAGCTATAGATCATTTATAAAAACAATCATAGACTCGCACTGGTCATGTGTGCGTAACTTCACATTCTCTTTTTTTTGGTATTAAAACTAAATGGAAGCAATGGATAAAGAACAGATTTTGTTTTCACATGACTGTGAGCAAAATCTTGTCATATCCTTGCTGACCCCATAGATGTGTTTCCACTGGACAGATTTGTGGGGGCTTTTGTACAGAACTCACATGACAACCCCAGAAACAGGAGCACAAACAACTCACAGACAGTACTGGGCCACGAGCACGAGAATTCACAGTGAACAGAAAAATTAGCATTCTGGGGGACTACTCATCTGGCAGAAAGGTGAGCATTTTATGTCCACAATGCAAAGACCGATGAGTGTCATTTCATTGAAAGGTGCAAAGTTATGGTGTCAGACACACCGCCAAGACTTATTCTAAATACCGTGAAAACAACCAGGGGTGCATAACCCATGCCTCTCTCCCCTTTGGGGCTGGGCATACTCCTTACACCTAAGATGCCAGAGGAGCAGAGGCAGCTCAGCAGCGTGGGTCTGAGGATGACAGTCCTTCCGGGCTAATGCAGGGAATCGTTTAAACTTAGTTCGCTTGGTGAGCTCCTACTCATGTTCGTCAGGCTTGCCATTAGGGACTTAACTTTATGGGCATAGTAGTCCCTTAAATTAATGGAAGGGACCTCCTTCATTCCATCTCCAAAGTCACAGCTGCGCATGGCACTCTCAAGCTGCTTTTGGCGCCGATAAAAGTGGGAGAACTTATTGAAGATCAAGGTGATGGGCAGCACCACCACGAGGATACCTGCCAGGATGCAGGCAGAGGCGGTCAGCTTCCCTGCCGTGGTCCCTGGGACCACATCCCCATACCCCACAGTGGTCATACTGACAGTGGCCCACCACCAGCAGGCAGGGATGGTGGCCAGGCCCTCATTCTCCTCCTTTTCGATGGTATAGGCCACTACAGAGAAGATGGAAATCCCCACGGAGAGGTAGAGCAAGAGCAGCCCTACTTCTTTGTAGCTATATTTCAGGGTAGCCCCCAGCGAGCGGAGGCCGGTGGAGTGTCTGGCCAACTTTAGGATACGGAAAATCCGCATCAGCCTCAGGACCTGGGCCACCCTGCCCAAGTTGGCCAAGGTAGGTGTGCTCTCCACCACCAGGTTCACCACCAAAGTGATGTAGAAGGGGACAATGGACATGAGGTCGATAAGGTTTAGGGCATTCTTGAAAAACTTGAGGAAGTCGGGGGCCACAGCAAACCTGGCCACGAGTTCAAACGTGAACCAGGCGATGCCAAAGTGTTCCACTATTTCAAACCTGGGGTCCTCACCAGGGTTGCCCTGGCTGTCGGGGATTTGGAAGTCTGGCAGACTGTTGAGACACATGGTGATGATGGACCCCAACACCACCAGAATGGACAGGATGCTGAAGACCCTGCTCAAGACAGAGTAGCCGGGATTGTCCAGCGCCAGCCACAGCTGCCTGCGAAAGTTGCCCAGGGGCTGCCCATCAAACTTGGAGGCGTCGTTGTAGAAGGCCAGGATCTCATCGAAGGAGGACGTGGTGCTCTCCTGTTCGCTCTGCTCGTCCCACTTCTCCTGCTCGGGCTCCACTTTGCGGCCGTGGTAGCTGTAGCTACAGCAGGAGTCAATGAAGAACTCGTTGATGCCCCAGTACTCGATCTCCTGGCTGAAGGAGAAGACGCACAGCTCCGCCATGACGTGAAGCTTGCCGGTGTGGTAGAAATGCAGCACGTAGGGAAAGAGCTCAGGGTTGCGGTCAAAGTAGAACTCACGCTGGACATCGTCGTAGTCATCACAGAGCTCTAGAATGGCCTCGCGCGAATGGCATAGCAGCAGGCGGCCCAGGCGGGTCTCGGGGAAGCGCAGCAGCGTGTGCGAGCGCAGCCGCCTCTTGAAGCCTCCGACGTTGATTCGGATCTCTCCATCCTCGACGTTGGTCTCGGACACGTCCCACAGGCTCTGACCGGTCATGCTCGAGACGCCCAGCCGCCCGCGCCGCGCGGGGGCGCTATACCTGGAAGCCGAGGGAACCGTGTCCGGTGAGAGCGGGATGCTCAGGGCCCGAGCACCCCTCCTTTTCTCCCCACCAGTCTCTGGAGGGCCCAGCCCTCTCCAGGAGGTGCGGGGTGGGGGTGGGGTCTCTGGGTGCTGAAGGACACTGGGATGAGGGAGGCGCTGTGGGGTTTGGTCCCCTCCCTGGGAAAGGCTGCAGGGGGTTGTTTCCACTAGCGTATCCGCACCTCCACCCCCACCCCGGGGATCCTGTCGGTCGTTTTAAGCTTTCGGGGGTCACGCCCCGGAGGCTCTGAGAGCCCTAGGAAGCTGACCTTGTCCGTGGGCGGGCGGAGGAGACGCCCCCGCCCGCTCGCCGCAGACAGGAGGGACCGGACCTGGAATGCTCACTGGCAGGGCTGGGCTGAGATGAGGAGCGCGCAGCTTCGGGAGGGGGCGGGGAAATTCACCGCTCAATTCTGCAAACCCGGGCTGGGGGAAGGGAGCTGGCCTGACGTCCCCGACGCCCAGCCCCTACTACTGGAGTCCCCCCGCTCCCCAGCCCGCCTGGCGCCGTGCCCCCGAGCCGCGTGCGCCGCGCCTTACCCAGCGAAGCCGCCTGGGCTTGCCCTGCGCGTTCTGGAAGCGCTTACCTGCGAACACCGGAGCCCACGGCGGAGAAACTTCCCAGACCTGCTTGTTAGCATCGTTGCGGCCGCCGCTGCCGGGTGGCTGTGCGTGTGCGCGCGGGTGTGAGTGTGTGTGAGCCTGTGTGTGCGCCCTGCGGGCCGGCGGGCGGAGTCCGCCAAGCGTCTCCTCCTGTCTCTGGCCGGAGACGCCGCCGCTGCCCGCAGTTGCCAGAGGCTCACAGGTGGCTGCGTGGCCCCAGCCCTCGCAAAGCACCCCCTCTCTCGATCTGCGCGCCTCTCAGCCCCCAGGAGAGACAGCAGCCCGCGCCACAGGCGCCCGCGGAAGGTGGAGCAGGAGAGGAGCCCGAGCGCCAGGGCGCGGGCCCTGCGCTGGGGTGCGGCGCGGTAGTGCTGAACGGACAGCTCCGCGCGCCCCAGCTCCCGGCACGGCCGCCGCCCCAGACTCTGGAGATGCAGCAGCCGCCGCCGCCGCCGCCTCGGCTTTTCTGCTCTCCCCGGCGCGCCCTGGCGACCCCCTTTGCGTCTCCAGCTCCACTCAGGGCCGACACTTTTCCCAACCCCGCACCCATCCCCTGGTGGCCGCTATTATTGTCACCGTCCCTCCTCTCAGGGCCCAACTAGGGACTGCCGATGGCGACCTTTCCTTTTCAGTGGGAGCCAAGCTGGGGAACAATGGGCCGTTTGTGCGCGTCCGGGGGAAGGGCAGGACGCAGGGAGCCCCGCGTTTCCCCTTTTAGGCACCTGACGAAAAGTTTCCTGAAGCTTGGGGAGTGGGATGCTGGGGAAAGGCAGCAGGAGGGGAGAAGAGGAGGCAGAGAAGACTGAGGTCGAGCTTGACTGTCTGCTGGAAGCGGCAGTGCAGGCCTGATCGGTGTGGGAGCGGGTCACAGAGTTCTGTTTGGGAACTCTGTGGGCACCGAGTCTGTACAGGCCGGTGTGGTGTGAGGGCTCGGAGGAGTGCAGGGAGCTGTGTGTGTGTAGTCTGAAGACAGCAGGACTTTTCAGTGTGTGCACGTGCCCTGGGGATAAGAGTGGGATGTCTGAGACTTGAGGCGGTGTGTACAGTGTGTAAAAACAGGGCAATCTAGGGCAGTGTGTGTACAGTGCACTATACACAGTGTAGTATTCAGTGGTACTACGACAGGATATGTGTGTGTAATAAAATGACAACTCTGTGCATGAGGACGGGAACTATGGGGGTGTGGGTCCAGCATAGATGTTCCTAGTACCTATGTCTCCGTTCCCCAGGACACCTGTGGCCCAGATCTGAGCTTTTGGTCTAGAATTGTTCCTTGAGATGTTGCCTGTTGGGCCCAAGCCTTGAAATGGACCCACAGTCCCTGGGAGACCCCCCCCCTTGGTCTCTCAGCCCTTTTGCATGGTCCCCATTTGCAAAGACTGGAGCACCGTATGAGCTTAGCAGGGAGCTAGTGGGCTACAAGTCTTGGTCAGAAGTCCTGAGAAAGCCCCTGTAGTATGGCCCTGGTCTCACAGGGCAGCCATCACAGCTGCAGTGGGAAGTATATCCTTTCTTTTCATGGCCCTGGCAATCCCAACCCAGCTAGACCGACGCTCGGCAGACCCTGGGTGCTCTTGGCTCCTTGGATCTTGGGGAAGACTCCCAATGTGGCTTCATGTACATTTTCGTGGCCCCAAGATGGCTTAGCGGAGACCCATCCCTGTGCCAGTCACCTGCCTCTGGGTGTGCGTCAGGGGGCAGGGGGGGCAGGTGTGTTGTTGGCTCACAGGGCCCCACACCCACGTCCCTGCAGGCCTCTGCAAGTGCGGGGGTTTCCTGGAAGGAAGGCACATGGGGGAGGGGAGAAAAGTGTGGGGAGGGCCACATGAGCTTCCTTTCTCTTGTGTCTGATGCTTTCAGAGAGGGGTGTGTGTGTTTGTGTGTGTGTGAGAGAGAGAAAGAGAGATTCAGAGAGAGGGAGAGAGTGTGTATGTGGTATTTGTTATTTGATGTCTTTGTCTCCGTCTCTATTCTTTCAAGGTGTTTTTTGGAGTATGCCCACCTTATCCTCTATCAAGGTCTGCTGGGTTTGAAGTCCCTGACTCTCCCCACACCTGGCAAGGTTGCGGCCTAGAGGTCCCTGGGTGGCTGTCATCCCCGCCGGAGAGCTGCTGACTGTGGGCCTGCCCTTGGAGCTGGTGCGTTTAAGGACAGGGGCCAGGGCTGTACTGCTGCCTCTTTCACCCTTTCCAGCCCCTCCCACCCCCTGGGGGTGACGTCTGTGACCCCTCCCTGCCGAGGTGCCCTCCACAGCAGCACTGGAGGGCCAGGCTTCATGGGCCCTGTGGCTCTCTCTGGTGCTTCTCCTCCATCCTCTCACTGTGCCTTGCCTGGCTTCTGGCCACCCCAAAGCTCACAGCCCTGCTTCTGCTTCACCATCACATGTCTGTGTGGCTTCTGCTGCATGGCCACTGCTCCCGTTCCCTTGGCCTCACTCCTGACTCTTCCCCTGGTTCAACTCAGTGCATAAATGACCTTTTCCCGCTAAATTTAGAGGCACCCTCCACCAAAACGCTTGGGTTTGATGGCCGGGGTTTTCCTCCCTCCCCTGGGTCATTTATCTGCCTGCTTCCTTCTGTTCCTGTCTGGTTTTGTTATTGCTCATTCCTTCTTCCTTTGTGGTGGTGGGAGATTTTTTCCACGGACAAAGAGTTCCCCTGTCTTCTCTTTTTCTTTGTTTCTCCCACACCCATGGCCACCCCACATGCAGACCACCAGGGCTCTGTGCAGGCCCCCGGGACTCTCATCCCGCCACTAGGAGCCCCCTCTCTGCCCTTTGGCCCTGCCCACCTCCTCTGCGCACCCTTCTCCCCTCCCCCACATCCTTTCCCTTGTTCCCTCCCCAGCTGGCAGAGCTAAGTCACCATACCCCTTGGCCATTGGGGGCCCGGTGTCCCCTACCTGCTCTTTGTTTCTCGGGGTCAAGGGCAAGCCCCCATGCCCGCCTTTCCTTGAACAGAAAGTGAACTTGGAGACCGTAAGGAGGAGTCTGTAAGAAGGAGGCTGTAAGGAGAAGCCCGACTTTGGGGCACATCAGTTACTTCTTGGAAAGGCTGAGGCAGAAGCTCTGTGGGTCTGACAGGTGCCTTTGCAGAGGGTTAAGTGTATGTGACAGGCAGGGCCACTTGTTTATTTCCCAGTCACTGTGTGGAAGAGAAATGGAATTGTCTCCTTCCTTCTGTAGCAGGGAAGCTGGCTGTGTTTATGGTTTATTTAGAGGTCTGAGCCCTGATCTTAAAATACAACTGCCTGCTCCAGGCACACATCAAGGGCTGCCAGGGAGAGCCTGAAGGGGCAGAGCAGTGGGGGGGAGAGTACCCTGGGCAGGAGGACAAAGGGACCTCAGAGAGTGGCCCAGATCCGTGCACCTGGGCAACTATTATCTGTGCCTTCCCTGCCAACACCGATCTCTCAGTGGAGCCCACACATGTCAGAGTCGGTTTTTCCCTCTGACAGGCGAGGGGGCTGCACTGGCAGCTTGGCTGGGGGAGCTGGGTGGCCGACCTACATTCCCCACCGCCAAGATGCTGAGCCCTCACCCTCTCCCTTGGATGTGAGCACAGGGGCGCCTGCCACCCTGCGGGTGTGGACTGTCCATCTGATCCCTTCCAGCCACCCTCCCCATCACAGCCAGAGTGTTTCTTAAACACATAAGCCAGGCCATGTCATCCCCTCCTGAAAACCTTCCAGGGGATAGCTATCCAGCTGAGAATGAAAGCCACCCCCTTACCGCAGCTCCAAGACCCGCTGACGCACCCCTGCCCAGCTCACGGACGTCATCCCCCTGGTCTCTTCTCAACCAGCCACCCTCCAGTCGCGTGTGCCCTCGCTGTGCCCACGGGGCCTTTGCACCTGCTGCTCTCTCCCCTTCTCAGGGCAGCTTCTCAGGGCAGAGGCTCCTCTTTTGTCTTTTCAGGTCTTAATTTAAACATCAACTCCTCAGAGAGGCCCAATTGCCCCATGTAAACTGGGGCCCTCCTTTTCTATCATTTCTTTCACAACGCTCATATTAAACAGTCATTGAGTGCGTGACTGAATGATGAATGAAGCTAGGTCCAGCTCCTATCTTACATTCTTCCGTGCCATCCAGAGCCTTGGCCCTGCCTCTCCTTCGTTCTAGTGGATCAAGATGGCAACTGGAGGGGGAGGGGTTGCCGTGCCTGCGGCTCGGTGTTCCCCAGGCCCTGGGTGTTCTCCCAAGCAATTAGGTAATGGAGCTCATCCCCGGCTGTGTGCTGGAATCGCTTGGGGAACTTTGGAAGAGTTGATGCCTCTCGATGCCTTAGGCCTCACTCCAGGCCAGATAAATCAAAATGTCTGGTATACGGCCTGGGGAATCAGTGTTAATCTTAAAGTGATCACAACGTGGAGCCAAGGTTGAGAACCAGAGCAGCATGTCTTTGGGGGCATGGACACTGAGCTGTGTGTCTGAGTGCAGCCCTGCAGTGAGCCCCACGGGCAGGGACCGTCTTTTACTTAGCTCAGTAAACACCCACTCCTGCCCCAATTTTAGGGTCAGTGCCTATCCAGAGCAGGGTTCCAAAAAGGCTAGATGCCTTTGTTACTGTCTTCCCTCCATCCCTGACTTCTTTAGGTCTTCCCAAGCTCCCTCAGAATCATTTACCTTGGAGACAGGTTGTGATTAGGAATAATCGCAGTTTCTTCCCCTCCTTGGAAGGGATTGGCTCCTGAGCGTTTATTACGTCGTTGGTGTGATGGGACTGGGCACGAGGGAGCCCGCGGGCCTGTCTGGGCGTATGTGCAGTGGGAGGGGCGCAGAGAAGCTGCTGGGGGTGGAGGCAGAGCAGAGGAGGAGAGGAAGAACGGGGAGACCCTGAGCAGGGGAGAGTGTGGGAGAGGGTGTGAGGGAAAAGTTGGGGAACAAAGGATTTTAAGAAGTTTTGCTACTTCATGAATGCAGTTCCTCATTAAGTGTTTTCTCAAAAGGCCACACTAAATATTTATATAGTTTTTGCATTGTTTCTGGTTGCTGGACTGAAGTTATTGTGAGTCCTTGCCTAGGCCATTTGGCTTTACACCTAGAGGCCACCATCCTCCCCTCCTTCAGCCCTCCATCCCTGCATGACCCTGAAGGCTGACAAGGGATTGAGGTTGTTTCTGAAGGGCCTGAGTCCCTTAATAAAAGGGGACCAGATGCCCCACGCCTGGCAGGCACAGGCTGGATTAAGATGAACTTGGTTAAATTCAGACTTAAGGTTACTACAAGAGACAAGAGGACAGCATGGCTCCTACGTAGGAGCCCCTCCCCGTCTCACTCTCACTGGCCTTTGGGCCCTTGCTGTCTTTCCTCTCTACCCCAGGCCCTCCTGGAGGCCTGCAGTATGGAGTTTGAAGCCCATTCACTCAGGAGCTCCCCCTCCATCTGCCTCAGACATGTCACTTCTGCTGTCCTTCCTCTCCTGACCCTTCTCTGGGTGACAGACCGCTGGACTGAAGCCCCCAGCCCACCCCCTGGCCCTAATCTCTGGGCCCTGGGGGACACCACAGCAGGACAGTTCACCTCCAGACCCTCACCTGTGCGCAGGGAGTGGCAGTGTCTCAGCCGCCATCCACCGCAGTGAGCAGCTGAGGAAGATGAAGATAGTGGAGAACACGAAGCTGAGAGTAATGATGAGGGAGGCCTAGGCTGAGGAATGTGCCCTGCAGCTGGATGGCTTGGGTCCCAGTCCCACTCTTCTAGCCACGCCAACTTTACCCTCCCCATGCCTGTGGTTCGCATCCTTAAAAGCTAGGATGGTCCCAACAGGCAAGGCTGCTGTGGCTGTAAAAGAAGCATTAAAGGGCCATGGCAAGGCCCAGCGCACAAGCGCTTCCCGTGCTAACCAGGACTAGTACCAAGTACTGAGTGTTTGTGATGTGATCGGCCTTGGGCCAAGCTCTCTGCTTGCCTCCAGCCCTCACTTGGGTACTGTTATTAATCTCATTTTAGTGATGCCCATTAAATGGGGTGTTTAGATTCAAACACGGCCCTCTGGTTCCAAAATCTGCTCTCTTAACGATCTCAAGTACGTGCAAGATTAATTAAGGTAGGGTAATTATTGTAACAAACAACCCCCAATCCCAGTGGCTTAACATAATAAAAGAATCATTTCCTGCTCCTGCCATAGTCCCACTGGGTGCTTGGGAATAGCCTTCCACGTGTTCGAGTACCAGGGCTCCTTGCAACCAAAGCTCTGACAGCTTTGAGGGCCTTGGGGTCCTTTCTAGGGATCTTCTGCATCAAGATGGGAGCTGAGGGGAGAGCGTGGAGGATGGAGGAGACGCATTCAAGGCCGGGTCTGGAAGTGCAGACTTCATTTCTGCCCACGTTCCTTTGGCCGGAACTCAGTCATATGGTCCCGTGTAACTAGGAAGGATGGAGGAGGTTGCAGGAAGAAGAGGAATTGGGGGTGTCAGCGTTCTTGGTTTCCAGTGGGTGAGTAGAAGCTGGCAGACATCCCGCGTCCATTTCTCCCAAGGGGGGAAGAGAGAGCGCGGAAAGTCCCTCCCCGCTGCTCACCACAAGGGGGCGGGAGGTGCCGCCTGCTGGAAGGACTTGACTCCCGGATGGTGGTCCTGAGCTGGCCCCGAGGACGGTATCTCGGCCTCAGATAAGACCTTCCCGTTTCTCAAAATGACATTTTCAGCCCTGAATTTATCCACACCGCACGTCTGAGGAAGGGTGTGGGTCCCAGTTCCCGGCTGCAAGCAGTAGAGATTTAGGCAGAAGCAGCATTCAGTTAAGGGTATTAGGCAGGCCACAGACTGCCCAGGCCAGAAACCAGACTTGGAGGCTACAGATGCTACAACCCATTCCCCTCCTCCTCCTTTGATCTCTACCCTAGGCTGGGAACTTGGAGGAAGCATCTCAGGGAGAGATTCCCCTTCTGCCCTGGGCTGCTTGTCCTTTATCATGGCCAACCGTCTACCCTGGGACGCATTCCCAGCTCCCCAGACCTCCCCTAGCTCAGCAGTGCTCACAGCTGCTGCCTTCCCAAACCCTTGTTCTTCTGTGAAGGTGATACTCACCCAGCTACCCAACATGGCCATCGATCCATCCATCTATCCACCCACTTCCCCATCCCACACCCTGTTGCCTCTGTGGGCTCCCGTTTCCATGGTTACTCCAGGGCCTGAGTCTGCTCTGTGTGTGCTGAAAGATTCTCTGCTCTAGGCTATTCCCACGACAGCCTTACTGCTGGACCCAAACTTTGGATTGCTTGTGGGGTCACGCCCTTCCTACGGCTCTCCCTCCCGCAGATCACACATTGCTTGTACGGTGGTCCATCAGAGTGATCAGCTTCCTGGATGTAGAATAAAACAAAAGCTCTCCAGTATTTGAACAGAAAGACACTCTGGAAGTACAATGTCTGGGAGATGGGCCACAGGAAACCAGTGGGAGTCCCTAGAGGTAGGAAGGGCTCCTTTGTAATAATTACAAAAACTAACACTTCTTGGGTGCTTACTATAAGCCAAGTGCTTTTAAGGATTTCACATCTATGAACTAGGTTAATTCTTACAATGACCCTGCAAGGTACTGGTATGATTATCTCAGAGGAAACAGGCACAGAAAGGTTGAATAACATGTTCAAGGTTACAGAGCAGAGCTTAGATTCAAAGCAAGACAGACTGACTCTAGAGGTTCGTTCTTACACATTGCATTCATGGCTTCTCTACAGCCATTCCTCCCCACCCAGGGATTCTGGAAATTTCCCTGATCCTTTTTTTGAGATCGGAAGTAGGTTTATGAACACCTCCCCAGCATTCAGCTCTGCTCTGGGGGTGACAAATGCCCATATGTGAGAGCCCCCTTCCCACTCTAGACCCACTTGGCAGCAGCTTTCAGTCACTCAGAAACCTGGCTGGGCCACAGATGTTCTCAGGTGGACTTCCCTGGCCCTCCCCACCCTAAGCTGGTCTATCTGTGGGCTCTAGAGGTTTCCTCAGGTCACAACCAAGATGCAGCTTGTCCTCAGAGACCTTCAGGAGGGTGGGAAGAAGCAATCCCATCAGAGAAACCCAGCTGAGGGAAGACACAAGATGTTCCTCACAAGTGACAGAAAACCAATTCACACCCTTCCCTGCAGCCAAAAAATTAAGCTAATTTTTCATTTCTGTGCTTATGTGCGACTCAACTAAACATAGACATCTAGGAATGCAAACAATGACTAGATTTTCTTAATTTAAGGCAGTTTTAATTAAATCTTGCTAAAATGACAGAGGCTCTGGGTATTTTTATCATGGTAGAAAGCAATGCGATCTGGGAATAGGAGAGGTGGGGAACATGACGCTAGGAACGCCTCCTCCCCTGCTCATCCCCCATCCCAGGCGGCCTCCCAGGCCTGCCCCATGAAGCTCCTGAGAAAAGGGGCAGTCCTCTTGGGATTATTGTTTTCTTTGTTCTCGTTTTTATTAAAGGAAACTAGTTTCCTGATACTGCACCCATTCTAACTAGAGCTGAAAAATCTTAGCAAAATAACTTAGCAAAAAATGTTTAAATTACAGCATTAATTTTGAGAAAAATTTGGACTTACTTGATGTCCATAGCATAAATACTAAAAAAAAAATTTTTTTTTCAAAGGTAGAATCTCCTAGAACCTATTGATCACCCATCGTTCTTCTGTCCTCTGGACATAGGAAAGAATGACATTTCCCCACCCTCTCCAAGTTTGGAGGAACCATGTGACTTGTTCTGGCCAATGAGCTAGCTGGCGGTAAGGGGTCCTATTTGGGCCAGAGCATTTAACTGTCAGTGTGAGAGGCTGCAGCGTTCTTTCCCTGCTGTGGGAGTACATGTTGAGATGATGGTGCTGTAAGATCAAAGCAGCCTGATCCCCGCGCTGCCCCCATAGAGCACAGCTGCCCTGCAGTCTCCTGGGTCTGAAGCAGATTTTGTGTGTTGAAAAGTCATTTGGATTTGTTCAGCTCTAGTTAGTTAGAACAAGTGCGGTATAAGGAAACTGGTTTCCTTTAGTAAAAACAAGAGCAAAAAAACCCCAAGAATCTCAAGAGGACTGCCCCTTTCTCAGGAGACACGCTTAGTGGGGCAGGCCTGGGAGAGAGCTGGGCAAGGCAGGAAGCATTTCTAGCATCAAGTTCCCCTCCTCTCCTATTCCCAAGTCACACTGCTTTCTACCACGATAAACATTTGGGTTGGGTTATATCACAAGGTTTGAAGGGAGTCAGTTTCCTATAGCAAAGTGTCTCCTATCTTGATTAATATAACAATGTTTTTCTAATAATCATTGTACAATAACACCACACTAATTATTTTATATTAGATTAGTTTGGAATTTCAAAAATCATCTGTCCTATTTAGCCTGGAATGGGATGAATTCTCCTTTTGCTGCATCTAAATAGGATTGTTGGAGAACATATTTAATCTATTTAAGCAAAACTTGTGTGTCAGCAGGAGGCTTTTAAACATACCAGGATTCCAGGGTAAGGTTAAAAGCAGCCCCTCAAAATGAAAGGGGTCAGAATGGAAGGTAGAGTCATTTCTCAGAGAATTATGGGTGTGGACAGGTCCATGAGTGGAAAACATCGATTTTTAGAAGAGGCCAGAGACTGAGTGGTTGGGAAGAAGGAGGTGAGAGATGTCCGAAAGAAGAATTTTAAGAAGTTTTTCTGTGTGATGTGCTGCCCGACCAAGAAAATCCTTGTTAAGGTGTTTTAATGAATATAATGCCAACCAGTGTAATAAATAAATATATTGTGGCTCAAGCATGAGGGTTTTACTTCTTATTCACATAAAGTCTGAAGTATTTGTTCCAAAATGGTGGGCAGTTCTACAAGTCAAGATTCAGGGAACTGGTTCCCTCCTGTTGTCCACACATCCTTCCAGTGTTGCAGGGCTTCTCTACATTCAGCCAGGAGAAGGGGAAGGTGGGTGGAGTTGGATGTGGGGTGTTTTTATAGCCTAGGCTTTGACGTGGTACACATCAGATGCGCTGGTATTTCCCTGGTCAGAACCCAATCACATGACCACTCCTAACTGCAAGGGAGAATGGGAAATGTATCTGGGTGTGTGGCCAAGAAGAAAAGGAATCAAGTTTAGTGAAGACCTAGCTGGCTTATGTCATAAATGGTCTCCATTCTTTCAAAGTTGGATTCGACAATGCTTTTAGAATGTAGCCCCACGTAGAAAGAGCCGTACGTGGATCCAACTTTGTGCAGATTGTATTTGGGGGGTTCGGTGGGATTTTGCCCAAAGCCCAGTTTTCTGCTTCTCAGATTAAAATAATAGTCATAGATCTGAGCCACAGCTACCCCTGGGATTGCCAAAACATTACAATTATAATACAGAAAAGTATAGGTGAACCAGGGACACGCACTATGATACATGAAAGCCTGGGAGAAAATGTGGGACTTACTCTGACATTGAAATTACAATTTTAGAGAACAGATTGTACCACATAGTGAAGTAAATGAATCCAGGGTCCTGTGAATTGGTTAAATGGACGATGCCTACAAGAACTCCTTGGGATTGCAAATTGCACATTAGCATTTACTCCAGTCCTCATTACACCCGGCTCTGTTTTAAGATATAAGAGACTTTTCTGCAAGGAGTGAGGAAGTCAACGACAAATACACTTGGACTAGTTCAAAGCTGTTGCCATGCTCTAGCTGAGACCAGCTTTCCTGGAGCATGACTGCTGCTCTGGGGCTTACGATCCAGTTGGCTTTGAACAGTTTAGGCAAGATGATTCCTACTAGAAACATAAGAAATTCACAGGAAGTTCCATGCAAGGAACGAGAGAAAAGGACTTTGCATTGTGTTAGCGGTTTTTGGGAGGTTTCCGGGATGCCAAGCACTGACAGCAGAGAAAAGACATTATTAGATGAAGTGCCAAACCGCAGAGATTATTTGCAGTGCTCAAGCCACCAAGTGTCTGATTTGTGGCTGACCACCTCACTGCCCTACTGGCAGTAAAGGGTGAAGTGTTAGGAAGCCAGGATTCATACATGGAGTTCATCGTTAGGGCTCCACTGCCAGCACAGGTGTTTTCCGGTGCTGCACTAGAAGGACCACAGCAAGGCTTCCCCAGGGGAACCATGGAAGCTGGCTTGGATAATGAGAAGCACTTGGACCAATCCTTGTGGGAGAAATATCAGCAACTTTTAGCAAATTGTGGCTGAACAATTTGCAATCTGATCTTAAACTTGGAGAGACTTTCTGAATTCTCTGTTGGAATGGCTAATCAAGCCTGAGGAACAAAAAGTAAGGCAATATGGTGCCTACTGGGAACAAGATGGGATTCAAACTAGGGAAGCCAGTATGTTTTGGGAGGCCAGTACACCTCGACATGAGAAGCAAGGTGGATGGGAGAGCAGCTTCCCCAGTCCCATTCAAGGGGCATTCCAGATCCAGCCAGGGCTTAAGATGAAGAAAATACCACTGAATTTGCTCCCATAGCGGTGATGTTGGTCAAACAGAAGGCATTTCTCAGACCCCGGCATGAGCGAGAGTGTCACCCCGAGGCTGCCGTGAACATGAGGGTGAATGACACATGTATTTTATTTGTGGCATGAAACACTTGAGCTTGTAACTGCAAGGAAATGTGGTCTGTGGTGACTGCCAAGTGTCAGAGACTCTGGTGGGAGAGACTGGGTGGGTGGGCTCAGAGGTTGATGCAGTAAACAGGGGTGAGGGCAGACTGCAGAGGCGGCATGCCCACCACCTCAAATCCCCATGTCTCCAAATGGCACTGGGAAGGAGAAGAAAGGAGAAGAAAGCAGAATCTGGGTTGAATGAGGGGAGGCATTGCGTGTGGGGAGGGGACTCACTGGCCACGGATCAGTGCTTATATTCTGACTGTGACTTGCACTCCTGAAAGGGAGTTAGGCAGTTGATTTGTTGGCTCTGAAAAGTTGTGACAAAATGAAAGCTTTTATTGTGCTGTACTCAAAGGGAGTGGAGTACAGGTTGGTGGCTTATCATGAGAAAAAGTTAGAATAATGCAAAATCCTTGTGCCACCTAGTCTAGAAAAATCCATCCTCAAATCTCCATTATTCCTCAAGGATTTAAAAGTTGAATGTTTATTTCTTTTGACTGTAGAATAGCAGAAAGGGCAATGATGACACTCAAATTTATGCGGGTTACCCTTAAAAGGCACATAAAAATGGATGGGGGTAATTGAAAATAAGCTTCATCTAAGTATTAAAACCAATTGACCAAACTTTTCTGGGGGGGGGGGGATGCTTTGTTATTATATAATGAATAACTTCTATTATATAATAAATTTTTATAAAAATCCTTTGTTATTTATAATAAGGAAATATCACTGTAAAGACTATGCTGTTGGAAATTATGTTACCAGTTGCAGGACCTTGAGATACATCAAAGCCCCTGTTGATCTGAGGGTACATGATTAAGTGAAAAAAGAAGCACTTAGAATCTACTACCCACCTTTCTTCCTCTTCCTAACACCTGCACCATTTGTGGATGGTTTTGTCTTAGTGGTCATGTGCATATGTGGACAAGGAACTTATTGGAGGTAAGGTAAGATGTAAGAGGCAGGGTAGTAAAGAACAAAAGTGGGGTCATATCACAGACACATTCAATATTACTAATAAATTATACATGGTTGACAGAGAGAGAAATATAAATGGTGTAGGTTTTCTATCAACTCTGTCATTCAGTGAGTGACAATTTGATTGTTCATTTATTTATCCACGTGTCCACCCATTCATACATGTATACCTAGTTCTCCAAGAAAAGTGTTTGAAGCAACCAAAATGTGTTCTATCCCAGTCCTCTTTTCTTCTCTTTATTTGACAAATATTCATTAAGACTCATGAGCAAGACAAGCAAGTGAACAGTGATAGGGCAACGCTGTAGATAATGTCCACACGTAGGGACACCTGGGGAATCCCCAGGGAAAGGGCAACTCCCATCTCTCTATCCCATTATTTCTAGAAGGAGATGGAGATGAGAAGACAGTGCTCACATGTCTCCACATGTGTTGTGACGAGGAAGGTTAGTGTTTCAGCTGCTCCTTGGCCTATGGAGGCCCCCAACTTTGACTTGCACAGAGTTTGGACCAGAGATGGCCTTTTAAGATCTTTCAAATCCATTGTAGCTGGCTGGTTTTTAATGCAGTAAGCATGGAGATATTCCATTATCTCTAGATCAGTAATTTTTAAATTTTCTCCTTTTCTAACAGCCCAAACTAGAAATAATGTGGAAAAACTTAGGAAACACAGGTGCAGAGAAAATAAATAAGACTGATTCAGTGGCCTTCTGTCCTAAATTAAATCTGACTGTTGGGCCTCTGACTTGGGTCAGTTCTTCCTTTCTGGACATGTGGCACTCTCTGGCCAAGGAGGGGACCACTGAGGGTGATTGAGATACACAGGCTTTCCTTCCATTACCTAACCTGGCTTGGAAGGTGTTTGGCAGAGAAGGTGTAGGAGATGGTCCTGAGCTTGAAGGCAGCTGCGAATGAGTCAGCAGGGACTTAAAGCCAGGACAAGGCCCCAGAGCCATGTTGACCATATTTTTCAAGCCTTGAAATTGAAACACATGGTTTGACACATAGGTTATAATGGGACAGAAAACCTGGAATCAGAAAATTCATGTTTCAGGGTGTTGCAGTTGAATACAAAAGGGATTCAGAAATTCACTGTTGGTTGAACTGATGGTCTGAGCACCTGTTCACATAAAGTGACATGCACGTGGCCTTTGTTGGCTAGAGAGCATGGGGGAAGATGGTGGCAGAGTTGCCTTGGGAACGAAGACAGTGAGAGACTGAAGCGTGGAGGACTCCCCGTGCACACAGGGGCTTAGAAAGAAAGCCATGGAGGCTACTTTCATGAGGAAGTTGAGGATGCTCTTCACACAAGCTGAGCTGTTTTGGGGCTCACCCACAAAACATGAGAGATGCCATTCTTCTCTCTTGTGTGGAACCCAGCACTGCATGCATCCCATGGGATGGTGACTTAAGATGCCCCAAGAGACAGCACCTCCCTCTCACCCGAAATAACATTCCCCAAGGGGTACCATTAGCCGTGGATTCACAGAAAGCTTCTGCTGAGTGCATGGGGCCATGGGGCTTAGCAGACAATTTAGGGATACTAAGTCCTGGGTGAGAAAATAGGGACAGTAGAGGAATACTAGGTTTATGAGGCTTAAAGAAGGCAAGCTGCATTATAGAAACAACAGAAAACCACAGAACAACGGGGGACATTTCCTTCCAAACAAAATTGGGTCATATGGTAGGAGACACAGGTGGATAATGGGACAGAGGATCTAAATTTGGGACTGGTCCAAAAAAATGGCCAAAGCAGTGTCAGATTAACTTGACTGAAGGTTTCATTTTATTAGATTCCTAAGCTCTCATTATTTATCCAGATATTCATGTGCTTATTTATCCAGCTTATTATCTCAGCAGAATGGGAACTCATGGTTGATTTTACAAAACCAGCAGAAGCGTTGCCAGCCAGCCTCCGGCTTTGGACTTTTTTGTGATCTAACATTTTAAAGAGGTTGTGTCAGCGAGACCTATTTAGAATACAAATGATTGCCTAAACTCTCTTAAAGGCTTTAAGAATATATTTTAATCATTGAATCTTCCCCTAAGCCCAGCAGAGTTATTCATGAATAAATTGTTGTGCCTTTGAGTCAAGAGGAATTAGGCAGACTTGCTGAATTAATGAAGCTTTCTCTTTTTCTGGTCCTTCTCATGGCTGTGCCAGCGTGCATTTCCACCAGCTTTGTGAAATGCAGATGGAGCATAATTTTCCCCAAATCGATCTGTTCTACATCATTGAATTTCAGCTATTTGCATTTTATGCCAGAATCAAATTAAGCTTATTATTATTATTGTGGAAAATAATTATAATCCTTTAATTGTCATGGCACTTGACAATTTAGAAAAATATTCACACATGTTATTTAATTCCATCCTCATATAACATGGACGACTAAGCAGAGTAAGAATTATCAAATGTGTCTCCAACTCCAACCGCCCCTCTTTTCCAGAGGGCAAACTGAGGTCCCTAAGGTCAGCTAGCTGACCCACAGCAAAACGGAGAGAAGCTGTGGGAGCAGGAATAGAGGCCGGGGTGAGCGGCCCTGCCCATCCTGAGACCTGGGATCACAGTTCCTGTCTTCCAAGTCTGCCATGCAGCTCTGGCCGTCTTTACTGCAGGCTCCCAGGGCGGGTGAGGATGTGTGGGCACCGGCGCAGCTCCTGACGTAAGGTGAGTGCGTAGTGGCTCTCTTGTCCCTCCAAACGATTGCAGTGCCATTTGGAGGTCCCGGGGCCCACCAGGGCTGAGATGTGAGAGCATAAACTTTCCTCTCAACCAGCGGGAGGCTAAGAGGCCAGCAGCCACACCACACACACGCACACATGCATGCGCTAGAAGAAGAGCTCCTCCCTGAATGTCAGATCCACCGTAGGTTAAGGAAAAGGTGCCTCTTTCCCTTCTGCTACTGTTCTGGTCTCTAGAATCAGCTCCATAAACACTCCCCCCACCAAACATCTTTCTCATGCGCCTCAGCAAGCTCAAGATGGAGGGGAAATGCAGGCTAGGGTTCATAGGAGGATACCACTGGGGCCTCCTCCTCCATGTTGGACTTCAGGGCTGGGACCAGCTGTTGTCTCTGCTCATCCAACCGCCTTCTTTATAGGTAGGGAATTCCAGGCTTAATTCTGGATTTAAGCCATGTGAGAGAGGCGTTCTCATTCATTTGTGGCAGGACAACTAGGTAAACTATGTCTCATTTACTCATTGGCAGGCTCCTCAGGAGAGCCAAAGGTCCCCCACCTGGTTTCAGTGAGGAATTACGTTCAGGTGTAAGTCACAAAAGACTCAACTGGAGCCATTTTCAGAAATAGCCTGGAGGCAGCTGTCTGGAGGCCCAGTTCATAGTGCAAGGCTGGCTTCTGAGTGGTTTTCTCAGTCTTTGTCTCGTGCTTTTACTTCAGGGTCTCAAGAGGTTTGCTGTACCTCCAGTCATGTGTCTATATCATCCAGAAGAAGAAGGAAAGAGGAAGGGACATTGCTATCAAATTTACATACATCCCATTGGCTTATACTGTGACTCTGCTGAGGGCTCCTCTGGCTGTGGGAGCCTGCTCTGCCTGTGCACGGAGCAGGCAGGAGGAACACACGATCACCCCTGGCCCCTCCCCAGGGGCAGTCCTCAGCCAATCAATAACTGATAGGAATTGGACCAGCTCCTGCGGGAGGTGGTGGATAATTCCATGACATTTGTTCTACACGATCTTCAGGAGTCGCAGCTGGAATTAAGCTTCAATTCTTCCCACTTGCTTGTTAATACACCTCTCATTGGCTTACTTTCCCTTCCTTGCCCATTGGCCTACTGGTGCTTCCTGCTGGCCTCACAGTTAAACCACGGGCACTAGAACAGCTCTCTCCGGGTCTGCGTCTGTGGCAGAAACCGAACCAAAGTGACGTGGCACCCAGGATCAGAGACATCAAGCAAACTGCCCAGGGTTGCCACTGAATAAGTGGGCAGCCAGGATTCAAATCTGGAGCTTGCAGATTCAGAGCCTGACTTCTTAACACCTCCAGGAAGTGTAAGTATCTCACAGCCCTGGCATTGAAGGGGAACTCCAGCAAGGCAGGGCCCACCTTCAAGTTGTGGGCTGTGAGTGTGGGCTTGGGGCTGGGGGCTGACTTGGCTGGCTTTGGCCTCCCTCAAGTGTCAACAGCTGTGGGAACAGCTGGGTGACAGACTGATAACTCAGTTTTTAATTCTCCTTCACAATTAGCTCGAGGCTCATGAAAGCTGTCAAAGAAAGGTCAGGCCCTCCCTGGAGGCCGCTCCTCCTCTTCCGGGACTGCAGTTGATTCAGTGCGGGGCTCCTACCTCAGCCTCCCACTCAGAGTGTCCCCGGAGGGGACAGAGGAGATGCTGGTCGCCCAGGGCTCTGCTGGAAAATGTGCCCCTCAGGGAGGGCTGACAGAGAACATGCTCAAGATCCTTCCCACAGGAGAGCAAGTCTCACCTGGCCAGGTCTCTTCTGGGGCTGAGGGAGCATGCACAGACTGCCCCAAGGCACGTCTTCCTCCCCTAGCTGCACAGATGCAGCCCTCACAACTCGGTGTAAACATCTCTGGGGGCAGAGGGAAGCCAAGGACACACGCTGAACTCACTGGCGCCTGCCCCAGACTCAGGATCATAGGGCCATCTGGATCCAGCAGCCGTGGGGGCAGAGGGGGTTCCTGCCTGCAGGACCCAGGCCTTCCCCTCTTCTCAGAGACTCAGTGCCACCAGGCGAACGAGCCACCCTCAGGCCCCAGGGAGCTCCGATTCCTTTGGCTTTCTGAACCAGGAGACAGGAGTCTGGCAGGGCCCTAGGTCTGGCTTGAGATAAGCAGGACCAGGACAGTCTCTCCACAGTGGTATGTAGGTTTTGGAAAAGGATACAGGAGACCATGGTTCAGTGGAAAGAGCACAGGCTTTAGGGCTAGATGGGTCTGGTTCAGATCTCAGCTCTGCCTCTCACCAAGGTCCCTTAGGAAAAAGAAGGTAATGGTAATGAGCCTGCACCTGAGAGTTTTCATAAGGATTAGGTGATGTCATATTTATGCAACTTCTAAGTACATACCAGATGCTAAATAAATGATAGATCTATTATGAATACTAATGATGTCTGGGGAAAATATACAACAGCAAGAATAATGTGATCCCACTTGTATAAACTTGTGGTGTACTGACAGCAAGTTTATCAAAACATTAGTAGTAATTACCTAAGGATAATGGGATTTAGGGGCAATTTTTCCTTCATTTGTCTGTGTGTTCCTTGGATGCACAGGCACCTAAGGACAATTGCCTGGCTGTGTGACCGCAGCGGGTTTCAGAAAAGGCTGGATCCTTAATTCATTTGAATATGGAAGTTTTGGAGTAGGAGCTTGAGGGAGCTGAATCACTCTTCACAGGGGGAGAAGAATTTGGGTTCCCAGAGCAACCTGAGAGGCAGGATGAGAGTGGGAAGAGGCTTGGGGAAAGAGACACCAAGCTGATAGAAGTCTGCATGTTTGGCAACATGACTAAGTTTTCCATGAAGCCGACTACTCACTCAGATGCTTGGTGTGAGTGATTGTTGTTGTGGGTACTGAAATTGGGGCCCGACTTCATGTAAGAGTTAATGTGGGGTAGGACAGAGGCAGCACCTGAGGACACATAACTCATCATGAACCATCCATTCCATTCTTCCAGAATGGGCAGAAATCTTGGGAAGTCTCAAGTTCCATGGAGCATAGAATTGCTCGGGCTTGAGGCGAATCGTGCTGGTGATCTATTGCTGCATGACAAACCATCCCAAACTCAGTAGTGTAAAGCAGCAACAGTCATTTACTTTTATCCCTCATGGTGCTGGCAGTTGAATGGGCTGAGCAGGGTGGGTCTTACCTGGGGTCCCTTCTGTAGTCGCATTCAGGTGGGGCTGCAGCTGGAGTCATGGCAGAGCCTTCCGCACCCTTGTGTGGGGCGCCTGAGCTGAAGAGGCTCCCAGTTGGGGCTGGGACAGCTGGGGCTTCTCAAGAATTTCTCTCTATGGTCTCTCCACATGGTGCCTCCAGCTGGGCATCTTCAGGGGGTCCAGACTTCTTATGTGGCTGTTCGTGGCTCCAAAGGCATGTGTCCTGAGAGAGAGAGCCCAGGTGGACCTGTCTTGCCTTTCTGACCCAGTTTTGAAAGTCACCCATTGTATCAGTCAAAGTAGTCAAGAGGCCCACCCAGGTTCAAGGGAGGAGGACGGGCTCCATCTCTTGATGGAGGAGGGAGTTACAAGGATCTAGAATGAACATGTGGAATTGGAAATATTGTTGTGGCCCTTTTTTGAAAATACAGTCTGTCACCAAGACATATCCCAGATGTCGAAGGGCTGGGCAGTCCCCAGCTGATACCTGAGTTACAATCAGGAAAAAAGCAAAACTGTTTTCTTCCCTTCTCTTTCTTTCTAAAATATTAACAGAGTAGACTTCAAATCAAATCTAAGATCATTGAGAAGAACATGGATAATGAATAGCAACTTTTAGAGTAGCACATTTACTGGAATTGGCTGTGAAAATCATAATGAAAGTGAATGAGCCAGAAATAAAAATGTTACTTTATTGTTCAAAACTCTTTCTGGATGGAGCTAGCAGTGCTGGAAATTGAGCTAGAAAAGCCTGGAAGAGGGCCCAAGGTGAGAAGGCCCCGACCTTGGCTGTGGTCAGGAAATGCACCAACGAACATGGGAGGAATCGCTGGGGTGACATGTCCAGGCAGAGCCTGAGTTGGGTCCTGGCAGGAGGGGCTGAGGGACACCACGCTTAGCATGGCAGGCATCTCTTTCTTCTATATGTGGGTTCCTTGGTGGGGAAGCCCCACTCTGGGCTCCAGTAAGCGAGTCAAGGGCTTTTGGGGCTTGGTCCCTCTCCATCGCCAGAGTCTCTGGACTTTGACCCAGTGACTAACCATTTCCTGCAGATGAGGGCCCTTTAGGGCAGGAAAGTCACTCCTCTCGCATGTCTGCTGCTCATGGACTCAGCTTATTGAGTCCCTACGGTCAGACCTGGAATCTCTGATCTGAAACTTGGAGGAGCTTCAGGGTCCTTTGAGTTTGGAAAGCTGCTCTCTCTGACCTGCAAATCTGGTGGGTGGGCATCAGCTCTCATGTTGAGAAGGATCCTGAGGTTGCATTTGGGCCTACATTGGTTGGCAGTGGAAGGTGGCATGGTGATACAAGTTCAGAAACCATTTCCTAATTGTTTTAGCTTAGGGCAGCAAGATACCTCTCAAAGCAGTTGGCCGTCTGTCTACCTTTTCCTCCCAGATTTTCAGGGGTAGCATTCCATAGTCTCCTGTACCCATCCCTGCCTTCAGAAAGCCACACCCGCATTTCCTGCAACCCCCTTCTCTACCGATTCCAGTTGATGACATTTTGGTTCTGATTTCTGTTTAAAGAAGTTGTCTCTTGATCTTCTTTCATAGACCCTGACAATGTAAGTCTTCACAAGACCTTCGAGATCACCTAATTCCATCCCCTTCTTTTCCCAGTGGGGAAACAGGTCTAGAGAGGAAAAGAAGATTTGCCTTCCTCCCCACCAGCATCTCAGTCAGAGCTCACCAGGGGGCCCGCTTGGGGCATGTGCAAGCTTCTGTCCCGATTGCCAATATCCCCCCTCCAAATCCCTTCCCTGCAGCAGCCAGACAATGCCGAAGATCATGCCAAAGAGTGTCAACCAGGAACGTGTCTTCTTTTTTGAAATACGGTGTGGATGAGCAGGCAGGCTGCTCCAGCCCCTAGTGATGCGGCTCGCTCAGAGTCTAGCACACAGTAACCCAGAAACATATGTGATGAGCAATGACAGTCATAAATTTTATGAGATTATGTGTTCCTAATGTGAGAGTTCAGGCTGATCTGTTTGTTGAGCTATGCCAAGCTTCAGCATGATTCAATCAAGTTTTGCTTAATCTTCCCTTATTTACTCTGGGTGAGGGAGAGTCACAGAGTATGTCTCTGGTACAGGCTGCTGAACTAATTTACCCAAAGGATTTTGATGGACTGGTGATTTGTTTTCTCTGTATGTCCAGAGTTTATTTACCCATATCATTAGAGGGGGTCTGGATTATGTACAGTGAGGACTGAGGCCTCTCTGGAGACCCCACTAGAGAGACAGAGAGCACCTTGGAGGTGGCCATGGTCAGTCCTGGCCAAATCCTGTCAAATGTTTCATCACCTGTACATTAACTCACGGGATTTCATCTGTGGCCTCTTTATCACAGAGAAAAGCATTTTGGCCAACTCCCTGTGTCTCTGACCCTGGGCCATGTGGATCTGGAATATTGTCATCTCATCCAAAAATGTAAAAGCCTGGAAGGTCTGCCCGAGGCTGGGAGTGGCCCCAGCCGCCAAGCACCTCTGCCTCCCAGCGCCCAGTGTTCTGCAGCCCCGAGGAAAACGGGAGCGCGCTGAGGGACTGTGTCCTCGGTGCCTTCTCAGCGCTCTGATAGATGTCACATCGCCTTGTATGGACAGCAGTGGAGACCAGTCTGCAGAGTAATTGTGACGGTTTGGGGACCTCCTGGCTTCCATGAATCAGGAGAAATGTGGGGTTTTGGCTTTCTAGACTTGAGGCTATGTTAAGGTGAAAAGAGTTTCTCTTGATTTCTACTTTGATCAGGATGCCAACTGTCCAGCTTTGCTGGGGACTCCAGGGGTTCCCAGGATGTGGGGATTTCAGTGCATAAACTGGGGAAGTACTGGGCAGACAAGTTGGCCACCCTAACTTTGACATCCTTTGACTTTGGAAATCGGGCTTTAAGATGAAGCCAGAGCTTTGGTTAGGATAGGAGGGTAACTCTGTCCGAAGAAGCTTCTGCAAGGCCTCTGGCTCTGGGAAGACAGATTCCTCCTCCACCCCTGCCACTGTAAGAGGGAAAGTGTGGGTACCAGTCCTGCCTAGTTCCCCAGCAACACAATGCCCTTTGCCCTCTGCTGAGAGATGGCAACAGGTTTTCCTGCCAGCTGTGGGGCACTGACAGTCTCTGGGCCCACCCTAAGATAGAGAATTCCACCATCTGTCTGGGGAGACATGAGCAGAAGCAACTTCATTGGAAAGATGGTGTGGCCCTGCTGAGGGGGCAAATTCTGAGGCTGGATGTCAACATTCCTGAAACCCTGATGATCTGATGCTGTTTCAGGCTGGCAACAGGTTTTGGATTTCTCTCTTGGGGGCAGAATTGTGTTTGTGTGTTTGGGGTAAAAACTCAGAACACCATGGTAGCCCTTTGGTTTAAGCCCTGGATTGTAACACCCAGATTCCATTGTCCCTTGTTTAAGAGTGTGGACTCTGGAGCCAGACTGCTGGGGTAAAGGTCCTCACCACTGTTTAATTTGACCTTGGGTAGGTACTAGAACCTCTCTAGGCCTCAGTTTTCCAGTCTGTAAAATGGGCACACTGATAGGGTGGCTATGAGGATTAAATTAATGAATGCACTCAAAGACCTTAGAATATGGCCTGGCACATGGTAATTACTCAAGAAAAAGTAATTGTCTGTGGACCAGGAATGAAATGGCTGACTCAAGCATGTTCAGTTGCCTTGATAGCAGTGTACAAAGTTGTCTTGATTGTCGCCAGAATTGCAGTGGGAAGCTCTGCTCTAGGAACCACAGTGGCTTGTCACCTCGGTCACTTCCGCACTTGTCACTGCATTTCACTGCATCCCTCCTTCTTGCTTGCTGTCCTGGTCACTGCTTCCCAGGTGGTGTGTACAAGCTGCACTCTCTGCACTGAGTGTGGACTTACACTGAGGCTGTGGAGTTTGACAAAGTTTTACTAATAGCCTCGGTTGACAGAAGGTCCATGTAGAAAAGATTTCTGACCACTGGCCAGCAGACATGAAAATTTGAATCTCAATGGCAAAGGCCCTTCAAGAGGGGCCTTCCTGATTTGTCTCCTGCCTGCCATGCTGCAGGCAGGCTCACCTCATCCCAGGGGATGGCTTCAACTGCCCTTCTTCCCCCAGTCCAGATTCCAGCCACCTTCTCTAGGCTTCAGCAGAAGGAAACTCAGCTGCTTTTGCCTCGTCTCCCAGTCAACACAGCAGGCATCTGCAGACACACAACCTCTTGGGATGCTTTCTGGGGCAATATGTTGAATTTCAGCTCCTGTGTTATTTCAAGTATTGCACTAATTTTACTTAAAACATCTAGCCAAATTAGCCCTGAGCAAATAGATTTAACAGACTTTTTTGAAAGCTTACCTTTGGCTTGAATTCTACAATTTATGTCTTTATTAATACACCAACATTTTCTAAAAAGAGAACTGCTTAGAGTCTCTAATTGAGTTTTTAGTGCCATAATGGCATAAACTCAACTTTCCCATCATGCATTTGACAGTTTCAAAGTCATGTTTGGTAAATGTGTTTTTAATACACAGCGTTTCACTGAAGCTGAAAAGCAGTTGTGTAGATCCTGGATGGTATAAAAAAATTCACTGGTGTCAGAAAAGATTTTTGCTGTACGATTTACTACCAAGATTAAAATATCCACAGTCAAGGAATAGAAAATGCCCTAGAATTATTTTTTAGAATCATCTGTTTCAATCTGTCATGTTCTTCATGCATATTTGCAGTATTGTAATATCCATGGCCCCTCAAATTATTTTATCCTTGATTGTTTTTGTAAGTGGTCTACTAACTCTGTTTACAATCTTCTCCAGTTGTGTCATCCGCTGGAAAAAATCCCCAAACATGTTTACATATGGAAATATAGGCATTTTGGGTTTCCACCACTCTAACAAAAATTATCTATTCCATATTCATCAGGGTTGTGTCTCAAATACTACATCAAGGTTTGCAGCCAAAATAAAGAGTAATATTTAGCTCTTCTTACTCAGACTGATTTCATTCATTGCATCTGCTACAATTTTAATTATTTAGTTTTGTATTTCATCTCCTAAATAGGTGTAATATTATTTGGTGTCAATATTATGCATAAGTGTTCTGCCATAATATTATCGAATTTTGCTCTGACTTCTGCCAAGTGGATAAAATTCCCATTATCATGTTCATGCTCATAAAGTTTCTTGGATGTTCCTCTGAACACTAGACCTTGCTTGCCAAGAATTAAACCATGTATAATCTACATTCAACAACAGCACATTTTCCCCCTCATTTTGTAATTTATTCACAGCATTGATAGTTTTTTCTTTAATCATATTTTTGAAATTTCAACTTTTCAATACTATTAGTCAGACTAGGTCAGGGAATGCTTTGGGGACAAACAGTGCCAAGGCTTGAGTGGCTTAATACAACCAAAGTTGGTTTTGCGTTCAGGCAATACCCACTGCAGGTCTGGGTGGCTTCTAGGGCAGATGCCCTCCACTGGTGACTTGGTGATCCAAGAAGAGATGCCACCTTCCTGCAGCTTTACCACTGGGACACACAGCCTCCTCACTCCGTGTAGCAGGTGAGAATGACCAACAGTCAAATGCTTCAGTTCAGAAATGACAGCATCCCTGTCTGTTCCCAGCCCAGTGGCTGATGCTGACCACAAGGACCGCAGAGATGTGTAATTCCTGCACTTGCTTGGAAAGAGAAGAGAACCAAATGTGAGTAAGCATCAGACTTCTTTGCCACAGTAACTTAATATTCGCTGTTGTGCACTTAATTCAGTTCATGTTTACAAAGAGTATGTGATAAATGCTGCCAGCCTTTGCACCCATTTCTTGTTTTTCATTCTTAACTATCTTCAAAGAATTGGCAGTATAGACAAAAATAGAGAACCCTTTGAAGAAGAATAAAGTAGACATGATCTAGTGATTTTTTTCACCATTTGGAAGACTTCGTGTGTAGTAAGTTTATGAAAATGTCCTAATTCTAGTGTCTTTTTGGAAGTTAACATCTCTTATTTGATCCTTTTTTAAAAGTTCAACAAGCATACCCTTCTTGTAACATTCAAATTTTGTGGTCTCTCTGGTTCCCACAATATCCCCTCCTGGGGTTAGAATTGGAATAAGAAATTTTTCCAATTTCTTCCTGATCTGGTTACTCTTGTTATGCTGAGCTGGTGTGAGGCAGTGCTGAGACAGAAGTAATGTCCCCAAAGGCACAACCTCGTACTGCTGCTCACAACCATACCCGTCCTTTTCTGTCCCTGTCTACTAGCTACCATCAAACCCTTGCACTCTCAGCATCCCAAGGAATAGCTCTTGTAGTGCTCAGCTTCTGCACTGGTCAGCTAGTACTAGGTAATGCACTACCCCAAAATAAAAAGTGGCCTATAAAACAATAAGCATTTCTTTTGCTCATGATTCTATAGGATGACAATTTAGCCTGGAATCAAATGGGCAAATCTCTGGTCTTGGCCGGGTTTCCTCTTTTGACTACAGCCAGCTATGGATCAACTTTTTGGTCTTGACAGGACTCTCTTACATGTCTGGGGTCTTGGTTGGGATAGCTGGACCAGCTCTGGTTCACACGGTCTCTTTGTGTCCTCCAGCAGGCTGGCATGGGCTTGTTTATGTGGGTGAGGCAGGTGTCCCAAGAGAAAGAGCAGTAGTGTGTAAGGCCTCCTAAGGTCTGGGCTCAGAAATGGCAAATGTCTCATATTAGATTCTATTAACCAAAGAAAGTTACAGGATCATCCCCAAATCAAGGAGGTGAGATATAGACTCCACCTCTTGATGGGAGAAACAACAAAATCACCTTGCTTAGGGTATGGATACAGAGAGTAGTAAAAGGCTGCTGCCATATTTATAACATTCCACAGACTCCCCTTGGAGCTGAAGTGGAGTCCATGGCAAATGGACCACAGGAAATTTGAATGATAGGCCCAGACTCATTCAGAATCACCCCTTCTCCCAGTTCTGGTCTTTTGACCTTGGCCATGTTCAGTAAAGTCAGTACCATGGCAGTGGGCACAGACTGAATTCAAGCTGAGGCCAAGGAACAAGAGAGGGCCTGGCTATGGCTGCTAAAGCTCACCAAGAACTGGGCAAAAGGGTTCTTTAAGAAGTCTCCTGCTTATACTGGTGTCACTCACCTTGGATTGCCAAAGGCAAGCAAGTCCCTCTTGGGTGGACATAACCTCAGAGGGAGATGGCTGTAATCTTTATCCCCTGAGCGTGACTAAGGGAGGGATAGAAGTGGGTTTAGACTGATCTGCCTGTGGTCAAGGCGCATTCTGCCCCTTCTTTGGAACTGAGAAGACAAGCCCCAGGATATAGATGAATAATAGGAAAGAGTTGCAATGACCATCCTTCACCTGTACCAGCTGGGGTCAGTTTCTGTGCTTCGCCTCTCATTGTCAACCTAGAAGGAGATACTTGGCTTCTTGGACAGGAATAGGAGTGAAGAGCCCATCGAGTAGACAAGTATGCCCTATTCCAAGGTGAGTCCCTATTCTAAGTCAGATTCAAAGGTGTAGAACTCTTCATTATGTTCCTCAAGTGACATCGAGCCTCTAGCATCTCTAGGGGTCACTGGATGCCAAGGGGATGGATAGGTCAATTATGAGGCAGTCTGGGAAAAGAAGTCTTGGTGGTGAAGTCCTATGCTTCAAGTTCCCTGAGGCACGGGTCCCGGAGACACCTGGAGCTCTCTAGTGTGGCTTCCAAACTGCTTTTAGCCTTGGTACAACATTCAACAGGAAAAAAATTGTGAAACAGTTCACTCTGGTCGAGCAGGAGGGGTGCCCAAATGACCCTCCAGCCGGCCGGCCCTGGCTACACACCAGCCTTCTCTGTGGAGGAGACTTGTGTTGCCTTTTCTTCCTCACTCACATGGGGTGTTTTTTAGGATGAAATATGGACACAAGTGTGAAAGTAGCTCTGGCAAAGTGAAGCATTCCATGGGTACAATATTTTTTAATTCATTTATGGATTGACTGTTTACAAACAGAATTTGAGGCAGCTCACAAGGTTAATATGGTGAAAATAAGTCCTCAGACTACTATACAGAACGGAAAGAAAAGCTAAGTAATGAAAGGCATGGGAATGAGGAAAATTATATCCAAAAACAAGACTGAGAAAGGTTTCTTCTACTGAGCGTAAAGTTTCGCTCTTGGGAGATAACAGAATACAGAGCTAGGTACAGAGATCACTTATGTCTACCAAGCACCTCCCATGTGCCAGACACTGCAGTTTGATTATGTGAGCCAAATCATGTTTTCTGAGCTTTACAGTAAGCAGGTAATAGAGGGGAATTAAGAGCCTAATGAAAGAAATCTGCAAAATCCATTACTGGTTTTTTCTAAGCTTGAATTCTGAGATGAATCTTTATACAAGGCACATCAAGGAACATATTGAAGAATATCCTCTAAATTAGTGTATTGTGTTCAGGTTAAAATGAATAAGCACACTCTACCCTGTCTCTCCCATTGATAGGCAGCCGTAAAACAGAACTCATGGAACACTATTTGAGGACACTGAAAAGCAAATTGTAGTGGGCAGACTGGGGAAGAAGATGTCCAGATAGCACTGCAGAGAATTTGAAAAGTGAACTGACATTGGAACCACAGCTCACAGAAGACAGGTCGGAATTTGAGGCCTGAACTTAATCAGGTTCATTGTCTGATATGACAAAAATATCAAAATTCTTTATAGGATTTAAACAAGACTCAAAGCCTCATAACATAATAATCAAAATGTCCAAGATATAATTCAAAATTACTTGGCACATAGGAACCAGATAAACATCAACTTGTACGGGAAAAGACAACCAACAGATGCCAAAGCTTAGATGACACAGATGTTGGAATTATCTGACAAAGACATTACAGCAGTTATTATAAAAGTGATCCAAAAGTAAGGGCAAATTCTCTGTCTCTGTCTCTCTCAATCCTTCTACAGTGATTATATTTATTATTTAGTAATAATATTTAGTAATATTTAATTTTAAAAACTTTTCAATTAAAAAATTATTGGCATCTACCTAAAAAAATGAAGGTGCATATTTAATGAAAATTCAAGTACTGAATTTCCATTTCTCAAAAAAGTTGGTGGTAAACATGTAACTTACACAAAATTATTGACATGGGGCTGTGGTGATATCACTGACTGCACGAAACCAGAAGACACATCCGCTGAAGAAGCCTCAGCCTTTACTGGTTGTCAATTTATTGCCTCTCAGCTCTAGATTCATCCTTTTTGCCTGCTCTGTGATAGTGGACATGGACCTTGTAAATATATTTCTTTTATCAGCTGGCATGATGTTAAGCTTTTTAAGTAGAGGAACAAACTCTCTTGACATGAATGGAAAGATAGAAGGTCTCAGCAAAGAAGTAAACATATAAAGAAACACTAAATGAAAATTTTATAACTGAAAAATATAATCATAATAATATGTGACAAAAACTCACTGGATGGGCTCAATGACAGAATGGAAGTGATAGAGGAATGAGTCTGTGAATTTAAAGATAGATCATTAGAAATTATCTAATCAGAAAAACACAAATAAAAATGTTGGAAAAGTGAACAGAGACTTAGGGACCTGTCAGATAATACCAAAAAGTCTAACATTTATGTTATCAGAGTCCCAGGAGAAGGGAAAGAATACAGTGCTGGAAGAACTACTCAAAGAAACAAAGTCTGAAGACTACCAAAATCTGGTGAAAGATATAAACCTACAGATTTCAGAAGCTGAGTGTGCCTAAACAAGATAAACCCAAAGAAATTTATGTTTAGCCACTTCATAATCAAACTACTGAATACTAAAACAAAGGGAAAATCTTGAAAACTTACAGATGAAAACAACATATCCCTTGTAGTGGAACAATTCAAATGACTGAGGACTTCTTATCAGAAGCCTTGTCAGCCAGAAGGAAGTGGCACAGAATTTTTGAAGGGCTGAAGACAAGAAGTGTCACCCTAGAATTCTATATCCAGTGAAAATATACTTGAATGAAAGTAAAATAAAGACATCCTCAGAACAAGCAATACTAAGAAAATTCGTTGCCAGTGTACTTGAAAATAATTGCTAAGGAAGTTCTCCAGATAGGTGAAAAATGATACCAGATGGAAACTCAGCTCAAAAGTGAAGGAAGAGCAATAGAAATGGTAAATGACTGGAAACAGTTTTATTGAAAATGCAGAGGTGTCCAGTTCTGGCTATTTCTTACATCAGCCCTGAGGTTACCCCAACATCATGTGTTAAACTGCAATCCTAAAAACCAGGGCTGTGGGGGGAGTGGGGGTCATTGCATAATGTAAGGTCATGGAAGATCATGTCGCTTCTCTGCCCAGTGGTGTCCTATCTCACTCAAAGTAAGTGCCAATCCTTATCCTAACACATAAGGGCCTGTGTGATCAGGCCCCGCATTACCTCATTGATGTCTTCTCCTCCAATTCTCCCCTCTCATGTTCCTCTGCAGACAAACTAGCTCTCTTGTTCCCACCTCAGGGCTTCTGCATTTGTTGTTTCCTCTGTCTGGGTCTCTTTTTCCTGTCTACATGGCTGACTCTCCCATATCCTTCAAGTCTTTGCTTATATATCACCTTCTCATTGAGACTTTCCCTGACTATTCTATTTTAAACTGAAAATTCCTCTTACCTTAGCACTCTCTATCCTCATTTCCTACTTTGTTTTTCTCCATAGCATTATCATATCATCTATTTACTTATTTATTTATTGTCTGTCACATTCCACTTGATGAAGACAGAGGGTTTTGTCTCTTTGTTTACTGCTTTATGACTAGCACAGTGCCTGGCATATAGTGTAGATTCAATGTCAGTTCTCTTTGACTTAATAAAAATTTATAATCCATATGGACAGGATAGTTAATTATATCTTAGTAAACTAGTATAACCATTGTCTCAAGTGGCTCACATAGTGGACATGTTATTAACTCATATAACAAGCACTTCATAGTTTATATGTCCAATTCCTCTCCTTCCTTTTACTAGCAGTTGGCCCATTTTGGGAGCAACTATTTCTCTCCTCATCTCTACCACATGATCCCAATAGGAGCTACATCTCATTCCCTGGCTGTACGGTTGGCATAAGGGTGGGCACTAGACCAAGCCAGACCAATCAGTCCTTTCCTGGGACTCTTGAGTCAGAACTAAGTAGGAGGTGTGGGGTAGGAAGTTGTCCATGGTTATGCTCCCTGTTACCTGTAAAGGACTGTCTGCAGTAGTAGAAATTGAGGTGACAGTGATTCCTACATATACAGTCCCTGGTGACAGTCATCCTTCAGGGCTAGCAACATCCATGCCCTTTCTAAAACTCAACTATGTGAGCCAGTTAATTCATTTTTGCTCAAGCTACAATGAGTTAGGTTTCTGTCACTACAAAAAAGGGTTCTGAATAATGCAGTTTATTTGAAGCTTCAACTATATCATCATCAGCAGCAAGCACATTCTTTGTTTATTAAAATATCACTGATGTACAATCTTCAAATGCATTCTTGTATGAAACATTGTACTAGGATCTGTGGTGGAAGGAGAATGGATATATGAGACAGAGTCTCGATTGACAAGAGTCCTTCAGTCTAGTTGGGAAGACAGTTATACCCAAAAATGTCATTTCAAAGTGCCAAGAAAGCACTAGAGAAAATATGGGCTATGAGAAGAAGAGGGAAAAATCACCATTGCCTGAAATGGCTAGAAGATTTCATGGAGAGGTAAAATTTGGGCTGGGGGTAGAAGGAAGGGCAAACATCCAGACAAGAGAAAGGAGAACACTCTGGGCAGGGGGAAATTATATGATCAAAGGCAAAGACTCAGATATACTTGAAGGAATCATGTAGGTTAGTCATGAGAGATGGTTTATATGGTTTTTCACATGCATCATCTCATATTTTCAAAATGACCTAGCAATGTGGTATATTATGTTGTACCCATTTCATAAATGATACTGAGACATACAGTGACTCTCTCAAGGACACACAGCCTAGCAAATGGTGCCTTCAGAACTTAAGCCAAATCTTGTGGTTCAAGTGGAAGGCAGTAAATGCCAATCAGAGAGTGAAATTTTTATCATAGTGGCAAAAGGCATCAGCTAATATGCAACAACAATTTCCTAATATTGTCAAATAGTAAGTTTTCTGACTTAATTAGATTTAATTATGGCTGAGAATTTCAAAATGAATGAATCAGGCTGATAATACCTGAACCCAAGAATCAACCTTAAAATGACAAAAAGATGATCAGGCATTGCATGCCTCTTGAAGTGATGCATTTAGAAGCATATAGCACCATTTATGAAGCTTATTCCAAAAATGAGCTGGAATCTAATCAAACCTCAAGATCTAACCATAGTTCCCAGGACATAAAGGGGACAGAAGAAATGTTGACACTATTGGGATGAAATCTGTAAAATCTAGAATATTGCAAATAAATTGCAAAAAAAAAAGGGGGCGGGGAAGGGAACCTATAAATTTTAAAAGAAACCTACAAGACCTAGTGACTAAATTCAATTAGTGGGAAATGGTATTTGGAAACAACAACCTGGGCCCTAGGGATGCTCATTATTCCTAGGTAGGTCACGGTCTTTAGGTCTTTTCAGCAGACAGAGAAGGGAAATAAGTATTTTACTTTTAAAGAGAAAACATATCCTGGACTCATGCTGAGATTTCCAATTAAATTTAAAAGCACATGGTTTTTAACTAATTTCTTTAATTTTATATTTGTATCTCTTCCGTTATTCTGAAAATCTTGAATCCTAAAATGAATTATTTGCTTTATCCTATTATATGTATGCTTCAAAATAGCAGTAGAAATATTATTAACAATATAATTACTGAAAAACAGTTTAAAATTTCCATATAGGTTAGTTTATTTTTAATAGACTATAGCTCACTAGAGCTGCATAATCAAATTACTGTGTTTTAAAGCATTTGCAATAATTTTTCCCTATGTGATTAAGTCACCAGATTACTACACCAGCTTAATTGTTTTATTTACTTTCAATTTTTAAGTAAGGATTTATTACTTTCAATTTTTAAGGATGTTTCCATTTGATTAATTTTGCTTTATAATTATGTAAAGAATTTCCATTGTTCCAAGGTAAAAAATCTATAAAACAAGGTACATACACAGAAGTCTTACTTTCATCCCTGTCTCCTCCACTGTATTTCCTATCTCTACAAGTAACCACTATTTTTTTATATAGTTTTTGTTTATATACACATTGTTATATAAGCAGTGTGTGTGTGTGTGTGTGTGTGTGTGTGTGTGTGTGTATAATCAACAAATATCCTCTTTCTCAGATAGAATGTAACATATAATACATAGTTTTCTGTACCTTTTTTTTCCCATTTAAAAATATGTTCTGGAGATCAATCCACAGTAGAATGCAGAAATATTTCTGATTCCTTTTTATAGCTGCATGGTAATCCATTGTGTATTTTAATAATAATAAACTCCATAATTTACTTAGCCAATCCCCTACTGACAGGCATTTGGGTTGCTTCCAATTCTTTGCTAATATAAATAGTGCTGCTATTAATAGCCTTGTGCATACATGCCTTCATACTTTTGCCAATGTTTCTTTGGTATAGATTCTTGCAGGTGGGATAGTTGTTCAAAGGACAAATGGAGATGTAATTTTGCTAGATATTGACAAATCCCCTTCCACTGAGATTGTACCATTTTGCAGTGTCAATGCAATGTATTGAATGCTCGCTTCTTCACAGCCTCCTTAACAGAGTATGTTATCAAACATTTGGATTTCTGCTTGAAAACTGGCATCCCAGTGTAATGTTACTTTACATCTTTCTTATTACACTCCAGTTAAGGTTTTTAATTCCCTAACACAGTTCCTGGCTCATGGTAGCCATTCAATAATTACTCTTTGAATTGATAAAAGTATAAAGTGATATTTTAAGAAGATTAATCTAGCTGCAGAATACAGAATAGTTTGGAGTATGGAGTAGTTTGGCAAGGAGCAGTTATGAATTTCAGGATGCAAAATTAAGTCATAAGAAATACAATTTTATTTTTCTACAATTCCTATTTTACATTTCCTCTTCTCAGGGTTGGAGGGGAAATTAATAATCTCTGTCAATTCATATTTTGCCCTATTCCCCTACTCCCAAGATTATGCCTGAATTCCAGAGTTTGGGGTCAGTGCTACAGTAGTGGGTGGGGGGAACTGGGAAGGAGAGTCAGGCTTTTGCCCACCATTTGCCCACCTGGGTACCTGCTGAGATGCTTCTCCTCCAGGCAGGGCTCAGTCATCAAACCAAGGGGGTTGCAGCTGTGCATGGACAGCCTCCTTCACTTTCATTCAGAGGTCTTTCTCAGTTGGCCCTTAGCTCTTACATTCCTCTCTGGGGAACCTAAGGAAATCTGGCTGGTTACCACACCTCTTGCAGACCACAGGAAACTCTGGAAGGACAATTGAAATGTTGTCATCTAGACAACTGATGTAGCCATTTCTATACCTCAGCACTGGGGCTGTGCATGGCTCCTTCCTGGAAAATGAGACATGTTTTGTCTCCTCTGAAATGCCCCCGAATCTGTCTAGGGCTCAGCTTGGGTGTAGGATGAAGGCACAGGTTTTCTTCTCTGAAACCAACCAATTTCTCCCCTTCTACACCTTCCCCAGTACCCAGCATAGGGAATGTTTATCGCCTGGGGAAAGGGAGGTAAGAGGGAACTTTCTCTGATTGAGCCTCTTTTGAAATTCAAAAGTCAAGAACTTGACTGTTTGGTTAATCTCCAACAACCCTCTCTTGAAGAAATGGGTGGGTGTCTGTCTCACAATCTAGTTTAGATGGGGGAGGGCCACAGGGGAAAAAAAACAATGCATGGAGGGCTCAGTTAATATCTCCAAATATTATCCCAGTTACATGAGTTAAGAGCCTATAGCAATGGCCAGGTATGACGTGATGAGAGGTGGAATGAGATGCTGGCTGAGGTTTTGGGGCTGATTGATGAAGGAGGGAAGGAGAAAAGATTCAAGAATGAGACTAGGATTTGGAGCTGCCCAAGCAGAAGAACGATAGTACATGTGACTGAAATGAGGCCAGCTGGAGAGTGGGCATGCTGATTTTCGGACAAAGATAGTGAACTTGGATTTAGGTTTGGATGAGGTGTAGAGGTGACAGTCAAATTCATGAGAGGGACTGAGATCCCTCCGTTCTGGAAGACAGAGAAAGAGTTGTGGGTCCCAGGACTGAGTCTTGGGATGCTTCCACATGCAAGAGATGGGGAGACAAAGAGAACAGTTCAGAGAGGCCAAGTCTTTGCGGGACTAGCACCATGTAAACATGTTCTTCCTCCCAGAACATGGCCTCATTTCTGGATACTTGGGAGGAGGGTTCATTTCAGACCATCTGATAAATATATCAGCCTGGTCTATAGGTGCGTATGACTGTCCATCTGCTGCCCCAGTAGACAACACACTTTTTTCAAAGTTGTGCATCCTTAGGAATATTCGAGATGGTGCCTTTTTTCCCTCTACAGATACAGCAGTCTCCAGAAGTAGGGCTGGTTTACTTTTCATTTATTGTAACAAACATTCATTGCACACCTCACATGAGCAGTGTGTGGTGCAAGTGCATGGGACAGAAGTTGCAAACTGCTAGCTCATGGACTATACATGACCCAAAGACTTCTATTGTTTGCTTGCATAATGTTGTTTGTTTTGCTTTCATTTTTAACTAGTTGCCAACATTTAACCTAAAGAACATTTAGTTTGCCAAACTAGTCAATAATTGCCAAAATTTAAAGCCAAAGGACATTTAACCTAAAAATGTGGATTTTAAACTTTTCTTGAAAAACCCCTTTGGCTGCAGTGGGCCTGCATTCCCATATGGCAAAATCAGCCAGAGGGGTGGAGTGCCTGCTTCATCAAATAGACACGCACCTCCTATCTTACTATAGATCCTCCCTGTTCCTCATCTCTCATTTATATATCTGGTCTGACTCTTACCACCCTTGGTGTCTGAAAATCCTAGCTTAATTCAACATAGCTTTGGTAAAAAACAAAACAAAACACAGGCTCAACTCTTGTCTTGGCCACCTACTGGTGACCTTGGGCAAATTACTTTACCCCCTGAAGCCTCAGTCTCTCCATCTGCAGAATGGTAATACAGTAGTGTCTACCTCCCAGGGTGAGAGCAAATAATATAATGCATATGTAGAAATTGCTTAGCAATTGGCAGCTATTACTAGTAAAGACAGGTGAGACAAATCCCCTGCTGACCAGATTCTGCCCCTCTACGGCAAGTGAGAGCGCAGCCATTTTGCTCCAAGAAGAATATGCCCTGAGGAAGGAGAGCATCTGAGCAAGGCTGGTCAGGAGCAGGCAGAGCCTCTCAGGCTGGGGAGCAGGAACGGCTCCTCGGGTAAGGAGGACGCTTTGGCTCCTGCCTTTCTTTGTCTTCTGTGGGAAGCAGGCAGCCCAGCTGGGGCCCGCATGGACTTTGAAACCCAGCCATGCAGGACAGGGCCCAAGCCCTGGGAAGGCTGGCCTCCACCCCAGCCAGCCGCCTCTCTGCTGTATTCCAGGAACTGGGACCTATCAGTTGGGCCCAGTTTCAGGACTGGAGTTTCTTGCCATTTCCCCTCAGTCATGTGGCCGCTGGAGTGGACAAAGTGGGCGGGAATGGGATTAGCTGTCAGGCCTCCGTCCAGGAAGGGGGTGGGCGTGCATCGCCGAAGGGAGATTGGTTAGAATGTGGCTAGGGGATGTGGGAGCCTTGGGTGAACCGGGCAGACCCCATCTCAGCGAGCAGCCTGGGCAGGCGTCTCAGGTCAGAAAGCCGAAGAGTGGCCTCCCCTCAGGCATCCCCACCCGACTCCTCTCCCTCCCATCTTAGAAACACAGATCTTGCCAGAAAGGCTTGTTTCTGGGCTGAGGAGGCAGCCTGAACTCAGAAGCCTTTTCTCCCCAACATCCTGGGCCTGGGAACAGCTCATCTGCCTGACCTCCCCGGCCTGCTGGGAGCCTGGGCCGGGAAAGTGTGCCTTTTAAACAAAATGATATAGACCGCGATAATTTGGAGCACTGCTCATCACCAAACATCAAAATCGGGTGCATTTATGCGGAACACCACTCTTATGTGGAATGGGCATATTAAGCACCGTGCTCACTTTCTCGCCCTGCTTCTGAGAAGCAGATCTGTTCTGACAGGCCAAGAGCACAGAAAGACCAAGCAGGCGCCTCAGAGCCACACAGAGTCACCCGGGAGCTGCGTGCGGCCCAGGTCTGCTGACCCCTGTCTGCACTCAGTTCCCAGCCTCACCCCTACCCCATCCCCACCTCTGTTTCTTTGAGAGGATGCAAGGCTTTCCCCTTCAGGGTGAGGCACAGAATGTAAGGGGGAGGAGGGGGCAAAAAAAATCAACACTGTAGATTAATATTTTAATGCAATATATTTTTTAAATAAAAATTAAGACAAAAAATTCATGATATATAAAAACGATCAAGCCTTTCAATAAAGGCAAGGTCTGGCCCTGCACTTGCGTGGCTCACCCATTCGCCTCCCCTAGTGCCAGCCCTGCCGAAGTGCATTCCCAGAGCCCACAGGGAGCAGACTGACAAGACTTCCATTCTGCTGCTCACCAGCTGGTGACTTCAAGTTAAATGATTGAAATTCTTCGAGCCCCCGTATTCTCATCTGTAAAATGGAGGCAATTGGTCAGGTTCTCCAGAGCAAAAGAACCAGTAAGATACACACACACTATATGTGTATATTATATAACATGTATATAATAATATAGTGTATTATATATAATATTATAATATGTCATGTATATTTATATACATCAATCAAAAGAATACAATATTTTCATGATTAAACTATAATTTGTTAGAAAATTACAATTCTTGTCACTAGTAAGGGTCTGAAAAAACAGGCAATCCCATACATGGCTGAAAAGAGAGTAAGTGGGTATGATTTACCTGGAGGCCAACTTGAATAAAAGCTTAAAAAATGGGCAAACTCTGACTCAGTAATGACATTTCTTGAAATGACATCTACCCTAAGGTAATAATAGAAGATGTGAGCAAAAATGTTAGCAGGACATAGAGCAGGAATCGTTTATCAGAACATTGAAAATGACCTAAGAGTACAAAAATAGAAGATTATTGTTTTTTTAAGTACATAGAAAGATAAGTAGATGACATCAAAGTATTAATGTGATTACCACTGGGTGATAAGATTATGAGTTGTATTTTCTTCTTTTTACTTTTCTGTATATTTCAGATTTTCTACAATGAACATGTGTTATCTTTTATTTATAATAATTTTAAGAATGAGAGAACTTGAGGGTCTGGGGTCTGAATATCCTGGGGAGTAGGGGAGTGTAGTATGAGTGTGCCTGCACCTGTGACCTTTGGGGCTGGTGTGACCAGTTGTCCTGTCCTGGGGTGCCTGAAGGAGAAATGAGGGTGGAGGCCAATTCCCAACTGCACCACAGGTCATTGCTAACCAGGGTGGCCAGAGCAGCGTGGGAGGACTTCCTAAGGCCTGGTGCAGGTTTCTGCAGCACTTGGTCTACTTGAATACTAGTAAAGAATAAAGTTTTTGAGTAGAATGATTGCATTATCTAATACTCCATGCCTGAAAAGAAACCTGCTATTAAGTATTTTCAGCTAATTATTCCCTAAAAGTCAATTAGTGTTTGTGTATCTTAGTGTCTGCATTTCAGGAAATTATGCAAACACATCAGCCCATTGTTGGTGGAATATAAAATCAACTTTTGAGTTTAGTAACATATTTTCATGAAGCTATATTTCCTTGGAGGAGCTTTTCAGCAGTTGTAAATACTCTTAGTATTCTGGAAACCCCTCAGATGTTGACAACTGAGCTACTTGGCTTACCCAAATGGTGCTTCCCCTCCATGCCCACACCTGAGCAAGGTTTTTTTATTTTTTGAGAATTGCAAAATTTTATTTTTAAAAAAGGCCTTCATTACAAATTTACAACTGGGGAAAATTCCTTTTTCCCCACCCAAAGAGTTCATAAAAATGGACAGTAGAGCAAGTTTTTCATTTAAAAATATCATGTTTGTAATGAGGAAAGATGATAGCCATAGGCATCAGTCCAGCTTCTAAGAGACAGTACGATCCTTAAGCAGCCAGAGCACCAGGCTCGGCAAGGCTGCCTTGCCATCCAGAATCCGTAGCTTAGTTCTGACACAGAACAGAGAGGGATACCATTTGTGTGGTACAACAAGTGAAAATTGTTTCCAAATAACATTCCTGCATGGATTCCCAAGTTTGGGAGCAGACCAGCTGAGACGAACACTCTGTGAACCCACAGGCCTTGGTCCAGCAGCTGGGACCCTGCTTATGCCCCAGCTTCCTCCTCCTGTCTACTCCACCCCGAGATCCCACAGAGTTCTCAGTGGGATTTTCAGGCCAATCTCTGAGCTTCAGAAGGATTGCAACAGGCCAGTGGGGTCGAGGAGACCAAAGCCCACATGGTGGGGAAACGTCCCATCCTGAGGAGAGGAGCTGTGGGGAGCTGTGTTCTGTACGTGGGACATACATTTGCAACTGATGCTCTATCCATGATTTTTCCAACCCGGGCCCTCCCAATACCAAACAGACCAGAGAAGGAAGTGGAGCCTTCATGATCATAATCATGATGAGTGATAATCGTGAGGAGGATGTTGGAAGGATACCTACCGTTCATTGAGTATATATGCTGTGTGTCAGGCAGTAGGTTAAGGGCTTTACACACTTGGCCTCAAACTCTTTTCAGTATGAGCACCATCCTTGTATCCATCCTAGGGATGAGGACACCAAAGTTTAGGAAATGTAAATAACTTGCCTGAGTCACAGCTAGCGAGTGGCAGTGTTAAAATATGAACCCTGGTCTATCTGACTCTGGGACCCAAGTTCTTAGCCACCTAATAATATTGATCCTGAAATATATAGAAGGCCAGCAAAGAAAAGGAGACAAGCAGAGAGTGCTGGGACACATTTTAAAAAATGACAAAGTAACTCTTCAGAAAGCCAAGTGCTAGAGAACTTTGTTCAGCTCCTGACTGAAGAGAAAGGTGGGCCCTTTTGCAAGCCCACAGACTTCAGGGTGGACATCTTGCCTGGATGTAATTAGGAGCTGTGGGGTCTGCTTTTCAGTCCTACCACAGCCTTTTGCAGTCTAAACACATTCTGTTTCCTTTCCCAAACCAGTTCTGCTCAGTGAATCACAGCTCATTCTGGAATCTATGACTTCTCTGGAGCACTTTTGCTTCTTCTCGCCCCTTTCCCCTGGATCTGAAGGATCTGTGTGACTTCATGCAGCCCTGCTATGGAAGATTCCTCCTTGGAAGTAAGCTGGGCACCTAACAGCTGTGGTCGCTGGCTTGGATTGTGTCCCTGAATTAACAACTTTCCCACAAAAGGCAGGAAAGACTCATTGGAACTTCACCTTACCAGATGCTAAAGAAACACATTTCCTTTCCTCAGGCCTGCAGTGTCCATATTCTGTGAAGCCTCAGTGGTGGGGAAGTGGCTGAAGCTGGAGGGCCCTGAGCCCCAAACCTAGTCAGTGTTCCTGATCACCCACGATCAAGAGGCTGCAACTGCTTTCCACTTGTGAAGAGAAGTAGCTCTCTCAGGACAGCAGAGTTGGGTGTTGGTGTTTAGACCTCTTGGCCCACAAGAGGGAGGTGCCACCAGGCACCTTCTTTCAGTGTTCGTAAAGCCTGATGGTATAATGGTGTACCTGAGTTGTACACAAAATATTTCTTTCCTTTTTAAAGTTATTTGACTATTTTTTAGATTTAAATTTTGAATAGGTGATACATTCATACAATATGTAGATATAAACATGTTGGGCTCCAGTACCATGTGAGATGGATCAAGTATGCTTCACCCTTTCTCTCCCACTGACTACAACTATAAAACCTGAACAGAATATATGTAGGATTTGAAGACTGAAAAGTAAATAGCAGCAGGCAGATGGAGGAAAAACACCAGAATTAAAAATACCACCAAATCTCATCCGTGATAAGTTCATCATGTTTTTTTCCCTTCAGCATCCCATGGCCTGAACTCAAAGCATCCAGAAACCTAGAAACAAGCACTATTGAGCAGAGAGAGCTCTCAGAGAAGTCCTCCAGCTGTGGCTCAAGGATGGGACAAAGGAACTTCTAATGCTCCATAAAGTAAGGAAATATCCCATTTTACTTTTTCTTATCTCCCTTCTCATGTGCCCCAGCCCTCAAAGAATCTTGCTGCAACGGCAGTAGCAGCCTATGAGGACCCACGAGATCCAAAACTTTAAGGGAGAGTCATCTTCTTCTCTGGTAGCAGTATCGTTCCAAGAGGATGGGTCAAACCCCTGTTGCTTTTTATCCCTCTCACTGTCCTCCTCCATATGGGCCAGGATAGAGGCCAACTGAGGAAGCTGTGGCTAAGTGCAACGGAACAGAGTGACTAGAGCCCCAAGTCTGGCCAGAGAACCAAAAAGTTCTCTGGAAGATTATGGAGAAGGAGGAGCTTGGGAAAATGACCCAATAAAGATGTTTAGAACTCCATAGCTCATCCTTGAGCTGTACTGGATCTGATCCTTGTTAGTATACCAAAGACTTTGAGAAGTGAACTGATAAAGCACTGCCTAGGTCTCAGAGTGATTACTGGGTGGTGCATATCTTGGGGAGATCTGTAGAGCAATACAAAAATTTTTGAGAACTGAACTTATATTGGAACCATAGCCTATAGAAGATGACGGTAAGTTGCAACCTAAAACTAAACTGATTAATTGTGTGCTAAAACAAAAACATCAATATTTTCCGTGGAATTTAAAATAAGACCAAGATCCTCATAACAGTACTCAAAGTGTTGAGAATATAATCCAAAATAACTCAGCATGTCAATAACCAGGAAAACCTCATCGTGCATGGGAAAAGACAATCAATAGACACCAGTATTGAGATTATAGAGATATTGGAGTTATCTGACAAAGACTTTAAAGCAGCTATGATGTAAATGTTCCAAAAACCAGTCATCAGCATTCTCACAGCAAATGTTAAAAAAGAAAGTCTCAGTCAAGAAATAAAAGATATAAAGGAGAACCAAATGGAAATTAAAAAACAATAACATATAAAAATATCTGCTATCTGAATAGCAGAATAGAGGTAACAAATGAAACAGTCAATGAATTTGAAGGTAGATCAATGGAAATTATCAAATCTGAGCAGTAGAGAAAAAAATATAGAAAAAAATTAACAGAGCCCCCATATCTGTGGGACATTAACAAAAGATCTAATATTCATGTCACAAGAGTCCCAGAAGTAAAGGAGAAAAAGTACAGTGTTGAAAAATATATGAAGAAATAATGGCTGAAAACTTCCTAAATTAAGTAAAGATATAAACCTATAGATTCAAGAAATCAAGGAAATTCTAAACAGGATAAACCTACAGAAATACATATCCAAACATTCTGTATCCAAACTGCTAAAAACCAAACACAAAAAATATTAAAACAGCCATGGAAAAATGATGCATAACCTTTCAGGAACACCAATTTGAATGACTGCAGATTTCTTATAAGAAGCCATAGAGGCCAAAAGAATTCTCACAATATTTTTTAAATGCTGAAAGAGAAGTGGTATCAGCCCTGAATTCTGTATTCAGCAAAAATATTCTTCAGAAATATGGGCAAAATAAAGGCAGACAGAGATGAAGGAAAACTAAGAATTCACAGCCAGAAAATATGCCCTAAAATAATTGTTAAAGGAAGCTCTTTGGACAAAAGGGAAATGATGCCAGAAGAAAATTGAAATATCAAGAATGAAGGAAGCATAGAAAAGGTAAATATCTAGGTAAATATAAATACTAGTTTTCTCCTTTTGTATTCTTTAAAATATATTTGGCAGTTGAAAAAAATTTACATATATAAAAAAAGGAATATGTACAAATACATATATAAGCATTTGACAAAAGTCAATACCCTTCCATGATAAAAAATAACTAGGAATAGAAGGAAACTATGTAACAAAAGCCATGTATAAAAAATCCACAGTGAATGTGAAAGACTGGAGCTTTCTCTGAGATCAGGAACAAGGCAAGGATGCCTGATTTCCCCACTTCTATTCAGCATGGTACTGTACATTCTAGCCAGAGCAATTAGGCAAGAAAAAGAAATAAAAGGCATCCTAATCGAAAAGAAGTAAAATGTTCTCTGTTTGCAAATGATATGATCTTATATGAGAAACCCCTAAAAATTCCACCTGAAAAAAATTGTTAGAACTATTAAATGAATAGCAAAGCAGCAGGATAAAGAGTCAACACACAAAAATCACTTGCATTTCTATAGAGTAACAATGAACCTCTAGCTAACATTATGCTTAATGGTGCAAGATTGAATTCGTTCCCCCAAAGAGTGGAAACAATATATAGTAGTCTATTTATTATTGCCTCAGGCTGGAAACAAACCAAATGACCTTCAATGGGTGAATGGCAGCGAGAGGAATCTGTGTTGCATCCATATATGGACTGGTACTCAAAAATAAGAAAGAATGGACTTTTGATCCATGCAACAATTTGGATGGATCCCAAAGATATGTTGAGAGAAAAAACAAAACAAAACAGCAGTCTCAAAAAGTTACATACTACACAGTTCTATTGACATAACTTTCTTGAAAAGACAAAATTATTAGAATGGAGAATGGATGAGTGGCTGGCAAGGGTTAAAGGTAGTGGGAAGTAGTGCATTAAAGAGATAGCATAGGGAGATTTTGGGGGTGAGGGAATTGTTTAGTATCCTGATTATAGGGGTATTATATGAATCTATACATATGTTAAAATTGATAGAACTCTACAAAGAAAAGACTCAGAAAAGGGTAATTTTAGTGTATACTAATTTTAAAAATAAAAAATTTAACAGTATGTCATGAATTCTTCCTCCCATACCTATCTCCATTCACCATGTTCCTACCCACTCTTTCTTCCAGAGATATCCACTGTTACTAGTTGCTCATACATCCTTCCAGAGTTTATGTATATACAAACAAATATATTAATTTTCCTCTTCTTCCTCACAAAAGCAACACAGTTTACACAGCATTTACTTTACTTAATAATGTGTCCTGGGGCTCTCCCCACATCAGCAGTAAAGGACTACTCTTTGGCTCCTAAATTCTAGGAGAAGATTTAGTTTCAGGCTTGGATTTGGTTTAACTGATAGCTTTCACAAACTGCATGCAAAATCCTTGAGGAAGGATTTGTTCTCGAGGACTGACTGCCCCTCCAAAGGGCAGGGAGGGTCTATTACCTGAGGTATTCAGCCAGGTACTTGGAACACACAGCCCCACTGCAATGTGCCAAGGCTGTTACTGACAGAAATAAATGCTCAGATTCAAACCGCTATTGTCTCAGAGTGCTTGGCTTATCTGGTAGATATTTGTAGCATACATGGCTTCATTTCAGTGTGGCTTTAGTGTGGTACCCCCACCCAATCCCTGGGCCCTGGCTCTCCATCCTGTAAAGCCATCACATACCAGAGGCTGGTGCTTGGAGCTTTGGCTTAGAAAAATTGATCCTTCCCGTGGCCTCTGCTCCTCAACACGCACCCCACGACCGGTCATACTGGCCAACCCACATCTCCCTGACACTCTACTCCCAGGATGCTTCTTAATTCCAGTATTTGACACTTACTGATCCTCAGCCTTCCGTAAAGACTTGTAAATATTCCTTTCATCACACTCTCCATAAATTTAGCCATGTATTTGAAAAATAATACAAATTTTTGGTTAACATGAACTCTTGACCAAGTTTACACATGATTGTTACTCTTCTCAGCACACTCTGCCAATATTGGTAAGAGGATCTAGATTCTAGACTGATTATTCCACTTTAGATCTAGAGAAACAGAGGTTCCCCTAATTTAATAATCAGCAGAGGGAGGGTATAGTGTGATATACTGAGAAGATGGAGAGAGTACAGGTTTTGGGGTTAGATATTCAAGATTGGGGTCAAATTCTAGCTCTACTACTTTCCAGCTGTGTGACTCTGGCAAGCCACTTAGGTTTTCTGAGCTTCAATTTCCTCATCTGTAAAACCCATGAAAAAAGAGACGATACTAGCTTTTTGTCTCTTTGGACAGAGGAATTTCTACCAAATTCTTCAGGCTATGCAGTGGCTGGTGAAGTGTAATGGTCAAACACCCCACACTGCCTGGGTTTAGTCATGGGTCCATAATGGTCTGACTTTGGGCAAGCCGCTTAATTTTCTTGGCCTCAGTTTTCTTATCTGTGGAAATTGGCATGAAAACAGTACCGACCTTACAGAGTTGTGGCAATTCAATGCATACATATACAAGTGTTCAATAGATCTTACCAGGAATGCAAGAGGAGAAGCCAGACCATGAGCCTCTGTTGATGTCATGTCTGCTGACATCCGATTGGCCTAAAGAAGTCATGCAGAAAGCATGTTCTGCCCACAGTGAGAAGAAATACAGCTTGCATAGAAAAGAGTGTATATACATGTAATTCTATTATGGGGGAGTGAAGATTAGGAGATATAATCCAATTTACCACAGGTGCCTGGGACTTTGACACTGGCTGCAGCGGAGGAAGAGCTGTTAATGGTACTGATCTGGTTCAGACACATGGCCTCTTAAACAGCAATAATAAGAAAGTAAAATAATACCTGTGTTTCATGGAGTAACAACTATTGTGGGAGGAGCCATTCTAGAAAATAGGAGTATGAGCTGGGCGGTCAACTCAGTGAATTTCCTTCCCTTCATTTCTGACTCTATGTCTCTCCCCTCTTATAATGCTGCAATTCATGGTGTGGGCAGTCCGTTTCAAGGATGTTAATAATCAAGATGAAATAGTAACAACAATAATGATAAAAGTAATAGTAATAATATTTGTCAGTTACTCTCCATGTACCAGGCACTTCATGCACATTATGTCTTTTAATCCTCATACTAATCATGTGATGTGTGGGTAATTTTTATCATATTGGAGATGAGGATGGTGAGCTTTGAGACCAAGTGGCTTTCCCAAAGTCACACAGCTAGTAAGGAGAAGAGCTAGAATCTGAAGTGTTTGAATCCAAAATCTGTGTTCTTATTTTCCCAAACCTCCTCTTCCCTGTGCACCACACAAAGTTTGAAGGACCTCTGTTCTCCAGACTAGAGTGGAGCAAACGTGCTAGACCCTCCGCCTACATTGGGGTGGTATATAAATAGTAGCAAGGATGTTGGTGCTTATAACAGAAAATGGCATTTCTCAAATCCATGAAGGATGTTCTGAGCTAAGTGTTGAGTAAAAAGCCCACTGGGGAGATGTGTGTCCAGGAGCTTGTCTGTCTTGTCTCACAGAGTTGGGTGGAGGGATGTGGGGAGCTGTGGAGTCCCGACTGATGGAATCTGTGGGCCTCCCCAGCTGATGGCTGAGGCACCAGGCTCTGGAACTTGGAGGCTTCCCTGAAGAGCCCTCTGTATTCATTTCCCAGGGCTGCCTTAACAAAGTACCACAAATTGGGTTTCAGACATCACAAAGTTATTCTCCCACAATTCCAGAGCCTAGACATCTGGCACAAAGGTGTCCATAGGGCCATGCTCTCTGAGACTGGATAGGATCTTTCCTTGCTGCTCCCTGGTGTCTGCCGTAGTTGGCAGTGCTTGGCGCTCCGTGGTTTGCAGCTGCACCCAGCCCATCTCTGCTCTGTCTTCACACAGTGTTTCCCCCTGCACTGGTGTCTGTGTTCAAATTTCCTTCTTAAAAGAACACCAGTCACACTGGATTAAGGGCCCACCCTCCCTCAGTATGACCTCATCTTAACTTGATTATATCAGCAAAGACCCTATTCCCACCTAAGGTCACATTCGCAAGTATTGGGGTCAGGACTTCAACATGTCCTTTGGGGGACACAATTCAGTCCATGGTGCACACATGACCTGAACCTTGGGTGGGTAAGCACGCTGCCTCACCGTAAGCCTGGCCTCGGAGCCCCCAGGGCAGCTGAGGCCCGGCTGGCCAGCATAACCCAGAGAGGTTAGGCTGTATAGTTCTGTTCTCTTACAAGGGTGGAACTATCCCTCACTTTGTGACTGAAGACTCGCCAGGTCCTTGAAACATCTGGGAATTATTTTTATTGAGGCAATTGAACATTTGAAGAAAATGTCAGCACACTTTCCTGCCTGGTGGCTACCATCTGATGCACCACTCTCGCAGGGCCTCCTACCTCCTGTGGTCTGCTGGCTGAGAAAGAATGTGGGGTTTCAGGGGAAAGCCCTCTCCAACCCACACTAGCTGTTTAACCTTAGGAGCATTCTTTCACCTTTTGGAGCCTCTCTTTTCCTATCCTGTCAACATAGACCATCAGCACTTGGAGTTGTGGTGAGAATGAAACGATACAGTGTACATAGTTAGGTGTTCAATGGTGTGTCCATTTCCTGCCCTTCCCTGTGCTTAGGAGATGGGTCAGAAGGATGACTAATATCAGTGATCACTTCACTAGTTCAATTCACAAATGTTTATTCTGTACCTACTATATACCAGGCTTTGTGCTGGACCCTGGAGGTATAAGAAATTATATGATCAATTCTTGTCCTCTAGGAACACAACCAAGTACAAATGTAGAAAGTGTTAAGTGCCTACTCTGTTTAAGGTCCTTCACATATAATACCCTAATTTTTACAACATTCTGTACATTAGCATTCCCATATTGCAGGGGAGGGAGCTGAGGCTTAGATGGGAAGTAAACAACCAAAGATCGTGGATTTAAACTGCCTTGACTGAACCCAAAGACCTTGTCTCCTGATAGATACCACTTATAATTCTAAAACTGACTCAAAGGAAGAAGATTATTTTTTACCTGGCTCCAAAGCCTTTCCCAAAGAGGAGCTGGTTCTAAGAACCAGAGAGGCAGTGCCAGCATTTCTGGATGGTGTGTGGCCCCCTCCAGACCAGCTTGGAATGATGGCCCATTTTTGAGTTCACATTCTGGCATGTCTTTTTGCTTCTATTCCTACTCCTGCCCTGGATGATATGCATTTAATGAGTAGCTATGTGATGATCGGCTTTACCTTCAGAGCTCCTGTTCCCTTTAGCATATTTCAGTTTCTCAGGCCCAAAATGAGCCAGTTTTGATTAAGAGGTCCAGTTATTTCAGTGTTAAAGACACACACACACACACACACACACACACACACACACACAGCCCAAGAGGTCTGCAGCGTGACTCAGGAAACATTCTAACAGGCTTCCCGGGAGCCAGGGGTGTTAAGGGGGGCGTTGATGGGCCATGGAGACAAACAGGATCTATTGCTCCTTCCTGGCTTATAAACAAATCCCATTTTGATTTTCTACTACTGACAGCTTTTAAGACCCATCACTCTCTTTCCCCTTATGCCCCACATCCGGGAAAACTGACAAAAATGCCCAGGTGCACCTTCTTTTTAGCACCAATGGAGAGTTCAAGCTATACATGCCCCTTCCAGCTGGTAGGAGCCTTCCCCCCAGCCCCAGCCCCTAACCACCATAAAATCCCAAGACATTTTTGGGTTTTCTTAGAAGCATGTCTTGCTCTGACTAGAAAGCCTTATTATGTTTTGTAATAATACCCCCTTAGTGCATGTATGGTGTCATCAATCTCAACCTCTGAACCAAATTTGGGGGAGGGTCCATCCTATCTCTACGGAGTGACTCACAGAGTCTCGTTTCCTTTATCTCTGAGGCCCATGCTGCTCTAACATGTCTGTAATTACCGCTTCTGATTCCTGCGTGGGTCCCCCTCCCTCCCTGCAGGGGAGTTCCCAGTGCAGAGCAGGCCCCCACCAAAATTGTGCAGTATTGAAGTTTCTGGAGTCCCAAACCTGACCTTTGGGGTTTTTTTTCCTCTTCAGAATATTCCTCTTACATCCCTTGGCTGCTAAGTCCCCTAACCTTTTGCCTACCTCTATACTCTCTCCTCCCCATCCTTATTAAAAAGGCACTGAAAAAAAAACTGAATAACTGTATCCCACCAATGTCTGAATGACTTCTGAATTTTAATACATTACTTTTGTGGGGAGGAGGCCCCCAGTAGTTTTAGCAAAAGAACTTATTTGCTAATGGTGGAATGTGGGGCATCAGCAATAACATAAGCTTCTGTGTATCTAGGGTTCTTGCTCCCCAAATCTTCCGCTTTATCTCTCCGTGGGTGGTGTCGTAGGTAGGGCTTTACTCCTTTTGTTCAAAACTTCATTCTTCTGCTCAAAGACAACTCTTCTCCCCCTTTAGTAACTGATACCCAGTGTGTACGCAATTAGCATATCTTTCCTAAGGGCAGAATTTTAGGAAGAAGGGGTGGAACTCAGGGGGATGTGTGGTAGTCAAGGGGGCAGGAATAGAAACTTCCATGAGAAGTTAGTGCCCAGAGGCCTGGGAATTCTGCTCTGCCCCGATTTCCAGGGACTTCAGGCATATGCACAGAAGGAGTCTGACCTGGAGAACCGGAGGGCTGCCAGTGCCCTCAGAGGCCACAGCCCAACCTCACACTTGCACAGATTTGAAAACCAAGGTTCAGAGAAGCACCCTACCCAAAGTCACTGAGCTAGTGCCAGGACCAGGATGAGAAATCAGGTAACCACCATCAGTACTGAGATGGATCACAATTAATCTGTTACAAATAATCAAGAATGAGCTTTGTGAGTGAATTCCTTTTCTAAGACATTGCTGAAGCTCACCTGTGTTCCAACAGGCTTTCATGAATGCAGAAGAAATGGGTATGTCACTCCCTGGAATTAGCCTAGCTCTGGACATGTCCATGGAGGTGTAGTGTGTATATGACCATTGCCCTGTGTTTGGGTATGTGTGCGGGTGTGTGTGATACAGGCTGGGAACCTGTGTGCTACCACATTAACAAATCAAAGAAGGCAGGTCCCTTTGACCCCCTGTAGTGGACAGCTTCTCCTTCAAACCTTTGTGACCTAAAACATATATTGAGACTTGGCCTCTTTCTTCTCAACCATATAGAAAGGTTTTGTAGGTCCAGGGACCCTACTTGCTTTTGGCGAACAGTGGGGACTGTTTAAGAGGAAAATCCTGCCCTTTCTGCATCAGTCATGGCCAGAGACACCCATGGCAGTCAGTAGCTGCCTCAGTACCCCAGGCCAGACCATGAGCAAAGAAAAATGGGCTGTGGCCTTTTGGGTTTCTCTCTCAGCACCTGATGTAGTTCTCACCTCTTTTAGGACCCAACATATTGTTTCTTATAAGACTCAGGCAGGATTTCCAAGTTAAACAAGGGAGAGAGGGCACTGTCCTCCCCACTGCTGTTTTCCTGTTATTCTGATCTCTGCAGAGTGTCCTGGGGCCATGGCCATAGCCACCAATGGCACAGCGCAGATGTGAGTTGTGGAGTCAAAGAAAGCCAGTAACCAAAGTGCACAGCCCACAGCTTCTGAAATAGAATCAGCATGGAAATACATACATACATGTGTATATATGTGTTTGCTTTTCCTACGAAAACTTCAATTAGCAAGAAAATTGCAAGTGACCTTAATCCTCCAGCATTAAAAGGAGCCTGCGTGCTAGCCCTGGATTTGTCAAGTCAATCAGCTTCCTTCGTCAATGTGGTTCCCATTAGCCAAGAGCTGCCTGGAAAGGCTGTCTTGTTGACCTGCTTCCTCTGAGGGAAGTCTACAGTTGCCTTGTTGCCATGGGAACCACTAACAGGGTGCAGGCTGTGGTCCAAGCCCAGGCAGCCCAGAGTGGAAGATGCCTTCCTCCAGCTCTGGGTGCCTGGAGGTAGGAAGCCTGGGCCACGATGGCCATTCAATAGGCAGTCTTGCTGTGCCAGTCCAGAGCTACTCACCAGATGTTGATCTTCAGCCCTGAGGCTCAGCAGGAATAAATAAGATTTCTAAGGGTTTCCTATCTTCAGCTTCTCCTTGTCAGTCTTTCTGTTGCTCCTGGAAGTCCCTAACTAGAGGAAGCAGAGCAGAAGGGGGAGCTATCCAAAGATGACTTCTACTCTTACCCACCCACTCCTCCTCACTCGTGCTCAGTTGCCTCTGGGATTCTAAATAAGGGAAAAGTGGGCTGGGGTAAACTTTAATTAATTTATTTTTTAACCTTTGGCAACTGCTGCCTACTTCCTATTCAAATTTAGCTGGTGTTTTTTGGGTACCTATTATGTGCTAGGCACTGTGCTAAGTGCTTTCACATTTACAATCTCACAAGATCCTTAGGACAACCCTGCAATATGGTATTAATATCCCCATTTACAGATGGGAGCATTCTGAGATCAGATGGGGATTAGATTATGGAGGTCTTGAAGGCTAGAAAGGAACATAGAATGATATCAACACACTGGGGACAAAGAGGTTTGTCTTTTACAGATTGCATGACATGGACAAGTTACTCAACTTCTGAGCCTCAGCATCTTAATTGGCCAAATAGGGACTGCCTTACAGGGTTGTGAGCAGCAGACGAATAATTCATGTGTAGTTAGCACTGGACTAGCCTAACACACAGTAGGCACTCAGTAAGTTAGGTCATGGTGATTGTTGGAAAGATAGGTCTAGTAGATGAGTTCAGGGCAAAATTGAGGAGGGAGGTGTCGGAGATGGGAGTGGAGGTAGGTGGCCGTGGGTTTTATCAATCATTTTCAACAAGAGTGAGTGGGAAGGGGGAGCAGGGATAGGCAAATCTATCAATAAAACAGAATAGAAAGCCCAGAAATAGATCCAACATAATTTGGACTTTAGTTTATGATAGAGGAAGCATTATAAATTAGTTGGAGAAATTATGAGCCATTCAAAAAATATGTTAGGACAACCAGCTTCCTTTGTGGGAAAAAAATTACATTAGAGTCCTATCTCACACCACACCCAAAAATAAACTCCAGATGGCTTTTATGACATGGAGATGGGGAAGGATTCATTTTATAAGACATAAAAATCAGAAATCAAAAAGGAAAACGTCCAAATTTAAAACTTCTGAAAAGGAAAAAAAAAGGCAAGTGATAGAGAAGGCTTTATATCTGAAACATATAAAGAAACCATTTAAGTCAATTTTTTAAAAAGGACAAAGAACCCAACAAAAAGTGAGTGAAGACTATAAACCAATCGTTTACAAAAAAACTCCAAATATAGAATATACACATGAAAAGATGTCTGGGCCTCACCAGTAAATAGGGGTATCATTAAACAGGAAATTCAACTTCATATTTTTACCTTGGTAAAAATGGAAAATTATGACAATACAAAATACTGGTGAAAATGTAGGGAAACAGGAATTTAGCAGGTAGGTAAAATCATTTTGGAAAACAATTTTGGCAAACTCTAATAAAATTGCAAATACACATACCCATTGACTGAGCACCTCACTATATAGCGTAGAGACACTTCTGGACATATTTTATAAACATTGCTTATAGAAACCAAGGAATTTGAAAACCACAAAATGCCTACCAGAGCATATGTCAACTAAATAAATTGCGGGGCACCCATATGGTAGAACGCTCTACAGCAACTCGAATGCATGGATCCGATCTATATGTAGCAGTAGAGCTATTTCTCAACAATACAAGGGCTAGTGATAAAAGCAAGTTGCAGAATATTATTATTAATAATAATATTAATAAAATTATACCATTTTCCATACAAGTTTAAAAACATGGAGCAATGTGATATATTGTTTATTAAAACATGGAATGTAGAATGAAATGTAAAGATGAGGCCTGGGGACACATGGAATTCATCAGTGTGGGAAGGGAGGGAGGGTAACAGGTCTGATGTGAGGACATGGGGTATTTTAACTCTGTAATGTTTTATTTCTTTTTAAAAAGATCTGAAGTAAATTTTCTAAAGTAAGCATTTGTTCACTTCAGGTGGCAGGCACATGGATTGTTCCAGGGGTTTTTTTTCCCCTTAAAAATAAGCACGGACCACTCTGCCTCACTGTCTTCTCCCAGGCCTTGGCTCTCCCGCACTTCTTTTCATTAAGGAGTGCGAGCCAGGAGTCCCGTCAATAACGGGGGAAACCTTGTGCTGTTCTTGGTGGGCCTTTTTACCTCGTCTCTGAGCGACTGCCTCTTCTTGCCATGGCTCATGGCTTTATCAAGGAATTTAACCTGTCCAGAGTTGTTCTAGAACTCTAGCAGGTATAATATTAATTGCGAAGCATCCACACTTGTCAACTTGATGGAAAAACCATGTAATTTTTAAAGTTCAGTGAGTCGAACTCTGAAGTTAGAGTTGCATCAGGATGGTCACAGCAGGAAACAGAACTCACCCCGGTAGGCTTGGGCACTATGAGAAAGTGTGGGCAGGGCTGCGGGAACAGGCAGGGGTGGTGAAGCACCCAGAGGCCAGCAACAGCGGGAAGCCTTTACCGCCCGGAGGCTCTGGGAGGGGACGGGATACTTTAACTGTGGCCCCGTGAAAACTGAAATGCAGAGAAGGGGCCGCCTGGTGGAAGCTAGGGCCATGGAGGGCCTCACCTAAAGCCAGAGACAGCACCAAAGCAGAGAGAGAGCAGGGAACTGGCGAGAAGAAATACCCTGACAGTCCTTGCTCACAGCCGCTAACCTCTTCCAGGTGCCTCCCATCGGCTAAACCTGGAAGCCAGTTCCAAGGGCTTCTGGGAGATGTAGTCCACAGGGGTCCGTCCCCCAGGGCTCAGAGTAGGGAAGAGATGGCCTGCGGCTGTGAGCAAATGGGGACTAACAAGCCTAAGAGCTGAAAGAACCCAGTCACAGTGTTTGGTTTGGAAGAACAGGAAAAGTCCTGGCCTTTGCTGCCTCTGGAGAGAAGTCACTCTTAAAGAAGTGGAAACCAGGGAAGAAAAAGGGATGTCTTGGTATTTGGGGTCTTGCTGAGCCTCTGGGTCAAGAGGCTAGCTGGCCTCCCTAGTCCCGGTGCAAGGGGCAGAAGGAGGAGGCAGGGGCTTCAGGGTGGGACCAGAGGGAGCTGTCGGCCAGTGGTTATAAAGCCCCATTGTCTCCTCCAAGTGGGAATTCACAGGTAGCCACGGATGCTGAGTGCACAGAGATGGCAAGAAGTAGGCAGCTGATAGAAAGCAGGTAAGTGGGAGGAAGAAGGGCCTTGTGTGAGACCCAGGATCTGCAGGCAGGAACTGCCAAGACTGACCGTCAGCCTGAGGATGCCTGGGGCCCGTGGGAGACAGTGCTTGTCCCACTAGCTAGGCTCTGTGCAGTCCCCAGGCTGGCTGCCACCCTCAGGGGTCCTACAGCCGACAAGTGACACCCACCAACCCATTAAGCCTATTGTCTCAGCTTCGGGCTTCTCTGCTGAGGTCTGCCTGTCTCAGTGGGGGACAGCGAAGGCCGGCGCCACATCTGGGCCTTTTAGTACATGCCTCCCGTTCCCATCATCACTTTTCTAGTATCTGGTGGTGTGTGTGAATCTAGAGGCTCCATAGTTTAGCGATGGCCAAAAACGGAAGGAAAGAAGGAGTCCACCGGCCCTCCCCTGCGCCATTTCTGTGGTGATATCACTTCCACTCACCCCAACCTAAGACTGCTCTAGTCAGGGAGACACAGATCCACAGCCCCTTATATCTGCGAGGGGTGGCCCTCAGCCTCCTTGGGGACCCAAATTCTGACCACGAAGCCCAAGTTATCCGTCCATGAGGCTCCGTGCTCCTTGAGGACTGGAGCTGAATTTTGGCTTTTAAAACAAAGTTTCATTCCCACAGCACAAGTCTGGCATTCAGACATTATTGGATTTAATCTGGTCCAGCCCCTTCCTTTCAGAGACAAGGAAACAGAGGCCCAGAGAAAGCAGGCATGCCACCTGGGGAGCACAGGGGGGCTGGGCCTGTGCAGGAACCCAAGCTGCCATTCCTTGTCTGCTGCGCTCTCTCCTCTGGCAGCAGAGCTCCTCACACGCTCTGCTGAGTGACTTCCTGGGGAGTGTTTCCGCCCGGGGAAGGGCAGAGCATTTGGCTCACAGGTTCCTGACTGCTGGCTTCCCCACCAAACACAGACGGGCTCTTCCTGGCATCGAGCTGGGTGCCATGGAAAGCTCTGAACTCAATTTTTTACAGGAAAATGTGTGCTGCAAAGCCGGGTCCCCTGGGGAACATTTTAGCTGCATGACTCATGGGGTATTCAGAGATCCTGCTCCATTTAAGGGTGATCTATTTACAAGCATGTGTAGGTTTTTAGGATTTTACAGTGGTTTGTGGGGAGGGTGGAGTATATATTCAGAATGTATGGGCCTCTCCTGGACTGTAAATAAAATTGTGTGTGTGTGGGTATGTGTGTGTTTGAGTGAGAGAGAGAGAGTGCATCACTGATAATGATTGTGTGGGAGCTTTCTAGAAACAGATAGTTAACTCTTTTCAGATATGAAAGGATTTTCTGCACATTAGACCTTCGGGAGGCAGAAGGAGCAGATGCTCCCCTCCTGGGGGCAACCTCTGACCTAGATCTAGGGAGGGATGGATGTCATCCCAGCAAACATCTAGAACCCAGAGATTTTGCTGCATGGATGCCTAAATGACCCCAGGGAAGGGCTCCCCAAAGGGCCCCCCACTACCCTAGAACCTCTAAAGGACAGTGGGTCCATCTTGACCTCTGCGGAGGGGAGCTTTGATGAGTGGAGTGGTGGAGGAGGGACCCACAGGGCTGTCACAGCCACCCTAGCTCAGCCTGGGAAAGATGCATTCACACTGTGGCACCACCAGCCACCCTGTTGTTCCAAAAAAAGCCTGGAGCCATTTTCTCCTCCCCCTCCCACAACACACTCCATCCAACCTGTCAACAAGTCCTGTCAGTGTTCACTCCAGGAGAAACCCCAAACCTGGGCATTTCTTCCCCTCTTCGCACTGAGCTGCCTTCATCCAAGTTCAGTTCAGTGTTCTCCCAAAAGGGGCTGTACAGGGACTTTGAATTCCCTTCAAACCAGCCTCCTTCACTCTCATCTAAGTATACCTCTTCCTGTATTCCAACTGGGTTTGTAGGGTTTGCTCACCTTAGCCTGCAAGGGGTTGACTTGCATAGCAGTAGCTTCTTTTTAAGAAGATCACCTTCTGGAGCATTTCTTGCCCCATTATCAAGAAAATATCTTGCGCAATTTAAATGCAAGGTCTAGGGGAGTTTTCCAGTGTTGTGAGTCTACCTTCAAATACTTCATGGGAAGGAACACTTAGGCATAAACCTCCCCAGAGGGACATTTGCCACTTAGAATCCTGTCTAAATGGATCCACTAAGGAGCTTGCGCAGCGTCTGCAAAGCCAGTTGCAGTTTACAGAGGACTCAGGCTGGCTGCGAGGACTAAACTGAGTTCATCAAGCCTTTGGGACTGGCTGGAGTTCAAAATGCTCTATTACTTGAGCTGAGAAGTGACAGAAACCACAGGGCCGCATTCTGAAAGCCCGTTCCCACAGCTCGCTCCAGCCTGGTCAGACCAAAAAAACCACTTCACTGCTAGGTCCCCTCTGAAAGCCAGGATGCCAGGGCTCAAAGCCCCCAATGTCCCCCTGACACAAACACTGTTTACACGGGAGCTTGAAGGGGTATTTTGAACTCTTATGACTTTAAGGCAACTCAAACAGATATTAAAGTCTGTCCACCTTTCTTGTTAAGATCATAATTATAGCTCTCATTTGTGGTGATGCTTACACTGTGTTAGGCACTGTTCAAAGCACCTCATTAGCTAATTTAATCCTCCCAACAACGCTGAGAGATAGATATTACTATCCCCATTCTACAATTGAGAAAAATGGGGCATCGAGAGATTAAGTCCCAAGGTCCACAAAGTCAGCAAGTGATAGGCAGCCTAGCACCAGAGTCTGTGCTCTTAACCACGTATTATATATAATGTGTATATAAATAAATATCATCCTAGTTTAAGAAAGCAACACTGCATTCTTCTCTCTGAAGCCACTGCCACGGTGAGCAAGGGGCAGAGCCTGGGCTGCTGGACATGTGCGCTTTGGACTCCCAGTCAGCAGCTCTCAGCTTCCCAGGGTGTGGGTCATTCCAAGCATTCATTAAGGTCCAACACAGAATCTCTCTGTCAGTCGCTCTGGTTGGGGACGTAGTGTTCAGCGCAATCTAATACTCTGGTTGTACACATCCTGCAGGTTTCCAAGTCTACAGGAGTTTGACCATAGCCCATTATCAGATTCATGGGATCGAATGCTGACCTTGTGATTCAATATCCTGCAGAGCTCGGGTCCTTTAGATGTGGGAAGTGTAAAAGAGAAAACTGAGCATTTATTTTCGTGACCCTCTGGCACCCCTGGAAAATGTTTTTGCAGTCCCTGATCTCTATTTGCTTACATGTCTATTTGCATAAAAGTAGAGTTGAGAACATCTAATCACATGGTCTCTGCCCAACTGGCCTATTAACAAAACTTTCTAATTGCTAGAGTGCCAAGTGAACCACTGGCCTTGACTCTTCTACTCTGACATTGTTTAAACAGAAACAGTGCCCTTATATCCTGGAAAACTGGCTGTATAATTAAATATTAAGGTAATGGAAGTGCCTGCGAAAAGGTGCTCTCGAGGCAGGAGGATATTCCTTACAGCACAAACAGAGCAGCCAGATCCATCTGTCAATGGATGCACCATTCACAGGTCAAACTGTGGCCTCCTTGATAGTAGATCTTACTTGATCAGGAAAAAACTGACCCAAAAAGCCAAGGTAGTCTTTTGATACTCTGGGGGAAAGAATAGTTTCATTCAGAAAATATTATTTGCACTCCTACAGTATGACTAGGCATTGAACTAGGCATCAGGACACAGCAGGGGAAAAGCCCTACCTCTTTGGAGCTCACAGTCTAGAGGAGCCAATGAACAGGTCAACAGACAGTTATGCACAGTGTGCGGAAGGTGCAACAGGGATGAGCACAGGGTGACATGGAAGGGAGACATCCGAGGTGTCCTTCCTAGTCTCGAGGAGTCAGGGAAGGCCTCCCAAATGAAATAATGCCTGACTTAACATTCGAAGAATAAAACAGAAGAGGGCCATGGGAGAGAGCCCTGGGTATGTGCAATAATCCAGAGGGAGAGCAAAAATTCTACAGGGACAGAGCAAAGGGGGAGCAGAAGTGGGCAGATGTCCCAGTCTATGGGAGCCCCTCAGGGATGTGAGTCTGGACAAGTTCTAGCTAATATAGAGGGAAAGGACTCAAGGTACATTACAATATACCATTTACCCTTCCCGTGTCACTGAAAATGTGGCACATTCAAGGAGTCAAAGATTTTCTGAATGCCTAGAGCAGAAAGGGCAAGAGATGAAGTTTGGAGATATTCTCAGAGAATGAGAATATGGAAGACCTCACAACTCATATCAAAGAATTGGGGCTTTATTTTGAGCGCAGTGGGGAGCCATTGAAGGATTCTACGTTGATCAGGCTTAGAAAGATCCTCTCCGCCGCGCTACGGAGGGTAAGTGGGGGAGGGTATCAGGACCAGAGGTGGGAAACCTACCGCAGCCATTCTGGAAGGAGATCATGGTGGCCTGTGGTACAAAGTATTCACCAGAACACTAATTTCTCCTTTTCATCATTTCTGCCTGGGCTCCTCTGCCTTTTGGAGCTCTCTGATATTTACTTTACCATCACTGTTTAGTGGGAATAAAGGGACTTGTCCTCCAGAGCTCACTCATGTCTATTCCCAAGAATATCATGACTTAGTTCCCAAGCACAGGAAGAAAATATCATTTCTCCGGCTCTTTTTTCAGAAAAGTCACTCTTCATTTGCTTCTGTGAGATGTTTGTCTCTGGACAGTGTTTGGATCCCACAAGCATGTGCGTGTGTGCACTGCCGTCAGCTAATGGGTGGCTATGCTTGTCTTGGTTTCCTGGATGCAGTTAAACTTTAAACAGTGCAGCTTCCTCCCGATGCTTATCTCCACAACCCACTTCTCAGAATGTCTTGCCCATTGACTTTTAAACAGCACCATTTTCAGTTCCAAGCTGCTTGTTTCAAGGTTTGGAGCTCCACGGGAACATAAAACAATAGCATCTCTTCCTCCACCTCCTTCCTATTCCCCAAATCTTGCCTGTCTCTTCTCCAGCTCCCAACAAAACAAAGCTATTCACTTCCTGAGAAAGTCTCCTAAAGTTGAACCTGCCCTTGGTCCCTGAGGCCATTTGATCATGGGTCATCACTGTAATGCACTTTAAGGAGAGTTGAAAATGCAGGGAACAGCATTCTTGAAAATGGGTTCCCCAAAGATGTCAGAGACATTGGGCAAAAAATGGCAAGATGACCCCATACATCTCTGAGAATGCTTCAGTGGTTTCCCACTGCCTGCAGGAGACATCAAAAACCCACTGGGTATCTGTGCTCTTTTGGACAGCGGGGTTCAGCCTGATTCCTCACTCTTGAAGCCCTAGCAGTGATTTTAATTGGGTAACACCGGGTGATTTGGAGACCTGTGATGGCTGCCTGAACCGGGGAAAGGGCTCCCACTGCTGGTGGATGGTTCTGCTGCACCTGAGCGCGGAGTGCCCATGTACTTCACCCTGGGCATTGAGTGTGTTCCTGGAGATTTGTGCATTAAATCGAATCACATGGTGAGTGTTCTTGGGGTGTGCACTTTTAAAAGGAAATCCATGACAAATCCTTTTTTGTGAGGCGAAAAATCCTTTTGTGATGGGGAATAATCACCGCCTTTCCCTAGCCCTTCATTTGTTGATGCTGTGAATTTTGGGGCTTATTGAAGGTGTTCTCTTGATGCTGATGTTCCTGCTGAAGACCCTGAGCATGGTTCCTAGGGAAAGGCCACAGTAGTTAAAGCTGAGCCCCAAATGCTTGCACATCGACATTTCCAAGGTTTGCTGAGTCTCCTTGTAACAAAAGCTTGTCTCTGAAGTGGTTGGTGCTTCTCAAAGCCTGACCAGGAGATGTTGTGAGCAGTCTCAAAGGCCCTCCACTGGCTGATTCAGCTGGACCAATGCACACATTTGGAAATGGGTCAACTCCTCCTGTGGGCCTTGGCTATAGAATGATCAGGAGGGAGAAGGCAAAAGGAACACCTCCTCCATTGGAGGGGTATGAACACTTACCCAAAGGGATTGTGCCTGTCACAATTAGGGCTGTTTTTCCTCCTTCCAGATGTTGTGTGTTACAGAATCCTTTGTTGATAAGCACACGTGGCAGCCTAAGAAGCAGCCAGTGCCAGCCCGAAGGCTTCAACAATGGGGGCTGCAGTAGAGCATGAAGTATGATGTGCCGTGCACTGCAGTATGAATGCCGTGCTTCTGAGAACACCACACTATGGTGTTCCCAAAAGCACAGACCCAGTTTTGCTTTGTGAGCTTTTTGTCACCAGACATAACGAAGCCCCTGTTTGAGCCTGGAGACTGGGCCCAAGAGAATGATTAATGGGATTAGGCTGTAAGCCTTGATCTCTTTTGTGATTTGATTTCTTGCCATGAGAACCCACCCTCAAGGCCGGCATCATGGTCAAACCTGAAGGCCCGGAAAGATGGGTCCCAGGTAGTTCCAGACTAAACTGTGAATGTCAAAGTCTCCAGGCTGCTTCTGTAGCTGGTTGATATGATGGAAATCACCAAGGAGACCCGTGGAATCCCTTCTAAACCAGCCATCAAAGGGGACCAAAAACCACTGGACTTGAAAATTATGTCCATAGCACCTTGAGCTTGGAGTATGAAGGGAAGCCCAGAATAGAAAGCACAAGGACTCTTTCCTTCTTCAATGGAGAGCACAGACAGGCTACATGCATTTGAAAACAGTTATAAACACCAGACCCACCAACTACAATTTAGGAGGTCTTATATGTAATCTGCCCAGTCCCAGATATTTTAATTCTATGTTGCAGAGAAGTAAGTGCCAGCTGGCTGCTGACCGACCATGCTCAAGGTTCAGTTCTAAACAGCACTGTTTGGGAAAAGCTCAATCTAAAACAGACAGCTCTGGATGTGTTTAGGTTTTGCTTTCTTTCCACTTTTAAATATTAAAAATTGACTCCAGCTGTGGGGTAGAAAGTAACGCCTAACCTATAAAAACATTGACAAATAAATCACAATGCAATTTGCTGCGCATTTTTGTGAGGTCTAAACACTAGTTCTTGAAAGGAATTTTCCATTATTGCATCTTGGGAAGATAACTTCTTCATGAAAAATTCATTTGACTTTTATATTTCATAAAATCATCACATAGCATTCCCACATTTGGGATCTGCATGTGTGCTAGAGCACCCACGGTTTTCAGCTCAGCTTTCCAGACTCCTAAACCACTCTTCCATCACTTTTGCAGGAGGCTTACCTGGTTGCTTGAGGTCATGCTGCGTCCTCTGCTTGGACCCCCGTCCTTCTGAAAACTGGGCTGAGTCTCAACAGAAAGAGAGCTCATTTTGAGTCTGGATAGCTTGCCAAACTCTCCTATGTATGCACACCCCTGGGCACCACCCCTTTCCAAGAGAGAATAAAAGCCCTCAACTGCATTATTTCTTAGTGGTATCACTGCAGGGAATAGCATTTTTGTTTTGGGGGTATGGATAAAGGATTGATAGGAGACCCAGGACAGGGGAGGGCAGAGGGGTCTGTGTGACAGACTTGGTGCTGTGAGTCAGTCTTCAATTGCCTTTTCCCAGAAATGATGCTGATCCCAGCCCAGTTCGCATGGTGTCAACCATGACAGGGTAGGCGTGCTGCATCTCAGTGATTTGCTCCTGCGTCTATGACATGTCCGTCACAGGCCCATGGCATTGTAACATTTACACCAGGATCCACCTGACAGCACAACCACTGTCTGAAATGCTTGTGGCAAAGGGAAAGGCCATCTGGAAGGACCACTCACAAGTAACGGAATGCTCACAGCTTATTGGCCAGAACTGGTCACGTGGGGCCATTTAACTTCAGTGGGTGCCAGAAAGTTAAATCCTACCTGCCCAGAAGACAGAGAACTGGAAAGGCTTGGCAAGCGGCATGGACGCATGTTACATCCAACATGTCTACCTAACAGTGGAGGTTCTTCTGCAGTATCTGTACAGCTAGCAACCGTTCTGGGCCTTGGCCTTCATAACATCATAGCCCTGGGTATGGCCCTGGGAAGCCAGGATGGATCGACACAGTCAGGCTTGAGGTGGATACCCTCTTGGATGTCAACCCCGTCCATGTACCTCTTTTCTTAGTGCTACACCCAGACTACCTGCTCGTAGGGATGGCTCTACACAGCCCTCCCTAGATTAGATCAGAGAAATGCACCTAACCAAAGCTGAGACAGAAATTTAGAATTATAGTTCAGAAACAGCTAGTCTGTATGGTGAATGTAAATTTGGGAGTTCCAGCAAAGGCATTTGCTGCCATATGTACAGAGAAACTTACAAAGATAAACTGCAGGATAAGAACAAGCCAGACATGCAGAGAAGTAAACACAAGAAACCCCATAGAGTGTGTGAGAGCAAAAATGAGAGAGAATGAGTCTCAGTCTGTGTGTCTAGCACATAGGCACTCGATTCTCGCATAAAATCAGCACTTGGTTGGCAAGAGAGAATGGATGTTGTATGAGAAAATATGAGTATCCACCGCAGAAGGTAATTACTTAGGTCAAAAATATTGAGTGTCTGGAAGATACCCGTTAAAAACTAACCCTGATGGAAAAGATAATACCCGACACCATTAACAGCCACAGATATGTTTAGCAAGTTAATCCGCCATTTGGTGATGTCCTTAGGGAAATAAGCCCAGGTTTAGTCAATTTCATATATATATATATATATATATATATATATATATAATGGAAAAAAAATCGGATTACAGAGCTCTTATTAACCTCTTCAATGTATAGCTCCTCTTCCTTCCATGCCATGAGTCCTGCTTCTCAAGGACATAGGGGATTATAGAATTAGAATATCCCATAATTACTCATTTGTTTTATCCTACAAAACAGTTTCAGAATAACTCCTGCCATCATTGTGATGACCAAAAACATGTAAAATTTTTTGTATATGATCTCTCCATTCACTCCATTAAAAAAATAGTTGTATCTACATTGTCAAAGCATAGAACTATTAGATATTTTACCCTCCCTCTTAGCCTTCATTTAGGCTTAGTGTAACAGGTAATGATATTTTAATGTTCCCTAATGGTTAATGATGTTGAGCATTTTTTTCGTATGCTTATTGGCCATTTGTAATGTGTTCTTTGGAGAAATGTCTGTTCAAGTCCTTTGCTCATTTTTTAATGTTTTTTTTAACTGAGTTGTATAAGGTCCTTAATACATTCTGTATATTAACCCCTTAATGATTTGCAAGTATTTCCCCCCATTCCATAGACTGGCTTTTCACTCTGTTGGTTGTGTCCTTTGATGCACAGAAGTCCAACTTCCTTATGATCACTATTAGTATCATACATCTTTTTCTAACCTTATAGCTCTTTATTATCTAGTTGTTGCTTTTAGGTTTATAATATACATCTTTCACATATCATAGTCTATCTTCAAGTGACATTATAGCATTTTACATATATGATGCGGCCCTTACTTCTCTCCCTGTCTGGTCATTGTGCTTCTGTTGACATACATTTCACTTTGATATATGTTATAAATCCTGAAATGCATTGCTGTTATTTTTGTTTAAACTATTATATTTTAAAGAGATTTAAATAATTTTAAGCACTTATACATATACACATGTCAGTTTTCAGTTGATTTCTACTGCCTGATTATTCTCCTCCTCATGGGTTGCATGTTCCTGCCGCCTTGCATGCTGGCTCAGGACAGCCGTAATTCCCAGGCCTGAGGTACTGTTCCCTCTGATCCTGTCAGGTGGTTCTCTCCCCAGCCTCAGGTAATACTGATCAGTACTCTGCTGAATACACTACCAGAACCCTCTTCAGATCTCTGGAGTTCATCACTGTTCAGCTCTCTTCTCAGTATTCTGTCCTGCTAACTCGAGCTCCTTTTGGGCTCTCTGCACTCATACCTTTGTCCTCTCAACTTAACGCATCTGCCAGGCCCCTTCTGGGGTCCCCCTCCTGGTCACAGCCTGGAAAGTCTCACAAGGCAGCGAGGTGGGGAAATCACAGGGCTCACCTCAGTGGTTTCCTGTATCTCACGCATCACTGTCCTGCATTGCCTGATGTCCAGTGTCTTCAAACTATTGTTTCATATATTTTGTCTAGTTTTTTTGTGTTGTTTCATATTGGAGAGTAAATCCAGTCCCTGTTATTCCATCTTGGCCTGAAGCAGGGCAGTGATACAGTCTTTCAACATAATTTTCATCTTCAGGAATTTCTGTTACCAGTATGTTGGGTTTTCTTTGCCTATCTTCAATACTTATCCTTTTTTTCTCAAATTCTTTTTATCTCATTCTTCATTTTTTTATTTAAAAATTTTACTCTTTTCACTTCTCTTTTAGCGGAATTATCTGTTGTGTTTTTTGTTCTCATTGTTCTTTATAGTTTAGTCTTTGTTAGCTAAAATAATTCCTTCCTTTTGTTTTTACATCTTTTCCTGAATTCTGTCAGCTCATTTCTGACTTTTTCCTATTTCTGACGCTTGTAGTTCTTTCATGTCTTACATTATTTCCTTAAGGTCTTTTGGTTCATTTTGAAGTAATATGTTATAATTTTGATCTGTTTTGTGGACACCTCTTTCTGTTGTTTTTATTATTTGCAGGGTTATTAGTCTCATTGTCTTCTGTTTGTAAACAGTAATTTTGTATCAGCTTTGACTGTTGCTTATTTTTCTGTGACATTAGTTTCCTGAGCCTTAAGAATGAGGCAGGAAATGAGATTCAGGAAAGCTTTTCTAACTGCTCACAGGTCCCCTTCTGTTATTGTCTGTAGTGTTAATAAATACATGAGCTTGTTTTCTGACACTTGCAGGCTCTATTCTTTCCCTTCACATTGGATTGGACTTTTTCTTTCATTCTGTTCTTTTGTCTATGTCTATATATCCATTTCGATTCCATTCCCACATGTTTCTCCTAAGTGTGTGGCTCTGCTCTAAAGGGGAGGTCTGTGTTAGTTTTGAGAATTCCAAGGGCTAGAAAGATCTAGCCTCTCCAGTCATTCTTACCACAGGCCCCGTTTATTCACTTGGTGTTGAAAAATCAACACTTGCCCGGTTTCAGCTGCCCTTCTCAAGCTTGCCCACTGCTTTCCAGTGTGTACCTGTTGGCTGTTTGTTCTCAGGTCCATCAAATCCTGCCTAGCTGTTTCTTCTTCCTCCTGTACAGATCCTGCTGTACAGGTTTTGTGGCTATGGGTGGTTTATCTCCATCACTTATATTTTGGGGTTGGTGGGGACACCTTATCACCTAGTTCTGTTTAAGTGTTGTCCGTGGGTTTTGCTATATAGTTGCATGGTCAGGTTTTATGGGGTGACTCAGATGGATTGCAAACTATGTTGCCACCGCCATTGTCTTCCAAAAATTCTGTGTCTGGTTTCCAGTATTGTGGAAAAGCTTCTTCGTCATTGGCAAAGCCCTAGACAGAACGAAACCAGTAAAAGGTGGCAAGAAATAGGATTCCTATTAAGAAGAAATGGAGAAAAGCATTAGTTGGTTATCCAGTGCCTTCAGTGTAGGCACTGAGAGTAAAGGAATGGTGTTGGTATGGGGAGAGCTGCTTTATTTACTTCTACTTAATAAATATGAGCTTAGTTTTGCATTATGAGAGTCAAGAGGACTTGCAGTAGTTTGGACGTGTTACTAGAGCCAGTATGCATAGATCTCAAACCACTTCAGGCTTAATAACTTGCAATGTTTTATTTTGTTTTAAATAAAAACACTCCATTTCCACATTCTCAGCTCTAACATACTGTGTTCCTAAGGATCTCAAAATATTTGACAGACCTTTTATTGTATGCATCTTTTTTTGACCTGGAGATGCAATGTAGGATTTCAGGTATTCCGTATTTCACTAATATATATGATGGGATTGGTATCTCTGGGTGAGAAATTGGTAAGAATCCCAGACCCTCTATTCATGCTCTCCTGTGCTGGCCATGTTGCTTTCCCGGCATAGGAGATCGAGTTTGTCTAGCCCTCTCTTGGAAACAAACCCAGCCCTTTACCAAGGGGAAAAGTGAGTGTGCCTAAACTTTTGCCCTTTCTCCTTCTCGCCTGAAGGGCTTTCTTAGAATCCTGACTTTGTGAGTGTTTTCAGACAGGTGACTATCCATGTTTCGTTTGAACCAGAGACTCAGGGAGCCAGGGAAAACATGGCATGGATTTCCAGGTGAGGAGGTCTGTGGCATTGGAAAACATGGGGGAACGAGGGTGAATTTCATTTCCAGATGGAAACAGTGCTTTCTAAGGACTTGTCAGATAATTAGCAAAAGAACTGTGTTTTCATCAGTGGCCTGGAACAATGTTCAAATGGGAATTTAAAAAAAATTTTTTTTTATACTTCTAGGGTTCCACATGGCCCAGTATTTTTTCAAAATCACATTCAAAGAAAATACACTTCAGAAACTAATGGCAGTTTTTAAAACACACTACTCTTTACTTGTATCTCTTTAAGATAGGGATCTGATTTCTAATCCTAGGCCACACAATGATAATCAACTTTTCACTCATCTCCAATGCTCTCACCCCACATCTATTCCATAGCATCGAACTCTCTCAGTCTTCCCCAGAACTTTCCCTGACATCCACCCTGCAGGTCTTTGTACATGAGTATCTCCACCATCATTCTCTGCTGTGATGAGGCACCAGAAATTACCACCGGTGTCCTCACACCTACCGAGCTGCTCTGGCAAGGCTGGGAGACCTGTGGCTCCACACGGCTTGGTCTTCCCTTGTTGCTCAAGGGGGAAGCTGGCAGGACCCCAGGAATTCTATTCTTTGCTTACTCTGAATGCTTTTATAGCCAGTAAATCCAGGGGAGAACTACTCATGAATAAAGATCTCCTCCTTTATATATTTAATCAATAATGGAAAGTGCATTTGAGAAAGCTGCCAAATGAGAACCTGAGTCAGTGATAGTGGTGAGAAAGAGCAGAAGAGGATGGGCAAAATCATTAATTGCCAACCCAGTGGGCGGGCAGAGCTTCCAAAAAGCAGGCCTCTAAGGGAAGATGGGAGAATGACCCTGTTTTTTGCAGAAGCAGAGTGTGTGGTTCAGGGTCCTGGTGCCCATTCAGGAAAATTCAGGTTTGCTTCTAGTCCTTTTAAAAATGCTTCAGTGTCACCTGGGGTGTTTTAAAACTAGGGGAAAGATGGGAAAAGTTGACGGAGTGTGACCAGGGATGGTCAAAAGCTTACAAGTGGTCCTAGAATATAGAAGAGTAAGGTTAGAGAAAGGCGGTGTGGCTCAGGTATGCAGGCAAGTCAGCAACAGAATGGTCCATCAGGAGCAACAAGAAGGTCTATAAATCTAGAAGGTATCATGGGGGCTGGGAGGGCATTTGTAGCTGAGACTCTTGGGCAGTACTGGAAAGACCAAGGCAAATATTTTGTTTTAGAGAAATGGAGGTCCTGGGTATGACAGGCATTCCATGCCAGAGAATTGCATAAGAATGCTGTGACCAGAAATGAGGTCTAAAACAAGGAGACTGGTCACAGGGAATAAGGCAGAGCCTAGTTTTCAGAATCAACTGACCAGATCAGAACTGGACCTTAGGAGAACTGAGTGAGGCAGGGCCTCCAAAGTACACAGCGTTTAAGTGCCAGGTACTCGTAGGGGATGCTGCCCAGTGCTGAGTAAGAGCATGGGTCGGGTTAGAATCCTAGCTCGGCAACCTCCTGCCTTTGTGACCTTGAGAAAGTTAGATAACACTGGCCTAGATTCCTCTCTCTAAAAGCAGGTTCTAGTCATGGACATTACATGGTCTGATTGTTTCTGGGCAGTGGCACTACAAAGTAGGGCTGTAAACATGTTAGCATTTCTTCTTCTCCTACCACCACCACTGCCACCATCACTGTATCTCACCAACCCACTCATGACTGGCCCAGAGCCCGGGCTGCTGATTCTGCAGATGAGTGTTGGGGAGATAGAGGCACAAAATGCACACACTTATACAAACAAGATGGCTTCAACTTACTCAGGTTTGTTTGTAAGTCAGCTGTTTGCCCCTTAGAACCACTGTCCATAAAAGTTATACGATAAATATGAAGTATAAACCCTGGCTGTTTTTCCAGGCTGGTTCACCCATGCCTTTTTATTCAGGGAAAGAGGCTAAACATTGAGTCGGCATGCGGCAGCACCACCATCTTCACTCCTGCTTTTAGGGATGACCTTAAAAGGAAAGGACTTGTGAGAAGAGAAGTGGTGGGAATCCCCCTTGAGATGAGACGAACTCTCAGAGGCCACATGAGAGCTCTCCCAGAGATCTACGTCTCTCTTGGGAGCAGTGCTATGACCCAGCTCCTGGTGAGTTGCACCAAGCTCCCCAGAATGGAAACCCAAGAGATTTAGGGTTGAGAGCTTGGGAGAAGGGGGTGACTGGACCTCTTTACTGTTATGCATTATCCTCATTCTTTCCCCTGCTTCTGCGGAAGCAGCTCCACTGAGTGGGTGTGTCTGTTCCTGCCACTTGCCCGCTGTTGTAAGAGAATTAAAAGTCCCATCTGAGACTGTGATGAACAATTTAATGATGTGGCTGTGAATTAGGGCATAACAGCAGAATTGTCACTTCATTTTCGGGCTTAGATGAGTTGAGCTGACTTTATCCTGCCTGACCGGGAAATAGGCCCCAACATTCAGCTCTATCCAGGGGCAGGTAGAATTCTCCAGGAGGGAGAGGAGGAGGAAGAACAACTGTTCTGAACCAGACGAGAGGCAGCAGAAAAGCCTCAGATTAAATGGGACCTGCAGCAGTGCCCAATTTGTCCCGAATCGTTGGAGAAGGAGGAGCTCTAAATCAATGCATTTTTTAGACAACTGAAAGCAAATGCTTTTTCCCAAAAATGGAAACTTCTAAAAGCACATTCATCATTGTTCCATGCTGTAATGGTGTTGTGTCCCAAGGAGCTCTTGAGGCATGTAAGGCTATTTGCCCTGGCACTAAATGACCCCCGACTCATGTGTTTTTCTATCTGGGGACTCCTTTGTCTCTTTTTTGCTGCCAGCGACCACCTCTCAGTGTGTCATCTCCCCACATCTCCCACTCTGCTGGCTCGTCTTTGAGCTCTGCAGGAACTAAAGGTTAGCAGGGAAATTGAGAAAATCAGTCTGTTAAAGCAGTATCCATACATTTCATTAGATCCTAAAGCAACAGAGTTGGAGTAAGGGTGGTTCTTCCTCTTTGCCCTCTATTTGTCATAACTGCCACCCACCTCACCAAAACACACACAGGAACACACACACACATAAGTTGGAGACCAAGGCCCTCACTCACAGCCTTGTTCTGTATCCCATTCCCTGCCATTACTGCCCTTACACACAAGCCACCAGGGTCCCCGGCACAGACCCTATCTTTTAGTGGGTGCTGCTCTGGCCCTCCTATAGCCATGTCCCTTGCCACAGGGCCAAAGAAAGAGTCTGTAGAGACTCTATGCCCCCTCTCTGAAGACCATGTTCTAGGTACCTGGGACTCTAGGACTCCCTGCCTAAATGGTCCTAAGCCCACATCCAGGGCCTCTTCCATGCATTTGTCCCCTGGAGGGTGGACAGTGCTACTGGTGTGTACAGAGTGGCTTCTGGTTGGAGGGGTGTGGGTGGAGCTGGGATATGCAGGTACAGGTCACATGGACATGAGACCCAGCCCACCCCCCCACCCCCAAAACCTGGAATGAAACAGGGCTGGGGTTGGGAAGAGAAGGGGGGACTTCCATGTGTACTCTTGCCAAAGCCACACAAATCTTAGGCGTGGACCAAATCTCTGCTTTATATGAAGGCGTTTCAATGGTTTTGTGCATGGCCTGTCCAACATACTTCTATCCTTTTGTGTTCTTGACTTCCTCAAAGCCAAGTTCCTTCACCTGCACTCCAGATCTTAGCTCTGCCCTGAGCTCCATGAATACTCACAAGTGTGCTGATACTAACCACATCAAACATGTAACTTGCCAACTCAAGCCATTCCCCCCCAACCTCTGCTGTCCTAGAGGCACCGAGCCTAGGAAACCCAGACCTCCATTCCTTTCCAAATCTGAGTCTCTTTTCCTTCCTATTCTGTCAGCATTACCCTTTAGGGAAACCAGCTGCTCCCTCTTTGGTATCCAATTTTAATTATTTGATGAGTCTGAGAACTTTAAAAAAATACAAAGTCCTCTGTAAGGTATATCTGCAAGACAGCTTATCTTCTCTACCTAAAATCTGAGGAAGAGTAGCACGGGGTGAGAGCAGTGCTTTTCATATCTCACCAGAGCAGACACATTTCTCAAAGGGCACCTAATCACCCACGAGCTTTCTCTTGCTCAGAGGGTTGCCACTTGCAGCTCGTCTATTCTAGGACATCCTGTTCCATTTCTTGACTCCTCCTTTTCTCATCCCGTTACCTGGAGCACCTCTTCTCTTGAGCGTCGGGTTAGTCCCTCATCCAGCCCCTACTCCTTAGGTCCGTGCTTCATGCTGCAGTGAGACACAAATCAGGCTGCCTCGCCCTTTGCTGAAAAGTCCTACAGTGCCCTTCCCATGCAGAAGAGGGCCCCACTCCTTGGTAGGGGTGCCGGGCCCTCCATGACCTGGCTTCTCCATCTATCCAGACTCACCTCCCATCATTCCCAGTCCCAGCAACCTCAGCTCATATGTGATCCCCTCCCATATCCTGCCAATACTTGCTTGGCAAGGTTTGTTTGTGCTATTCCTCTGCATAGACAACCCTCACCAGCACCCACCCCTTCACTGACCACCTCCTTTCACATGACCAACTTCTGGTTGTCTCTTGACACTGAGCTCAGGTATCACACCTTCTGACCTCCTCCTATCTCCTAGCAAAGCCCCTCTACTGGACTCCCACTGTACTGGTGAAGCCTCTCTCTTAGAATGTACTACATTGCACTGACTTATCTACTGATGTGCCTTTAAGTAACTTTAAGTGCCTCAAAAGTAAGGACTGAATGTTTTTCACTTCTGGGTTCCAGCACCACTATACCCACAACTGAATAAATGTTTACCAAACAGATCTAAACTGAGAAGAGTATGTGGATTTTTCTGATACTTATTTCTTCACTGGTAATTCACTCAAATAAAGATACCTACCTAGAGATCTGTTTGCTTATTTCTGGGTTCCCTGTAACTGAGGCTATTAGAAGTCTAACTACGTTGATCAATCTTAACCAAATAGTTAACTATTACACATTTATTGAGCATCTGCTATGTGCCAAGTATTGTGGACAATTATACTCTGAGAAACAAAAATAGCCCCTGCCTTTGAAATTATCCTTGATGATTTTTCTGGAAATTAAAAATAACATCATTTATAGCAGAATATTTTTAATAAAAAGGACACCAGAAAAATTCTCTTTTTTCTTTTAGTGTCTGAAAATGTTTGATTATCAGCTTGTCTAAGTTTCCCAAGCCACAGGGTTCTGGCTTTTGTTTGGCAGCCATGGTCTGACTGAGAGGACAGAGAAAATCAAATAAAGACAAAGTGTCATAGGGGAATCTGTATTTTCAGGCAATAAAGTACTCTAGAAGTTAGAAAAGCAAATGCAGGCTAAAGCGGAGAAAGGTGAAAACCCATTTCTTTTCTTCTTTTGAAAAAAAAAATGGGAACGACCCACTTAGAGAGATCTTGGGGAATAAATGTGTTCCATGGCAGTGATTATGTGGCCCTGTGTCGGTGGTTCTCAAATAGGGGCAACACACCAGGTGACATCTGGAGACATTTTTAGTTGTCACTTATTGAGAGAGGGGTCATCTGCTGGCATTTATCTGTCACGTGGAGGTCAGGGATGTGCCCGACAACCTACAGTGCGAGGACAGACTCCTCCAACAAAGAATTATCCATCCCAAAATGTCATAGTGCCGAGATGAGAAACCCCACCCTACACTGGGGCGGGGGACGGGACTGACATTAACTACATTCCAGAATTCCACAAAACAACCGACTCCATAATGATTCTTGGGAGTCACAAGCTGGGACTCTGACAGAGGCAGGAACAGAGCTCATGGATGATTTTTATACTATAATTACCTTTTAAATTCTCTCACCCTCCTTTCCCTTCCCCGCCCCCAGCTGCCTTTTTTATTTTTAAAGGAAATTAAATAAACAAGAACAACCCCCAAAATACTCTTCGTTTATGTCGTTGACATTTTTCTTTTTTCTTTGCTCGTGAAGTAAAGCACAATATGACGGAGAAGGAATATCATCAAGGCGGCTGCTAAGGCCTAGTGGTGGCTCACGGAGCACAGCAAAGACCTGGCCTATGTGAACTACTCAGAGAGCCAAACACCTCAGACAGAGGAAATGCATAGGTAGAATACAATCGTCCTAATTTGTTAATTGTGCTTTCCCCATGGTAGATAGATTTCTGGGATACTTATTTAGACACACTGGTAAATGTTTGAAGTAAGACTATTGCAATCCATATTGTTCTTTTTTTCCCCTGTGAGGGTCAGATTTCTTCTGTCAATAACAGAGGCTCAGTTCTCCTTGAGCACCAAATTACACTTCCTCATAAGAGATGAAAATGCCACATTTTCCTTGAGATCTTTATTCTACATGACTTTGCTAATGACTAGAGTAAAATTGAGAAGTTCAGGAAAAGGAAATCTCTCCCTCCATCAAAGTGAGTAAACAAACCAAAGGAAAACTAGTTGCCAGAAGCTAAAATGGCTTAAAAGGCTTAGAATATGTTCCATAAACCTGGAGGGTATGTTAGATCTATGGTTGGACTCCTTGCTTATCCACCCAATTATCCCTACAGTCTGGCCAATGCTGACAAAATCTTTTGCCGTTTTGTTGTGGATTTTTGTCTCTTACTGAAAAGATGTAATGCAAATGCTTATCAAATCTCTCCAGTCTGAACGTGCCCCTTGTTTCCCCACCACCACCACTCAACTCATCTGTACCGGGATAGCCCACTTTAGCATGCTAATTCACATCTCCAAAGCCCTCACCCATTTCTTCTTTGTCTGAAATGCTTCCCCTACTTATCCACCTGGAGAACTTTTCACTTTCAAAACCTGGCTAAAATAGCACCTCCACAGAGATTTTCCTGATCTACAATTTCCTCCTCCCCACACATATTCTGAGTCTATGTAGTGAATACTGTCAGTACCTCCCTCATAAATCCTGGGACTACCCAGAAGCCACCTGGAGATTCGGTGGACGATTACGGTACACATCGGTGGCTTTGTTTCTCAAGCATCTGTGTTGACTTGAGCAGCTTCTCTGACCACAGGAATATGTCATCCCCACACAGAACAGGCAAAAGGGCCCAGGAGTTAATGCCCCAGAAACAACCCTTATCCACTGAGGGGCAGGAATTCACTGATAAACACCCCCGCTTCCTTATTTTCAGATGGAACGATTCCAAAGGGGGCTTTATACCATGTCTCAGAGAGTTCCTAGTAGAACTGAGCCCCCATTGCCCACAGCCTTTCCACACTTTTTAATGCTCTCTTGACTGGCTTTTCTTCTCTCTGTTTCACTCTCTCAGTCCTTCATCATGCTTGCTTGGATAACCTCTCAAATAAATGAATGGCACCCAAATCCTTGTCACAAGGTCTAGTTCTTGGGAGAATCCAAACTAAGACAGACCTGTACAAAATTCCTATACAAGTACTAACCTGTACAAATTATCATGTAACTGCTCTGTGTTGTATTTATTTGTTTCTGTGTGTCTTGGGTGTCTTTGTTGAAAGCAAGCACTAGTTACTTATCTTCATTTATGTCCAGTGCCTAACAAATGGCTTACCCTCTACAAATGCTTGTGGAAGTGAACTGAGGGGGAAAGAGACCAAGAGGCTGGAGGGACCATCTGCAGAAGTTCTGCAAGGGTGGACCATGAATACGAGAATGAAGAGAAGGAAGTTAAAGAAACTGAGCTGTCAGAGAAAACCAGATTAATTAATGAGGATTGAAGACCTCCCAGAAATGGCAATCAGAAAACGCTCCTATTGAGGAGGATCTTCCAAGCAGACAGAAGTGGTATCATAAAGGAGTGGAAGGTGGACCCTAGAGTGGGGAGATAATCCACATTGGCATTTGGGTTGCCAAGGAGAGGGGACAGGTGGTGAAAGGTGTAGACTAGACTGAGCACAGAGGCAAGATGAACTAGACCAGATTCAAAATTTAGGAGTTTGAAGAGGTTGAAACCTCCATGAAACAAAAAGAATCTAGACTAAAAACAAACAACTGGCATTTGCAAACTCAACTTTCCTCCTCTGTTTTGTTCTGCTCAGGCCTTCAGTGGGTTGCATGAGGCCCACTCATACTGGGGAGGCAATTTGCTTTATTTGGTCCACCAGTTCAAATGCTAATCTCTTCTGGAAGGATTCTCACAGACACACCCAGAAATGATATTCAATGAGATATCTGGGCCTCCTGTGCCCTAGTCAAGTTGACACATAAAATTAACCATCACACATAGTAAGGACTTGTTATTAACCTTATTTGCTTACTAACTGTTGTGAAGATTAAATTAAATAATGTATAAAAAATTCTAGGCCAAGTAATGGTCCATACAAATCAATAATAAACACTAGCTATTACTTTTATTATTTTATTATTAATGTTGAGATTATGAACTAGTGCTATGACAATAGAGAGCTAGAGATGGAATCTTGTCAACAAGGTCAGGCTGAATATAAACTGATAAAAACACTTCCCAAAAATAAAAGAGAGGGAGAAGGAGGCTCTTTTTTCATTGTATCAGAGGAGTGGGAGGTAAGCAAGCCAGCCAATTTATTTTGAAATATTATAATAAGATTAAGAAAAACAGGTATATGGTGAGAATGCTTTCATAGGTTTTAAACTCCTCAAACTCCTAAAATTGAGTATCCTAATTTTTTTAATGCATAGGGTGTATTGTCAATGCAAATCTTTGCAAAACTCAGTGATTTCTTTCTAGTCTAGATTCTTTTTGTTCCACGGAGGTTTCAGAGCTTGTCCTTTTTGAATCAATGAAACGTCACTTAGTTTTTTTCCCTTTACCTGAACATAGAAGTGTGCTTACCTTAAAATCAATCCAAAGCAGAAGACGTCCAGGCTTTGAAGCCTCTGGCCCTGCTCAGGGCGACCTTGGGCAGCAGCTGGGCAGCCAGCCTTGGGAACGGCCCCTTGCTGTGAATCTGGGCCTCCGGGTGACTCCAGGACTGTGACCCAGGCTACGGGTCACTCACAACCGAAGGGCCCAAAAAGGGGTGAGCCAGAGTACAGCCTCATCTCCCGCACAGAATATGCAGACACAAAACAATGAGAGCTTCTCTTCCATTGTGTCAGAACAGCTGGAATTTTTATGAGGTGACTTTCAAGGTTATGGCTGGATGAAGCGTTAAATACCCCTCACAGGACCAATTAGTGAGTAAACACTGACCAAGACGGCATCTTAAACCCCATGAACTTCCCCAGCGGAAAGTAGTAAGTAATGACTTGTGCAACCCTGTGACATTATCTTCTCCCCCCGTCCCTCCACACCCCCGCGAGTGAAGTGGTGGCCCTGAGGCCGGTGTTCACTCATCACGTGTTGGTGTCCTTCGCAGACCCCCTGGCCCAGTGCTCTGTGAGCCTCTGAGGGCTGGCCTGGAACTAACTGCACGAAGGATCTTATTTCTTTTCCATAACACTGGGGATCACCACTTACACACCAGAGTAGGAACTGCCTCAATCATCCAGTTGAAAACAAACAGAACCCTGTGGGTAGTTAAGAGGTTTATTTCCCGTTGCTCCCTCTGGATCAAGGTCTGTGTGAGAGAGAACATGCTACCACCGCAGTTTATTGAGACCCATGTTGAAGAAACAAGACTAAATTTTAAAGCATCATCAGCTTTTTGAAGCTAGATTTGTTGATAGATACAATATTGACCTCACATATCTTGATAACAAAATTATCAGTGTACATGCCCTCTTGTTTTTCTTCTTTCTCTTTCTCTTCTCTCGTGGAAATGGGGGAAATGAGCTACACAGGAAGAACAGGACATTCAGATCACCCAGCCAATAGGAGGGTGCTCAGTCCATGTCCCTTCATCATGTACCATTCAAACCAATTTATGGGCACAAATGGCCTGCTGACATACCATGGTGCATATCTGTGTTGAGAACCACATTTGAACGGTACTCCTTGCTGGGATTCCTTGCTAGACTGACTGTCTCAGGGGGCTTACAGCTTCTAAGAGAAAGCAAACTTTTAATTTATTGAAGATATTGAAGTCTGTGGAATAAATCAGGACCAGCAATAAAAGAGAGAGAAAAAAATTTAGGATCCTGTGGGTCAGTGGAGTTGTACTGTTGGACAGTATTGTGAGGATTCTAGTCAAACATAATCCAGTGCATTGGTACTGAGTTTTGTGTCTAATTCTATTATTCTTCATCATTTAATTTTGGATAAGTAACTTAAATGAAAATATCTTGGACTGGACAGAGCCATATTTCTGGAATCAGGCAGATCTGTGTTTAAATCTGGACTCTGCTATTTAAATAGATAGTGACCTTGGGCATGTTAATTAACTTCTCTGAGCCAGTTTCCTGGTTGAGCAAATGGAGAGGGTAAACCTGTCAAATGGTTTTATGAAGAATAAATGAGATGGTGTGCATCAAATGCCTTCTACTTCCCCTTGGTTTCTTTTTCCAACTTAAAAAGATTAATTATAGCTGCCATCTTACCTGTCTAATTATTGTTTAGGAGGATTAGTTAAGATCAGTTAATGCCTAGAGACTGGTTTTAGTGAGTATAATAGTTTGCAATAAAACTATTATTATTAAGACTTAAGTAGGGCAAATGCCTAGGGCCCTGAGAAATGGGTGGGATTCATATGCCAATTCTGACCTGAGACCCTAAGCCCGCTAGCCCTCTGTGTGTCCGCGCCCCCAGAGCGCACTGGGGCTGGACAGGGCAGTCAGTGACACTATCACCAACATCTTGGGCAGCTGTCATGATGTTTTATTCAATCAACAGTCATCACTGAGTTTGTAGAATGTATTTTTATAGGAAAATATTCAAGGACATGTAAGATTTGTCTGACCGATGTTAAAATTTCCTGATTTCTAAGGCTGTATGATATAGTACATGAGTACAGATATTCAAATGCAATGATTTTGGTGGTCTGTTTCATAAAACATACATGTATATGTATATATATACCAAGTTCAAATTCCCTTTTTGATATTGTCAAAATAGGGAGTCCTTAACTATTTGGTTTAATAATTTCTAGGCACCAAAGAAAAATATGTGTGCTTGTGTATTTGTGGGGAGCAGGAGCTCTGTTTATAGTGAATTTCATGAACATTTTAAAGTCAGATAAGTGTAAAAAAATTCAGAGCTATCTTTTCACACACACAATTGTTGGTATATCAATATTTTTTTAAGTAGATCCCAAGAAATTTTCTTCCTCCTATCCATACCAACTAAGACTATAACAATTTTTCTCACACTAAACATTAATATTTCAAAAGATTTCTTTTCAAGGATAACATCTACAGCAATATCAACCTCTAGGATAAAGAAGGATTCTTTTATTCCTAAAATAAAGTGTGTATTCTTCAGTGTGCAGCTGGAAGCCTGGGGCTGCCTTACAAAGCTGTCCCCAGGGACCATACCCAGAATAATCCCACGGTGAGACTTTAGAATGTGAAGTTCCAACAGGGACCTTGTCTATAGAAAATCCTTTTTTTTATGAAAACAGCAAAGTGTCAAGGACCCCAAACATTTCTATAGTTTATAGTTATCAAAGTACACATTTATTTCACAATTAACAACATACTGTTAAATAGCTTTTAAATTTTTATTCTTATTACTTCTTAAAAAGCCTCCCAGATTTATCCTGCAAGCAAATGGGCCAGTTGTTGTTTAATAATAATCTAAAAGTGCAGAATTTTGTCGGTTTAACATGGTCTTAATTTTTTGACTATGACATCGCTTTGTCAGCTGACATGAAAACTCTGAATGGCTGGAGAACTTAGTTTAGATCCTTCGTGTTATCAAAAAGAGGCACGTGTTAAGCTTACAGGGCATTTTAAACTTTCTTTCTCAACTTCTCATTTCAGTAAGATAACACAGATAAAAGACCTAGCATATACCTATAGTAAAAGTTAGTTATCTTCTACATAAATGAAAATTCTCCTTGTCTTGCTGAAATCTCCTTTGGTTTAAACACCAAAAGGCAATAAGACATTTCCTTAATGGAAAGGTCAGGTCAAAAGGCTAGGAAAAATACAGAAGTAGAGGTCTAGAGCTGGACTGGCTGAAGCTGTGCTCAAGTTTCTATTCTTCAGCTCTATGACCACACATCACTTAGAGTATGGCATTCCTACTTTTAAGATCCTCAGTGCTGAGATTTATTGGGAACTTGGGAATTTGCATCTAAACTGAAGGGCCTCTACCATAACATAACCAATGTTGAGGAATAGGATTTATAATCCTCTAGAGAACCTTAATTATTTGGCCACTACATCATTTTCATTAACTGGAATGAAAACTGGATAGTTTTGAGAACTCAGTGGTAATCATACAGGATATACTGACATCTGGTGGCATTGATTAAGCAAATGCTTATGAATTCATAAGCAGGGTTGTAATTAAAATGGTTGACTGGGTTATTAAATATTCAGAATTCCTTGGGAGCTTTTCAAAACTTTATTTTAAAAGGCTTTGTTTCTCCCCACTATAATATTTATGATCTAGCCTGGTCTATTCATTTAAGCCTTTAGTAAAATTATGTTTTAACTCAAAGTTGATTAATCCTAGATTAATAATGATAGGTATGAACTGTTGATTAATCTAGGACTCCAATTTTAATAATGAGGCCTAAATGGTAAGCAATTTTATGGGGTTTTTGATTTATAAAGGAACACTTTAACATGGAATAAATATGATTCTTTTAGTTTCCTGCTTAGAAGCCAAAAGCACAGGGCTGCCCACAGTAAAAATGGGGTGTGGCATGTACAGTTTCATGCTACTAAATCATTTGACCTTTCAGAAATACATCTAATCAAATCTAAGAGAGAATTACCACTGTCTCATTTGCTTGACTCTCTCCAGAGTTGTCCATCAAGAGAAGTAAAAGAAAAGTTTCCACCCTGCTTTTCAGAGTAAGAAATGAAGACAGATTTTGACTCATCCAAACTCAGTGTCAAGTCCATGAATAGAATCCGGGAGTTGCTAAGTTTTGGTTCTTACCACCTTTTGATGTGTGTTTCCATTTAAAATGAGTGACATGTAGTCAGTTGTCATGGTTTTTAAAAGATCTCTGTAAGGTCTGGCTTTTGCATCAGATCCTGGACTAAAATCATGTTTAAATTTTGTTTCCTCTCATCTTTTCCTGGTTTTGATTATTTTTTAAGAGTAGTTGATGGTCTCATGACACGAGCCTTCTATTTTGTATTTTGTGTCTCATGTTTTGAATTTTATATGAAATTGTGGGTTTGATCTTTGACCTCTGTTTACTATAATACTGATTTGCCACTAATTTGATAGCAAGCCATAGGGATCTACTGTAAACATGCTGCTCACTTTACACAGCTCTGTTTTACTCTTAAGTGAAGAAATATGTGTGTAGAATATAATTGAGAGGCTCTTGCAGAAGTAATAGAAACCACATAAATATTCAACTTCCCAGGTAGCACTCAGATTAATATAATCACTTTCTGTGATAGAAGGACCCAGTAAATTGGGAGGAAGTTATCAGTGTAAATATGTATAACCTTGCATTTAGTTTTACCTTGGTCAATGTACTCATCCAGAAACATGAGAAATGATAGCTTAGACCACACAGCCCTGTCCAGCTATCTGGAGCTCTGAACCCCAAGAGTGCTGGTCACAGGTGTGGTCACTATGGAAGCAAGATGAACCTGAACCATTTCATGCACTAATCCTGGGGATAAAGTGGGGGCAGTGGTGCGAGGGTCAGTGTAACTGGGCAGGAAATACCCAACACAGAGACATGGGGGAGAAGCCCCACCTATGAGTGATGGTGGCAGAAAGGGAGCGTCATGAGGCCTAGTCAAGCCCACATTATAGCCAGTGCCAAACCTGTGAGGCAATACTTCCTCTTGAACTGTTTTCCTCCTTTATCAGGGTTTCCAAAGGCGACAACATTAGTTCTTAATCCCACAACTAAAGAGAAAAGACCTTGGCGGAGCTCCAAGGAAGGTTTGCCTCAAGGCAACGGCATTGCTTGGTGCCGGCCAGGACGACAGCACTGGCCTCAGGAAGGTAGGGATACGGCAAGGCCAGCATTTGGGGAAACACTCTTTCTCATGCTTCCTGTTAATGTCAACTGCCTGTGAGTTGCTGGCCTAAAGACGTAAAAGATACAAATGGGTCGTCTTATCAGTTATATTCCAAGTCTTAAATTTCCTCTGGACTGGTTTATGTTATGCCCAGTTTAAGGTCACTCAGCCCCTCTAACACACGGAACATCAGTTGCTATCCTTACAGAACTTTGATTCAATACAAAAGAATTTGCTATTAAAAATGCATTTGTGATATTCAACCTGGTCTTTCTTTTCCAATTTCATCTCATTTCTCTTAATCATATTCAGAGATAGCATGAGAATGAAATCATTTGTTCTTCAAGCAAATATTTGTTGGGTCCCAGCCTTCCTTATGCATTATGCAAGGCGTCATGTGGGGGAAAAGAAATACATGCTATGTAGATGTTCCCTCAAAGAGCCTGTGGTTCCTTTGAAGACCTGGGGCACACACATGTGCAAAGTAAAAGAACAGTCAAGAATCACTGTACAATTCAACAAGGCAGGAGGTGCCACAAAGCATGGTAGGATTCTGAGGAAAAGGAATGGTCTTGACAAAAAGTGTGTGAATTCATAGGAGCTGAAGAGAGCCCTAAATACTGGAGCTCAGGAATGGTTTGCTAGCAGAGACAGTGAACTTGAATTCAAAAGGCAGCATTCCACTGGAGAAGGGGGAGACAGTCCATGGGCTAAAAGCCAGGAGGAGGTAGACAAGCTTAGGGCTTTTAGGGAGCAAGTCTAACTTAGAGGAAAAGATTCATGAACATGTCGTATGGTGCAGGAGAAGGGAGTTCCAGTCGTGACTCAGCCCCTTACAGCTGTGTGACCTTTAGCCGCTCTCTTAGCCAGCTACCCCTGAGCATATTCACCTGTCAGCTGGGACTACCTCTTCCTCTGACTTGCATGAGGGGCACCACAAAGATCAAATGAGATAATAGGCATGAAAATGTTTTGTGATACCAGCATAAGGGACAGATTATAGAAAGCCTGAAATGCCAGCTGGGGCTGACTTTAACCTTTGAGTAATAAGAAGTCATTGAAGATCTTTGAAGGAGTGAATGACATGATGAACAAGGGGTAAGGAATCCAACTCCCTTCTTCAACTCCTTCCTGCAGTCCAGCAATAGGTCTCCCTTCTCTGCTGACAATTTTCTGTGATGTCAATTCAACATCTCCTGCAGGTGCTGGGAGGGAAATCCATCCCAGCTCTGGGAAGGGCTGTGCACGCCTTGAAGCAATCATGCTATGTAAATCAAAGGTCTTGCTGCCCCTCACTCCTCCCATTCACTTGAGCATATCTATTGTTTTTGGAACTTCATCCAATTTATTCACATGTCAAGATGCTTCATACTGTGTACAGACATTCTTGTACCATATCACCAGAAAGCATCCTTGTTTTATGACACGCTGTCTTTGACCAGACAGCTCAAAAGATCATTAGCCCTTTTCCCCACTTCACTGCCCTGCTGAATCCAAACACACTTCTAAGCTTCTACAATCTTTTTAATATTATCCACCTTGGAGATGAATAGGTTTACTTTTTTCTTATGTTTGGATGTCACTTTAATCACTGCTAAAATTCATATTACAGAGTTTAACAGTCATGCCATTTTGCCACAAGTCAGAAAATCAGTAAATATCCAAAATCTTAATCAAATAGTTAATTTTTAGAAACATAGTATCCAATTGAGTCTTCCTTTCTTTGTTTGATACAATTGAAAGATCTGAAGAAATTAAAAGGCAACATTTAAAATCCTCTTTGACTTCAGGAGTGTTTACATGATTTTCAGTTCTTATTTGTGTAGGTATGAATGAATGAGTGAACTGAAATGAGTAGATCTGGAAAAGCGTATTTCTTTTTACATCATTCATCTCATTAAGGAGTCAGCAAACTTTTTCTGCCAAGCCAGATAGTAAATATTTTCAGGTTTGTGGGCCATATGGGGTTTGTCACAACTGCTCGGTTGTGCCACTGCAGCATGAAAGCAGCCACAGACAGTGCAAAAAATGATGGGTGTGGCCGATTCCAATAAAGTGTTATTTACAAAAATAGGCAGTGGGAGGATTTGGCCTTTGGGTTGGTCTAGTTCATTTGGTCTCAAACTCTGATGTGCCTCACAATGACCTGAGCAATTGTGACAAGAAAAGATGCCCAGACCTCAATTCAGATCCCATGGGTTTGGGCTGAGGCTGGAGCTCCCAAGTCTATTCTGATGTGCCAAAGTGTGAGAACCTCTGCTCTCTTCCCGTAAGAAATGCAGCTCCAAAGACTGTATTAACTGGTAAAATTTTGATAAGAGACTCATAAAAGGGAGACAAAAGAATCAAAACTGGCCCTGTGAAGATTAGCATGTTTGAAACTGAAAAAATAAAGCAATTTCTGCATTTCTAGAAATTTTAGGGACCAATCATTTTGATCCATAATTCTAGCTAGCATCAATTACTATAAATCACCTAAATGGTGACATTCATATAAATTACAGAACTATCACAACAGCTAAATAATATTTTGGATTTAGTCCTTATGGTATAAATTGAATTTAAACGATCTCAACTGCTTTTAAAAGGTTTATTAGCCTTTCAGTCTCTAAAATAGTTTACTACTATTATTATTAAAATGATCACAGCCAAAAAAATTACTTATTACTAAGAGCTTTACAGCCCATAAAATACCCATTGTTTTAGCATAACATCAGTTGATAGTTTATAAATCTGTTTCCAGACTTTTTCCAAAAGCTTGTTGAAAGCTACTCAGCAAAGTAATGAAAAGATAGAAAATACTTTTTTCCATATAGAAATTGAGAGGAGCATGGGTCCCACCCTGTACAAAAGCATTTCTCATGCAAAGAAAAACACTCAGATTATAAACAGATGGCCAATCGCATGACAATCAATTAAAATACATCAGGTGAGATCTGGTTCCAAATTTGAATTCCATTTTTGCTGGCTAACCCCCAGAGTTTCCTTCACAGTGGGATGAGCGGCTACATGGACCTGTGGGCCCCAGCCACTCCCTTTCCTAACCTCTCTGAATGGCAATTCAGAGACTGCTGCATAAGTCGTGGACTTGGCATAAGCAGAGAATGCAAGATGGGCTTGCATGAGTCTTGAGCCCGTCTGCCAGCTGGTGGTGATGGACGGGGGAGTGAACTATAGCCTTTCTTGGCTGGTGGATGGATTTCCATTTGGTGCTCCTTTGTTATTCAACTCAAAGGTAGTAATTTTTAAAAATTTTATTATTTATCTTCTTTCCTCTTAACAGTATGCTGCCTGCCTGGCATACTGTACAAATACAGACCAGGTTTTAAAAAAAAATCAGGGTTCCATTCTTGACTTTTAACATTAGATTGATGAATATTTATGCACAAATTGCCTCATTACCCTGCACTTCAATTTTTGATAAATGGGAGAATTACATTTTTAATGTATTTAATTACAAGACAATAAACAGGTTAATCTTGGCTGTAAGTCAGTTGGGGATTAGAACAGAGGAAATTCAATAATCTAATATTTTAAGTTGTTTTTGTAAGTGATACAAAGCTGTTTTAAATATGTGGTTAATGATGCAATACTTTAATGCTTGTATAATTAAGAAATGATTTTTGTATTTGCATTTGGCAAATATAAACTAACTTATAAATGCTTAATAACATAGTAATGATCTCTGTATGTGTCCAAATCCTCTTAAACCCAGAGCACCCCCTCTCAATGATAACACATTTTGTACTCTCTGGTTTTTATTGTGAAAAGCTGCTAATCCTCAGTTTGTCCTCACTAAAGCAAGTAGTAGTGATCTCACTGGTCTCGTTCAAAGCAAGGTAAGCCACTCGTGAGACCCATTCTGAAACTTCTAGTAACGCCTAACAAACCTTTCTCAGCAATGAACGAGCGTCCACCACACACCAGAACTGCCGACCCTGTTCCAGTGCATGGTCCACAGATACCATAGTATTCTGCAACTGGTTCTTAGAGGTCAAACTTGTAACTGGATTTTCCCCGAAGAGAGTGGAATAAAATGCCTTTATGTTTGCTTGATTTAGTTTTTCCCCCATAGAATTAGCATCATGGCTCAAGAATGTTGGTTTACTACCAAACTGATATTTTATCTTAAAGTCACAATACTTTTAAACAGTTTATTCCCCTGGATTGTACTCCCTCAGCTTGAAATCAACCCCTGTACTTCTCTCGTATTCTGATCCAAGAAGAAACACATTCATATTACATCTAAGATGCATCTCCCAGACCTCCAAAGGATGGCTTTCACTTTTGATCTCCACTTTACACAGCGAGTTGCTTATCCATATCTCCTACTTGAAAAGTGAAGGGATCATTAAGTAGTTGCTTAGCTTTCTGTGTAAAGTGCTACTATCCTCCTCCTTAAGAATAACATAAGGAGCATCTTGTTGAAACATTTCAGGGCCCATAAAATAAAATAAAGAACAAATCATTCATCCTAAAGGAAGACTTTTCATATGAATGTATACTTTTCCCCTTCTTTTCTTCCATTAAGCACCAAACAACAGTATATCAACATCTCAAATAAACAAGATTCGTCAGTTCCAAAACAAAGAAAAGGGAGGTACAAAGATTCTCTCCTGGGAGAATTTATGTCTTCAACTCTCTCTTCTCCAGGTGATAAACCGTCATTTTTTAAGTCATGTATTCTCCCTCCTCTATTGTATCTGCTGAAATCCTATTCATCCTCTGACACTTTTCTCCATATCTCATGTTTCTGATAATATTTTGCACGCAGATTAGTCTTCAGTTGTTGTATGATGGTTTCATATCTGTGTTTCGTGGCTTGCCCAAAGTCACATAATTAGTACACACTTTTGGGAAATTAAAGTCCATGGCTGCTGGCTCCCAAATTCTGGGATCTTTCTCTCCACATAATGCATCTCCTTGAATATTGTTCTTTGTTACTCTTTTCTCAGAAGAAGGGAGAGGATGTCCTTTCCTCAAAGGACTGTAACTTACATTTCACGTGCTACTTTGTTTCTCCAAGTTACATTCTTCTGTTTTTCTACTCTTTGGACTTCTTCGTTTCCTTCAGGAGCTCCTAATCCTCTGATTGCTCTTTCCAGTTTTGAAGTTCGCCAAATATTGTCTTTAGTCACCTTCTTTTGTGCTCTCTATATCGGTGACTTCATTTATGCCCATGAGTTCAACAACTGCTCAACTGTAGATGATTTAGCTCAAGCCTCTAGCCCTCAACTTTCTCAAGTTCTATTATTATGTATTATGGTACCTGTTTAACATCTACAATATGTTTTTTTAAAGATGATCACATCATTTTTCTTGAAGCAAGGAGTAAATGATGCCTAAGCAGAGGAGGCAAGGCCAGGCGAGTACCTTGACCTTAAACAGATGGAAAACCAACATTTAAGGATTGGGTCAGAATAGATCGATATTTTAAAACTACTGAAAAAATTGGTAGAAGAGAAGAAAGAGAAAGAGGGAAAGAGAGAGAGAGAGAAATCCTGAAGGAATTGCCTGAAAGCCAAGGAGGAGAAGTGGGAGGGGCCAAATACTGAAGAGGTCAAAGAGAATATTTCTTTATCTCTGGTACATGCCATCTATCTTATATCATTAATAAGGGATAATACTTACCATTAGAGAAAAAAAACAAAATTGATAGCCACTTCATTTTGGATTTTATAATTAGTTGCACCTGTCAGAGTAATAGTTCTCAAAAGATTGACAGAGTAGGAAGTCAGCAATATTAAATAGGATATAAAGCTCAATTCTGGGAATGTACTGAAGTGTTCCTTTTATGAGAGCAATAATTACTACTGTACTAGTCTCAATGCAATCTCTTTTATAAGGTTGTACTGTGTATATTTACCCTCCCATGCTAAAAAAATAAAGTGTTAGGTTTTATTAGCCCCAGGTAAACATTTAGATTTTATCAGAAAAAACAACAACAAACAGGTATTTCATGTAATAATATACACATTGCATCCTTGAAACCAAGTGTTTCCCATTTGGCCACTCTTTAAAGTCATTCACAACTAAATTGACAAATGGCAGAATAAGCCATTAAGCCATTCAACACTCCTGGGTACATTTAATCTCCAACCAAAGGTAATCAGCCCTTAGGAGGGTTTACATATTGCAGAATGAAAGCATCTTTATTTAGAGCAGATTTTTGCCAGCTGTGGTTTCCAACCTATTTGTGAGTTGTGAAATCAATTTTGTGGGTCACAAGCAACATTTTAAAAAAGAATGAAACAGAACAAAATTAAAATGTTGGCGTGCATGGCAAATTGTAAGGGTGTTATTTCATGAAAGTTGCATTTCAGTAAATGTATGTGTATATACATATGTGTGGCACTGAGTTACAATGTAAAAGATGTATCTTTCTGGTGTGTTACAGTCAAAAAAGTTTGAAAAACTGATCTAGGACAGTATAATATGCTTCCTGCTGCTTAAACACAAACAGCAGCAGGGAATCCCACCATACTATGCTACCTTACATCATCCTACCTAACCCTGAAGTAGCTGCTTTAAAAAAATACCCTGCCACTCTCCTCTGCTCCACCTTCAATACAGTTCATACACCACTGATTCTCAAAATGCTGTCCGTGGAACCCCGGAGGTCCCTGAGATGCTTTCAGAGAGTCTACAAGTTCAAGAGGATTTCATTGTAGGACTAGGGCATCATTTGCCTTTTCACTGGGCTGACAGTTGGGTGGGTGGAGCAAAGGCCAAAGGGGTAAAGCCGCTGGGGCCCTAGCGCCAGTTGAGGCAGTGGCACCAACTTGCAGCATTTGTGGATTTTTCTTAAAGTGCCAAATGAGCTTAAAAATGACCTTGACAGAGCAGCAGAAAGCGTTCATTTCATTAAATATTGACTCTTGAGCACATATTGTTTAAATATTCTGTGGGAGGAAATGGGAAGTTCTCATAAAGGCCTCGATGCAACCTGATTATGATGGTTGTCTCAAGGAAAGTGACTTTTGTTGTGAGTTGAATGAGGTGCTTTTTAAGGGCATGCCATTTTTACTTGAAAACAAACTATACTTATTCAGATGTGAGTATTTGGCAGACATTTTCTCTAAAATGAACAAAGTGAGACTATCGCTTCAAGGAAAACAACTGAAAGTATTTATTGCCAATAATAAAATTCCAGCTTTATAGTGAAAATGAAAATTTTAGAAAACTTGACAGTATACCAATGCTTAAAGAATTTTAGGATGAACTCAATGGTGATATTAACAAAAGTGATTGTTTGATATTACATAATGATATGTGCCAAAGTTTGGAAGATCTGCATAACTAGGTGAATCAATATTTTCCAAACAACCAATGTGCGATAAAAACACAAGATAGACCAGGGGATTTTAAAGGAATGAAGTACCAAAAGTCATTGGTATGGTTTCAGGATCCACCAACTTTTAAGAACCTAACCTTTAAGAAACTATCACTTGTTGAATTCTGGTGTCAAATCAAAAAGGAATATCCACAATTATATAAAAGGACCATTAAAACACTCCTCCCTTTTCCAGTTGCATATTTATGTGAAACCAAATTTTCTTCATCTATCTCAACCAAAATGATGTATCACATTAGAATGGATGCAGAAACAGCTATGGAACTACAGCTATTTTCTATTAAGGTAGAGATTTATCAAAATGTAAAACAATGCTTCTTTTCTCACCCTTCTTCAAAGTCTCTTATTTAGGTAATTACATAATGGGCTTATTATATTTGGTGAATAAATAAATTTAAATTTTTTGCAGCTCTAATTTCTAATACAATTAGCATTGATAGATGTAGCACTATAAACAAAAGATCTTTGGGGTCCTCAATGTCTTTTAAGAGTATAAAGCATCCTGAGACCAAACTGTCTAAAAACCATTCTCCGAGACCTTATTTGATTCCTCTCTCAAATATCACCAAATGCAAAAACACAAATACATATTAAAGCTTCAGAGTCAATAATCAATTATACTGTTTAAGAAGAGCTTACTAACTGGTATGAATAGGGGATATTTAAAGCCATTTCTGGGTATAAAAAATACATTTCCTAACTGAAGAATACTTAATATCCATGTCACATAGTAGGTAAGAATGACATAGGGCCCCAAGTAAGACCCTCAATGTTTTCTCTCCTGCTGATTATGATTTTAAAGTGTTCACTTCTAATTACTATACTGTCAAACTGGATATCATGCACAAACATAACCTTTCTTCATCAGCAGGATCCACAGTTCTAATCTGACACTTTAAATGCCTCATCTTGTCCGAGATGTTTATCACACATGATGCAAACTGCCTGCCAGTGCTCGCAACATCGAGAGTTCTTCTTGATGAAATGCCAGTGTGAGAACCCGTGTGCTCATGCCCCCAAAACACTGAACAGACATTACCCTGCGACGGAAATTCATATGAAATCAACATGATTTAATTATATTCATCACACTGAAAATCAAATTCTATGCCAGTGATACATGGCATTTGGAGCTTATTTTACAAACATTAACTAATTAATCTGCAAAACATCCCTGAGAGGCAAGACATAATGATATATGAGCTGACAACCTAATTATGTCTAATTATTCGTCAGACTTTCCCCTTCCAAGTGTTTTCTATTGCCAGTTCAGAGAAGTGGGCCTGCTACGTGCTTGAATCCAATGTGGAAATCAGCTATCACATATTCCATCGAGAATTCTCTTGCTGCAAGGCCCCCACATTTCCTTTTAGAACAGATCAACCCGTACCGTTTTCCACTGGAACATTTCATAGAAACTTAAAGCCCCCAAACATTAATCTAGTGCTGAACTCACAGTTCTAGATCTTAAATGACATTCTTTGCTCCTTTTTCACTCCCAAGAAATTTTGATTATTATCCGTAATGCTTTGACTGGTTATGCTCTACTGTCCTTTTTTCTTCCCACAGCATCTGTTGCCCCTATAAAGATACTTGCAAACACAGGCCCTAACATTCATGCAGTTTCTTTCCTCCAAATTTTGTAATCAGAAGGCCAAAGCAGCCCCCTCCGTCCTTTCTTTCCTGTTGCCGGCCTAGCTGGGATGCTTCTGGGGTTTCCTCAAGCTCCCCACAATCTCTCACTTCTCATTACATTGAAAGCTAGGCAACTGCATTCCATCTGATAATTTCACCTTGGCTTCTTATTTTTCTCTTCAGCAGCAAGTTGGGCCTTCAAAGTGAATGCCAAATGTTTTAAAACATTGCTAGCAAAGACATAGTGTGATGTGGGAAGTTAACCATTTTTGAGAAAAAAGAAAGATATCATGCAGTTACACTTAAAAATGCATAATTATTTCAGAAATGAGAAATAAATAACAATTCCTATAAGAACTGTAATAGAGTTCTCCGGAGAAATAGAACCAACAGGCTGTGTGTGTGTGTGTGTGTGTGTGTGTGTGTGTATGAGAAAGAGATTTATTTTAAGGGACTGGCTCAGACAATGGTAAGGAGTAGCAAATTCAGAATCTGCAGGTAGGTTGGCAGGCTGAAAATTGCAGCAGAGGTCAATATTGTAGTCTTGAATCTGTAGGCAAAATTCCCTCTTCTTGGAGGGAACCTCTTGGTCCTAGGCCTTCAACTGAATGGATGAGGCCCATCCACAGGACAGAGGGTAATCTACTTTACTTTACTCAGTCTACTGATTTAAATGTAATTGCATCTAAAAAATGCTTTCTCAGTAACATCTAGAGAGGTGTTTGACCAAACAGAGTACCAGAGCCTAGGCAAGTTAACATAAAATTATCCTCACAATGGCCCACCTTGTTTGAGAAAGCATTAAACACAAAGTATCTGTATTTTTCATCTTTGTAATCTTACCAGCTAACAAAGTACCTTCTATATTAGGTGTTCACTATTTATCAGTGGTCAAATAAATTAATGTGTGCTAGATCTGTGTTTCCAATAAAATTGTAAATTTGAGGGCAATACTTCTCTTGCATTTCCTGTAAATATGGCAATCATAAAACCTAAATTTTCCAGTGTTCTACTAATTTCGCATGTTCTGTCCTATTGTCACACGTGTATCTTGGTTTTTAATTGTAGAAAACATGGTTACCATATCTCTAACAAGTAGTTTCATGCTGAACCACAGTCCTTAAGTCTCACAGAATACTTACTGATTGAAATGGAATTTCCAGCCAGTGGACATTTTATTTAAAATATGACAAAATACAACTGGGGGAAATTATCATTTCTCTTCTCATTTATTCCTGAGACACAAAGTGCAATCTGGTTCTGTGTTTTACATTTTCCATGTCCAGTTTTCAGGGTGTGGTTATAATGAATTGCTGAGCCAATATGAAGTAAGATACTTAGTAATCAAGGACAAGTTTAAACAGTGTTGAATATTTTTTTAGGGTGAGTGAACATGCAGGTAATGCATCTGGGAAAGGGCTTGTATAGAAAGGGAGGGACACAATTAGACAAATAAAAATCCCTGTTTATGGATTCTCTGTGTCGGCAATAAAACCTTATTCTTTCAGGAGGAAGGTTGATGAATTTTTTTAAGATATAAGAAAACAGAATCAAAACTATAAATAAAACATTAAGAATTGTCTTTTTTCCAATAAAAATTACTTGGGGCTTTTCTGGACCACTGAAATTATTTTCCTACTTTATAATCTGATGTGATTTTTAAAACTGCTGGTTTGTTCCAAAATGATATCTCAAAGGAGTACAAGTTATACCACTTGGAATTTGGATAGTCTTGGTGAAAATTTAAAGTTATTATAGAAAAATGAGTGATGAATTATCTTCAAGGAAGCCAGAAAGTACTTGAACCAAAAGCTTTTAGATATTCAGTCAAAAAATTAGCAAGATTTAGTGGCAGCTTGAGTAGAGGGTTGAAGATATGGAAGGGATGAAAGATGTCTTAGCTGTGGTAGGAGACCTGAATTATGCTTAACTCATTATGAGAGACAGAAAAATCAGGACAGAGAGCCAGTTTGGAATATTTAGTAGAGGAGTGAAGGTGATGAGAAATTTTGAGCATATTGAATTTAAGTGAAACATGAGATGTCCTGTAAACAGCCAGAAATACAGAACAAGAAAGCAGGTGAGAAATCAGCCAGAGCTGAAGCTTCCAGGATCTTTGCTATAGAATTTAAATAAACGCCAAGCCATTGACCATGGTTATCCCTTGTCTCGCCTATATTTACCAACCCACAAATGTACTCTTTCTGGACTCCAGTTGTATGGTGGTGGGGTGGGCAGCGGGGAGGAGTTTGCAGGCCCCTGTACCTGGTCTCTGCACCTTCTGGTACATGGGATTGCTCACTCCCCACGTGGAATGCTCTTTTCTTTTCCCCAGCCGCATACCCCAAGTTCTCCTCAGTCTTCATGCCTTTGGATGCCAGTTCCCTGACTGCCCTCTTACACACACACACACACACACACACACACACACACACATTCTTGTGTTAGGTTAGTTGCCCACCTATGAGCTTCTAGAGTATTTAGTATTTATTTCCCTCATTACATTATTATAAGGTCCTGCTTACTCATCTGCCCATCTAAATTGAGGTTAAGTTTCCAAGTACAGGTATGGCATCCTTCCTGCTCATTTTTATATTCCTACCTCCATTACACATAGTAGGCACTCAACAAATTGAATGTACAAATGAATTATCAGAGTGTTGAGTATAGGCAAGATGAGATCACAGTGTACAGAACTCTCCAAAAGCATGTCTGCTGAGAGGATGATAGCTGATTCTGTCAAATAGTTGATGAGAGTTGATACTACAGATAATAAGTTTGTGAGGTCCTTGAAAAATTGATCCCCTGTTGTATATATGTATCTTATGGAATGGATGTTGAGGCATGGTGTTATGTCTGATTCAGGTTTTCTGGTGAGACATGTAAGGGTAAAGCACACCCATGAGTATGGTGGGTGTGTCTTCTAAGAAGCTAAAAGCCTTTCTCCAGACAGCTACCTGGGAAAGAAGTGGGTCTTCAGACAGGAAGCCACACTGAAGGGTGGGTTTGAAGGTGGGTGGAAGGAGAGCCTTGATCTGGAGCTAGGCCTTCCAGTATAGCAGCCACTAGACACATGTGGCTTTGAGCACTTGAAACGTGCTGTCTGAATTGAGATGTGCTGTGAGTGTAAAATACATACTAGATTTAAAACTTAGTACACAAAACATTAAATATTTAACTAACAATTTTTATATTGATTATGTGTTCAGATGATGTTGAGTATAGTGAGTTAAATAAAATACATTATTAAAATTAATTTTACCTGTTTCTTTTCACCTTTTTAATGTGGCTATTAAGGCTTTTAAACTTCCCTATGTGGCTCACATTATATTTCTTTTGGACAGCTTGGGCTAGACTTAAGAGGAGTTCTAGGCATCTCAGAATGTCCTCCTGGGTGGAGCTGCTAAGGCAGCAGATGGGATAGGCCTGAAAGACTGAAAATAAGCCACGATTAATAAAGGTAGGATGACCTATGAGCATCTCTGCTTTGTTTCCTCCATTAGTAAAGGGTTTCTTTCCAGTGTCTGCTCTGTGCTGGGTCCTGTGCTAAGTACTGGAGCTACAAGATGAACCAGAGGGAGATGGTCCTGCACTCATGAAGCATGCTGTCTAGCTCTGTGATTCAATCCCTCTCCCCAGTCAGGAGATTTTTCTTCATTACTGCTATCAAAGGAAGAAAGCCACAGGGGGAAGGAAGTGCATTCGTTATTATTTTTGTTTGTTTGTTTGTTACCGTGATTAAATCTGTTGCATGTTTACTCTGTCAGGTGTGCTAAGTATTTTTAATGCCTTGTCTCACTGAATCTTCATTTATAATCCTACAGAGCAGAAATTACTATTATTCCCATAAAGAGGAAGAAATTGAGGATTGAGGAAATAAAATAACTTTCCTGAGGCCACACAGCTAGCCAAGGACAAAGCCCAGACTGAAGCTAAGGTCTGCCTGAATCCTGTGTCCCATTGCTGATCACTATACCTGCACTTGGTTTCCTTACAGAGACACAGGTACCAGTCACACTAATGGCTCCAGCATGTGGAAATGCACAACTTGATACTTACATATTTAATCCTCACAATGACCCTAAGGAGTGTGGTTCTTGTGGTTGTTATTATTCCTATTATACAAACAAGGAATCTGAATCCAAGAGAAGTGAAGTAACCTGTTCAAAATCAGAGAGCTACTAAATTGTGGCATTATTTGAATCTTAGTTCTCCTACATTTAATTTCTTTCTCTAAATATTCCATCTCTCTAAAATGCCCACAAAAGTTGTTTTTTTCCAACATGTCTAGTAGGTGAAAATCAACCCTCTTTTGTTAGAGACTCCCAGATATCCCAAGATATTTTAGAGAGAGGGATTAGTGCCTTCTAGAACTGCTCTCTCTCCCCCTAAGCAGCCAGGGAAGAAAAAACTGTTTGATGTAATTCAGAGAAGATCAGAGTTCACCTAGGCTCATACTTCTGAGGTGGAAACATTCCGTATGATATCTAGTCCAAACCTTTCACTACACAGATGAGAAAATGAGGCCCAGGGAAGTAAACTGACCTACCCAACGTCATGTAGCTGGCTAGTGGCAGAGCCAAACTGTAGCACATGGTTTCCCAGAGCATATTACTTTCTCCGTAACCAACCCTGCCTCCTGAGGACAGAGGAGGGCCTGAGGGAAACTCGGGGGTAGTCCTGGGGCACTGCCCAGTTGGCTGACAGGAGGCAAAGCTTACACTGTCTCATCACACGCATAGTTGTGTAGCACCCTATACCCCACCCCACTCCCTGTATCAAACACAGCACTGATCGAGGCCCTTGGAGAGAACTACCAGAAGTGTCGCCGCACCAGTGCTGTGGACCCAGCTGAACAGGACAACTGGTATAAAAACTGCACACATGAAAATGGTAGAGGTTTTTTTCTTTAATTGCTTTACTTTCTTTTAATCATGTGCAAATCCAGGCTTTTTAAAGGGAATGTGTGTAACTTGGTCGAGCAGCTGTAAAACTTGACCAGCTAGGCAGGTTTAGGGAGTTGTGCTTGGGAGGAGACGCCTCCAGCAGACACAGATGACACTCCATGCTGATCCTGGAAAATTTCATACACACTAAAAAATTTTAATTAGCAATCTGGGCCAAGTTGCTCCTAGATGCTTTCCAGGCATCAAGCTGTTCAATGGCACAGGTGCCCACCACGTCACCACTCACTGTCTGTCCCTGCACGTGCTTGCGCTTTCCACTTTTGTCCACTTTTATTCCCAACACGCGTTTTGGTCACACTCTGCCCTCAGGGCCTGCTCAAGGATCACGACTTCCTTGAAACTTTTCCAGACCATGTTCAACCTGCTAATCCTTTTTCTGGAATCTAAGATTAATATCCTCCTGCATCTAGCACTTAGTTACCTAGTTCATAGTTAGTTCATATTTATGTATCTTTTTATGTATATGTTCTGTGTCCTAAACCTTAATCAAGCCACATAAAGAAAGGGACAGATCTAGTTTCCCCTGTGAATCCCAAATTCCTTCCTAGTGCAGAGCCATGTGAGCGGCAGGCACTCAGCACACCTGGAATGCTGATGATGAGATGGTAGTGGAAGAGAATGAGAAGGAGAGAAGGAAGATGGAAAGTCAGTTTTGTTTGAAGTGGAATGGTCACAGAAACTTACAGAATAAATCGGATTTCTATAGAGCTCAAATTCCAGGCCAAAGAAAAATGGTAAAGATAATCAAATTTTATGTCAGTGAAACTTCTGCCTGGCACGTGTGTCACATCTGTTTCATGGGCCATTTCATCAGTATGAAATGTCAAATAGGACTGTCTCCTTTATTCCCAACCTTGAGAAGCTCACTGTGATGGTTAGTTTAACGTGTCAACTTGACTTGGCCACAGGGTACTTAGGCATGGGCTCAGACATTCTGGGTGTATCTATTAGGGTGTTTCTGGGTGAGATTAGCACTTGAATCAGTAGACTGAGTAAAGCAGATTGTCCTCCCTAATGTGGGTGGGCCTCGTCCAATCAGCTGAAGACCAGAATAGAACGAAAGGTTGCGTAAGAAGGAGCTCCTACTGCCTGGCTCTGGATTGGGACATTGATCTTTTCCTGCCTTTAAACCTGACTCATCTTGGGTTTAGCCTTCCAGCTTCTGGACTAGAACCTATGGCTCTCCTGGATCTCCAGGTTAATGACTGTAGAACTTGGGAATTTTCAGTCTCCGTAATCGAGAGAGAGACAGAGACAGAGAAAGAGAGACAGAGAGATCCCATTGATTCGTTCTCCAGTTCTTGCTGGAGAACTGACTAATATGCCTGCCTGCCTACCTGGGCTGTCTCTACTGAGCAGCGGAAGTCCTGACTCCACCACAAACCAGCAGTAAACATTAGATAAGTAACTGAACTTCTCTAAGCTGAAATTTTTTATTTTGCTTTTTACAAACACAAATTTTAAAAGTGCTTTTAAGGAACACAAATGTTTTGCCTACTTCACAGAGCTTTTGTGAGGATCAAGTGAGATCACAGATGTAGAGTGTTTGTGACTATAAACTGGAAGGGAAAGGTAATAGCAGGATGTGGGCCACTCCCTCATGACCTCAGATTTGTGGCCATTGTCTAGCCCTATTCTTCTCACTTCAGGGCATTCATTGAGCAATTATATCTAAAATCTGTCATATTGTTACCTAAAATTAAATCTTTATTTCTGAAATTAAGGTTCTTGTCTCACTTCCCTCCATACCTTCTTCAGTTCAGGACCAGACTCATCAGCCACAACCCTATCATGTGGTATGATTTGAGGGGCAATTTTGCATGCCCTACTTCCATCCATCCAAATTCTTAGTCCTTTGACAGAAATACTCCTTTGTCTAACTCTTTTGGGTTAAGACATCATGTTACCAGGCAAGATATTTAGAAAGCAAAAAAACACAGAAGATCTATTATATTAATATCTTTGCATGGATTCATTCCCAGATGCCTGTTTGAAAGTAGAGAGCAAAGGAATGAGATACGAGACAGTACCATTTAAGATGAGGCAAAGGGAGACATTAGTTGGGGTACTGTCTGGGGAGGACCAGCCGGATGGGACACAGCCCTGGGAAGCCCTACACAATCAGATGTCAGTAAAGGCAGTAAAAGTACACATGAAGGACAGCAGATGAGGGGGAGTAAGGAAAGAGGTCTCGAAAGAAGTCAAAAAAAGGTCAGTCCTACAAGGGGGTGGGCATTACATTTTGTCAACTGGACACCTGTTTTATGCCTGGCTCTGTAAATGTTTCTCCAAGCCTGAGACCAGATACTTTTATCATCTCCCTCCTCCCTTGGTATCTCCCACCTCCCTCATGATCTCTCACTAACTCTGCTGTTTTAAATTCCATGTTGCTTAGATCCTGCCTTCACGTCTGGTTCCCAAAGACCCAATTCTGCCCTGAGGCCCAGAGGGTCACACCAGCGCTGTGCCCCACTGTCATCCTGGTGCACCCTGAAGGCTCCCTCCCACTCGGAGAATCGTCTCCCTCTAGTGTGGATGTTCCCAACACTCCCCTTCCCCAAAGCCCCCTGTGGCTTCAAAGTGATGTGCGAATAAATAACCCTCCTGGCTCTCCCTTGAGAGACTCCTAACCTGCTCCTGATCTGAGGGCCTTTTTAGTCATAACTAACATTCCCATATTGAACTAGAGCTTATTGAAATATTGTCATTAACTATAATCTGGCTGTCACACTCAGCATTCAACCGAAACCACTCAGGCAAAGATCGCCCATGACTTTTATTGGTCATTACTGCCAAAGCTAATAAACTCATTTCATTTATTGCCTCAGTGTCCTCTTTGTCACCGATGGAATTAGCCAGCACACTCTCAGTTTGGTTACTCTCTCTTGCCTGTTTCCATGGCACTGCTCTATGCTCGTTCTCCACATCAGCTATTGCTTTCCTCTGCTCAGCACCCCTTCCCTATTCTTGATAGCTGCCCTCACCTCCCTGAATAGAGTAGGCATATGACCCAGGGAGGCCACTCATAATACCAAATCTTTCTGTCTTCAGTGATTGGTCCAGAGATGGGTTACATGTCTCAAAACAGCCAATCAGAGCTTTTCAGCAGGATTTTCTAGATGAAGCTGGTTGGAAATACCCTTAAGCAATCAGTTTTACTATATAACAAATACTCTCAAAACCTCAGTGGCTGTTAGCAACCGAAGTGGCTACTTGGGGCATACTCTTCTCAAGCTGGAGCACAAGACACAGAACAAACAAACATGTGACCCCTCTCAAGATTGGCCCAGTACTGTCACTTTGTCATCACCGAGAAGGGGCCGCTAGTGGGAGGAATGCTAGTCACTTGGCATTGGGGGGTGGGGAGGGAGGATATCCCTGTATGTGAGAGCACGAACAGTGACCAACCTGTCATATTCCCTTGTGTCCCTAACCTTTCTGAACCCAGGTTTTAAGGATGGATACCAGGGGTTGCTGCGCCATGCCCCAGCCATGTGAAGCTGGCCTGAGGTGGAGCCCTTACCCAAAAATCAGGTCCCTGGATCTAGCCATCTGGCTCCCTCTGTGCTGTCTCAGGTTTTAGTTATGTTATTGACTTCCCCTCTGAATTGGGATCGTCACTCACATGCCAAGAGGCCTAGCAAATCTATTTCCTTACTTCTCAAATGGTTCTTGCTGGCCCCTTTGAGTTCTGCACTCAGCTCTTCTCTCTCTAGGAGTCAGCAAACTAAGGTTTGAGGGCCAAATCCAGCCAGCCACCTGTTTTGTAAACAAAGTTTTATTAGAACATCGTCATACCTATTAACTTACACATTTTCTGTGATTGCTTTCATGCTACAACACCCGAGTTGAATAGTTATGATAGAGACCATATGGTCTACAAACTAAAATATTTTCTATCTGGCCCTTTATAGAAAAGATTTGCTGAACCCTGCTCCAAAAGATGGAAGCCATGTGCTCTTCCTGGCCAGTCTCACCCATCTGCACACAGGTGACCCTCAAATCTCCCTGGCCTTGCATTTTAGGATAATTTTGCACATCCTTTTCTGCCTGGATGCCCCACAAGTGTCTCGCATTCAATGAGTCTCCAACTCAAACTGAACTCATCCTTTTCCCTTAGATGGGATCCTCTTTCCTATTCCCCACATCAGTGAGTGGTGCTGCCTTTGCATGCAGTAGCCCAAATCTTAGACTCTTCCTTATCTCTCCCCCTGCCTACCCCATCAACAGGTTGTACTGGTTTGGCTTCTAGACATTCCTTAAATCTCTCTGCTCTCCAGCCTTCCCGTTTATCCTCGCCTGAGCCACTACAGTCTCCCTCTCTCTCTGGTGTCTTCCACGTAAACCATCCCTGCCCTTCCAGCCCCATTCTTGTCCTGCTGCTTCCTTATCTAAAGTCCCTCAGTGGCTTCCATGAACAGTCAAGTCCACCCTTAATATCCCAACACTCAAAACCCTAAGTTTCCTGGTCCTGCCAGTCCCTCTATCCTTATCTCAGAGTATATGTCACCCTGCAGAAGACTGATGTGGGAACATACCTACTTTGCTGGTTCTTATGCTGTTCCCTCTGCCAGCCCTGTTTATCCCCTATCTCCCTTCTTGGGATTGGGCTAACTCACCCTTTAGGATTCAGAGTGGTCATCCCCCCCCTCTAGGTAGCTCTCTCAGGTGGCACCAGCCTTTCCAAGCAGAGCTGAGCACATCTTTGCTCTCTCCCAGCCCTCTTGCTTAAGCTGACTTGAGGCTACCATTTACCTGCCTGTCTGTCCACTTTAGTGTAAGTGCCCAGGCACAGAGCCTGTGCTTCATTCATCCTGTGACTTCGGCTCTTGGCACCAAGTGTTTGGTGACCTGAACTAAACTATAAGGTGCTTTTCACTCACATTACCTATTACTGAATGTTTATAACAGTCTTTGAGATGAATGTTATTATTCCCACCTTTATGAATTAGGAAATTGAATCTCAATTTGCCCAAAGCCGTGCAGCTCATAAGGAGCAGAAGACTGATCTTAAACCTAGGTCTACTGACCTTGAACATTTGGAACCGTTTAGCACAAAACCCTGTGTTTTTCTGAATTAATATTTTGTTAGGTGTGAAATATATCATACTTATAAAACTTATGTCATATGAGACATAAATGTATGTCTTTAATAGTAACAATAAAATGCATGCCATGTAGTCCATCACCTAGTTTAGAAAATAAAACTTTCTAATACCTTTTTCACCACTATCCAAATTTTGTGCTTATTATCCCCTTGCTTTTCTTTAGAATTTTGCACATATGGATGTACTCATAAACAATGTATTGTCTAGTTTTGCATGCTTTTGAATCATACTGTATATAATCTGTGGACTTGCTTTTTAATGCAATATTATTTTTGTGGGATTCACCCGTGTCAGTGTAGGTAATGGATAACTGTGCACAGACAATTTCATAATGCTGAATTGTGTAAATGTACCACTATTCATTTGCCCACTATCCCTACTGATGGACACTTGAGATATTCCCAGTTGTTCTTTGTCTTGTTTTTGTTTTTTGCTATTACAAAGAGTGCTGATATCCTTGCACACCTCTCCTGTTATCCGGATAATGTACAGAAGTTTCTCTGGGCTACATACCTTAGGGTGAAATTCATATGTGTAACCTGTGTATCTTTACCAAATAATGCCAAACTATTTCCAATGTCAGTATCATCAGCAATGAATAAGAGTTTCTGTTGCGCATCCAGATTGGTAAAGAAGAAGTCAAATTGTCACTATTTGCAGATGACATGATACTGTACATAAAAAACCCTAAAGATTCCATTCCAAAACTACTAGAACTAATATCTGAATTCAGCAAAGTTGCAGGATACAAAATTAACACACAGAAATCTGTTGCTTTCCTATACACTAATGATGAACTAACAGAAAGAGAAATCAGAAAAACAATTCCATTCACAATTGCATCAAAAAGAATAAAATACCTAGGAATAAACCTAACGAAGGAAGTGAAAGACCTGTACTCTGAAAACTACAAGACACTCCTAAGAGAAATTAAAGAGGACACTAACAAATGGAAATGCATCCCATGCTCTTGGCTAGGAAGAATAAATATTGTCAAAATGGCTATACTACCTAAAGCAATCTACAGATTCAATGCAATCCCTATCAAACTACCAACAGCTTTCTTCAATGAACTGGAACAAATAATTCTAAAATTCATATGGAACCACAAAAGACCCCGAATAGCCAAATCAATCCTGAGAAGGAGGAATAAAACAGGGGAATTACACTCCCTGACTTCAAGCTCTACTACAAAGCCACAGTAATCAAGACAATTTGGTATTGGCACAAAAACAGACCCACAGACCAGTGGAACAGAATAGAAAATCCAAACATTAACCCAAACATATACAGTCAATTAATATTTGATAAAAGTGCCTTGGATATACAATGGGGAGATGACAGCCTCTTCAGCAGCTGGTGTTGGAAAAACTGGACAGCTACATGTAAGAGAATGAAACTGGACTACTGTCTAGCCCCATACACAAAGGTAAACTCACGGTGGATCAAAGACTTGAATGTAAGTCATGAAACCATAAAACTCTTAGAAAAAAACATAGGCAAAAATCTCTTGGACATAAACATGAGCAACTTCTTCATGAACATATCTCCCCGGGCAAGGGAAACAAAAGCAAAAATGAACAAGTGGGACTATATCAAGCTGAAAAGCTTCTGTACAGCAAAGGACACCATCAGTAGAACAAAAAGACATCCTACAGTATGGGAGAATATATTCATAAAAAACGTATCTGATAAAGGGTTGACATCCAAAATATATAAAGAACTCATGCACCTTAACAAACAGAAAACAAATAATCCAATTAAGAAATGGGCAGAGGACATGAATAGACACTTCTCCAAAGAAGAAATTCAGATGGCCAACAGGCACATGAAAAGATGCTCCACATCGCTAATCATCAGAGAAATGCAGATTAAAACCACAGTGAGATATCACCTCACACCAATGAAGATGGCCAACATCCAAAACACAAACAACAACAAATGTTGGCGAGGATGTGGAGAAAAGGGAACCCTCCTACACTGCTGGTGGGACTGCAAATTAGTTCAACCATTGTGGAAGGCAGTATGGAGGTTCCTCAAAAGACTCAAAATAGAAATACCATTTGACCCAGGAATTCCACTCCTAGGAATTTACCCTAAGAATGCAGCAGCCCAGTTTGAAAAAGACAGATGCACCCCTATGTTTATTGCAGCACTATTTACAATAGCCAAGAAATGGAAGCAACCTAAGTGTCCATCAGTAGATGAATGGATAAAGAAGAGTGGTACATATACACAATGGAATATTATTCAGCCATAAGAAGAAAACAAATCCTACCATTTGCAACAACATGGATGGAGCTAGAGGGTATTATGCTCAGTGAAATAAGCCAAGCCGAAAAAGACAAGTATCAAATGATTTCACTCATATGTGGAGTATAAGAACAAAGAAAAAATACTGAAGGAACAAAACAGCAGCAGACTCACAGAACCCAAGAACGGACTAATAGTTACCAAAGGGAAAGGGACTGGGGAAAATGGGCGGGAAGGGAGGGATAAGAGGGAAAAAGGGGCATTACGATTAGCAGATGTAATGTTGGGGGGGCACGGGGAGGGCAGTACAACTCAGAGAAGACAAGTAGTGATTCTATAGCATCTCACTACGCTGATGGACAGTGACTGTAATGGGGTTGGTGGGGGTGACCTGATGAAGGGGTAGTTTAATAATCGTAATATTGCACATGTAATTTTAAATTAATGATAATAAAATAAATTATATTAAAACAAAAGAGGAAATAAAAAAAGAAAGTGTCTTTGAAGAAATAATTGCTGAAAACTTCCCCATGCTGGGGAAGGAAATAGTCTCGCAGTCCATGGAAGCCCACAGTCTCCCAACACAAGGGACCCAAGGAAGACAACACCAAGACACATAATAATTAAGATGGCAAAGATCAAAGATAAAGACAGAGTAATAAAGGCAGGTAGAGAGAGAAAAAAGATCACCTACAAAGGAAAACCAATAAGACTATCATCAGACTTCTCAACAGAAACCTCACAGGCCAGAAGTGAATGGCATGATATATTTAACGTAATGAAACAGAAGGGCCTCGAAACAAGAATATTGTATCCAGCACGATTATCATTTAAATATGATGGAGGGATTAAACAATGTCCAGACAAACGGAAGTTGAGAGAGTTTACCTCTCATAAACCACCGCTACAGGATATCTTAAACGGTCTGATCCAGAGGGAAGCACCCTTAAGGCTAAACAGATGTCAACAGGGAAAATAAAATCATAGCAAAGAAAGCAAACCATCCAAATACTAACTAAAGGCAAAGAATAAAACACCTAGTATATAAAGAATGGAGGAGGAAGAATAAGAACGGAGAGAAATAAAGAAACATCAGACGGTGTTTACAATAACTTAACAAGAAAGTTAAGTTACATTGTCAGATAGTAAAGAAGCAACCCTTGAACCTTTGGTAACCATGGATCTAAAGCCAGCAATGGCAATAAGTACATATCTATCACTAATCACTCTAAATGTAAATGGACTGAATACACCAATCAAAAGACACAGAGTAACAGAGTTGATAAAAAAGCAGGACCCATCTGTATGCTGCTTATAAGAGACTCACCTCAAACCCAAAGAAATACACAGACTAAAAGTGAAGGGATGGAAAAAGATATTTCATGCAAACAACAAAGAGAAAAAAACAGGTGTGGCAGTACTTGTATCAGACAAAACAGACTTCAAAACGAAGAAAGTAGCAAGAGACAAAGAAGGACATTACATAATGATAAAGGGGTCAGTCCAACAAGAAGATATAACCATTATAAATATATATGCACCCAACACAGGAGCGCCACCGTATGTGAAACAAATACTAACCAAATTAAAGGAGGAAATAGACAGCAATGCATTCATTTTAGGAGACTTCCAACACACCACTCACTCCACTCCAAAGGACAGATCAACCATACAGAAAATAAGTAAAGACACAGAGGCACTGAACAATACACTAGAACGGATGGACATAAGAGACATCTACAGAACTCTGCACCCAAAAGCAGCAGGATACATATTCTTCTCAGGTGCACATGGAACATTTTGCAGAATAGACCACATACTAGGCCACAAAAAGCACCTCAGTAATTTCAAAAATATTGAAATCCTACCAACCAACTTCTCACATCACCAAGGTATAAAACTAGAAATAAATTTTAGAAAGAAATCAAAAAGGCTCACAAATACATGGAGACTTAACAACACTCTCCTAATCAATCAATGGGTTAACGACCAAATCTAAACAGATATCAAAGAATATATGGAGACTAATGACAACAACAACACAAAGCCACAACTTCTGTGGGATGCAGCAAAGGCAGTTCTAGGAGGAAAGTATATTGCAATCCAGGCCTATTTAAAGAAGGAAGAACATTCCTAAACGAATAGTCTAAAGACACAATTACTGAAAATAGAAAAAGAAGAACAATTGAGGCCCAAAGTCACCAGAAGGAGGGACATAATAAAGATCAGAGAAGAAATAAATAAAATTGAGAAGAATAACACAATAGAGAAAAATCAATATAACCAAGAGCTGGTTCTTTGAAAAAATAAACAAAATAGATAAACCCCTAGCCAGACTCATTAAGAGAAAAAGAGAATCTACACACATATGCAGAATCAGAAATGAGAAAGGAAAAATCACGACGGACCCCACAGAAATACAAAGAATTATAAGAGAATATTATGAGAATCTATATGCTAACAAGCTGGAAAACCTAGAAGAAATAGACAACTTCTTAGAAAAATACAACCTTCCAAGACTGACCAAGCAAGAAACAGAAAAACTAAACAGATCAATCATCAGCAACGAAATTGAATCGGTAATCAAAAAACTACCCAAGAACAAAACCCCTGGACCAGATGGATTCACCTCTGAATTCTACCAGACATTTAGAGAAGAAATAACACCCATTCTCCTTAAAGTTTCCCAAGAGGAAATACTTCCAAACTCATTCTATGAAGCCAGCATCACTCTAATACCAAAAACGGGCAAAGACCTCACCGAAAAAGAAAATTACAGACCAAAATCCCTGATGAATGTAGATGCAAAAATACTCAACAAAATATTAGCAATCTGAATTCAAAAATACATCAAGAGGATCATACACCATGATCAAGTGGGATTCATCCCAGGGATGCAAGGATGGTACAACATTTGAAAATCCATCAACATCATCCACCACATCAACAAAAAGAAGAACAAAAACCACATGATCATCTCCATAGATGCTGAAAAAGCATTTGACAAAATTCAGCATCCATTCATGATTAAAACTCTCAACAAAATGGGTATAGACGGCAAGTACCTCAGCATCATAAAGGCCATATATGACAAACCCACAGCTAACATCACACTTAACAGTGAGAAGCTGAAAGCTTTTCATCTAAGATTGGGAATAAGACAGGGATGACCACTCTCTCCACTGTTATCCAACATAGTACTGGAGGTCCTAGCCACGGCAATTAGACAAAACAAAGACATACAAGGCATCCAGATTGGTAAAGAAGAAGTCAAATTGTCACTATTTGCAGATGACATAATACTGTACCTAAAAAGCCCTAAAGACTCCACTCCAAAACTACTAGAACTAATACCTGAATTCAGCAAAGTTGCAGGATACAAAATTAACACACAGAAATCTGTTGCTTTCCTATACACTAATGATGAACTAACAGAAAGAGAAATCAGAAAAACAATTCCATTCACAATTGCATCAAAAAGAATAAAATACCTAGGAATAAACCTAACGAAGGAAATGAAAAACCTGTAGTCTGAAAACTACAAGACACTCCTAAGAGAAATTAAAGAGGACACTAACAAATAGAAATTCATCCCATGCTCTTGGCTAGATTGAATAAATATTGTCAAAATGGCTATACTACCTAAAGCAATCTACAGATTGAAACCAATCCCTATCAAACTACCAACAGCTTTCTTCAATGAAGTGGAAGAAATAATTCTAAAATTCATATGGAACCACAAAAGACCCCGAATAGCCAAAGCAATCCTGAGAAGGAAGAATAAAACAGGGGGAATTATGCTCCCTGACTTCAAGCTCTACTACAAAGCCACAGTATTCAAGAGAATTTGGTATTGGCACAAAAACAGTCCCACAGACCAGTGGAACAGAATAGAAAATCCAAACATTACCCAAACATATACAGTCAATTAATATTTGATAAAGGAGCCTTGGATATACAATGGGGAGATGACAGCCTCTTCAGCAGCTGGTGTTGGAAAAACTGGACAGCTACATGTAAGAATGAAAGTGGTCTACTGTCTAGCCCTATACGCAAAGGTAAACTCAAGGTGGATCAGAGACCGGAATGTAAGTCATGAAACCATAAAAGTCTTAGAAAAAAAATAGGCAAAAATCTCTTGGACATAAACATGAGCAACTTCTTCATGAACATATCTCCCTGGGCAAGGGAAACAAAAGCAAAAATGAACAAATGGGACTATGTCAAGCTGAAAAGCTTCTGTACAGCAAAGGACACCATCACTAGAACAAAAAGACATCCTACAGTATGGGAGAATATATTCATAAATGACATATCCGATAAGGGGTTGACATCCAAAATATATAAAGAACTCACGCACCTTAACAAACAGAAAGCAAATAATCCGTTTAAGAAATGGGCAGAGGACATGAATAGACACTTCTCTAAAGAAGAAATTCAGATGGCCAACAGGCACATGAAAAGATGCCCCACATCGCTAATCATCAGAGAAATGCAGATTAAAACCACAATGAGATATCACCTCACACCAGTGAAGATGGCCAGCATCCAAAACACAAACAACAATAAATGCTGGCAAGGATGTGGAGAAAAGGGAACCCTCCTATTCTGCTGGTGGGAATGCCAATTAGTTCAACCATTGTGGAAAGCAATATGGGGGTTCCTCAAAAACTCAAAATAGAAATACCATTTGACCCAGAAATTCCACTCCTAGGAATTTACCCTAAGACTGCAGCAGGCAAGTTTGAAAAAGACATATGCACCCCTATGTTTATCGCAGCACTATTTACAATAGCCAAGAAATGGAAGCAGCCTAAGTGTCCATCAGTAGGTGAATGGATAAAGAAGAAGTGGTACATATACACAATGGGATATTATTCAGCCATAAGAAGAAAACAAATCCTACCATTTGAAACAACGGGGATGGAGCTAGAGGGTATTATGCTCAGTGAAATAAGCCAAGCTGAAAAAGACAAGTATCAAATGATTTCACTCATATGTGCAGTGTAAGAGCAAAGAAAAAAAAAGCTGAAAGAACAAAACAGCAGCAGACTCACAGAACCCAAGAATGGACTAATAGTTACCAAAGGGAAAGGGACTGGGGAAGATGTTGGGAAGGGAGGGATAAGAGGGAAAAAGGGGCATTACGATCAGCAGACGTAATGTTGGGAGGGGGGCACGGGGAGGGTTGTACAACTCAGAGAAGGCAAGTAGTGATTCTATAGCATGTTACTACACTGATGGACAGTGACTGTAATGGGCTGGGTGGGGGGGACCTGATAAAGCGGTAGTTTAATAACCATAATATTGCACATGTAATTGTAGATTAATGATACTAAAATAAATTATATAAAAAAATAATAGTAAACTCATGTTCCATGCAAGTCCACAGTCCTTTGTCCACAGTTGTGAAATCTAAGGGCTCTCAAAATGGAGAGTTTTTGTGTAATGAATTTAGTGGTAAGATCTGACCTGAACTGATGAGGAGCTATTGTCATCCTATCACTTCAGCTGCAGAAATGTTTAGTGTTTCATATGGGTGCTGCCCAGACCCTGCTGGCGTGTCATAGAGTTGATGTGTCTGCCTTGTATTACTTTTCTAAAATTTCCAAAACTGAATTTCAAACTTACCTGGCTGAAAGATTAAGAGATTGTGAGCCTGTATCTTTGTTCAACAAAGTCATGAAAGGAACTTCTGAAGAGTTTAATCTTTTTTTTAATTTCTTTTTTCAGTAAGAATAACATTAGCTCATCTCTGTCCATTGTTTAATTATCTTCAGTCCCTTTCCACCACCACGAGCAAAAAAAAAGCCTATTACCATCTCCACCCCGATACACCCTAAAAACTCTTAAGTGAAGAACTGTCGCATGATCCTAACCCTATCTCTGGCCATAGGACATAATCAAATTGCAGATTTTGGGTCTAGTAATCTGCTGATTTTACAACAGAGAAACTTAGAAGTGTTTCCTTCTAAGGAACAACTTCTTACAGATATTATTACCGCCGTCAAGTTAGTCATGGTCAGTACTCATTCTTCATTTAATGGGATTTTCTTCATTTGAGAGCAGACAGGCAGTCCTGCGTGTTTGGTGGAATTAGTTTCGTTACAAGGATACCGTCACTGTAGGAATGGTCTCGTCTAGATTGTTGGATTCGCTTACCTCTCCCCTGGGAAGCTTGCCCCTACTGTACACTGAACAGACTTCTGTGGTTGCACTGGTAGTACTTCATTATGGTTATCAGTTTGTGTGGGTTGTAAGAGTTACTGGAGAATTGGCTGTTCTTGTTGTCTTAACCTCCTCACCTCCCATTGTTGAAAGTGTCATTTATTTATTTTAATTTCCTTCATTAGCCCACTTCAGCGTGGCTTCTTTCCCCAGCTCTGTTGAAATGGTCATGTCCCTGATGATCTCCCATGACTCAACTCCTATGTCATTTTATTGCACTTGATGTCTTGGTAGCTTTCAGTTGAAATGTTGAGTTTGGAATGTTATTTTCTCTCGTCTTCCAGGACACCAAGCTTTCCTCGTTTTCCTCTTACCTTTCTGGCCTCTGCTTTCCACCTTTCTTTGCTTGCTCTGTTCACTTCATCTTTTAAGTGTTGGAGGGCCCCAAGCATGCATCTTTTTCTAGATAACCTCTCTAAGTTGCCTTTAAGTCCACCTGTGCTGAAGACTCCCAAGTTTATATCTCCCATCTGCCATCACCTCTAGTTCCTGATTCCATTCTTTAACTTGTTATAAGAGAGAGAAAATTGGACATCAGTCACTAAGCACTTCAAAGTGTACATCATCCAAAGAGAACTTGCTTCCCTGCTACCCCTTCAACCACCAAACTTGGTCACCGCTGTCTTCTCCATCTTAGTTGATCGCCCAAGATCAGCAGTCAGACAGGTTACGGTGTAGAAATCTCCCCATCCTTTCCTTGTTCCCAAATCCAGTTATTAACAACACCTCCCAGTGTGTTTGACTTGTAAATGAGATCTGACACATGCCTGCTTCTCTCCTCTGCTTTCACCAGCGCCCTAGCACAGCCTCGTCATTGATCCTGTGACTTAAACTCTGCTGTTTGACCCATTGTGGAGGACTCTGCTTACAAGTGCATATTTGGCTTCTCAAGTGTTGTTAAAATAGTCTTAAACAGTTTATATCTGATGTGCTTTATCTTTTCTCTTTCCTAAAAACACTCTATGAGATAAATCACAATTCCAAAAAGAATGTGAATGTCTAGATTATAAGAATGATCTTCTGTGCAGGTGAATTTTAGGTTTCTGTTGTGCTCTGTGGTGATTCTGTAAACCTAGATTTAGCCTCCACTCTCCTTTCCCTGGTTCTAGAAGACCTCTTTTCTAGAAGACAGTGACTGGGGACTGCCGAGTCTAATCCTGTTTCTGCATCACGGTGCATGGTGATGATCAACTTTCTTACACTTAGGAGAGATTTGAAAAACACTTTAGATTAAAAAATATTTATACAGGATTTACATATTTAAGGATCTGTGCAATAATTCTAGTGAGAAAATTTTGGATTGAAGCCAGTGAAAAGTCACTGCAAATCTTGTATTTTCCTTATAAATTCTTCATAAAAAGTGGCTTTTGGTAGATGTGTGATCACCCACTGTAGTATTGTGGTGATGGTTGTGAGCAGGAACTATTCATTTCTTGTCCTTATGGCCCGTTCTTTCCCTTTTTGTTCTGTTTTTCCATGTCTCCATCCCAAGTTGTTCTAGCTCTACCACTTACCTAGCTGGTGTGGTCCTGTCAAAGTCATTTAAGTCATTAGTTTACTCATGGTTACATTGAAATAATAGTTCCTTTCTTTCAGAGTTGTGAGAATCTATGAGAATCTATTTTTTTGAAAAGGCTTTGAAAATGGTAAATGTCATGCATATAAATGGTGATGTTAAGTACCTCATACCCTATTTACTTAACCGTATTCTTACTTTTCCAATCCTTATGATATTACTTAATACTCTTAAATTGATTGCTAGCTTGACTCATGAGGCCAGAGAAATTGTTTTCTGATATTTGTTTCACAGTTAAAATTTGAAAACACCTGTGCAGTCAGCAGCTATTTTTTTGCATCTCTGTCATGTGCCAGGCGCTGTGTGTGCTTACCACAGTGGGGCAAGATAAGTCAGGATTACACCTCATGGAGTCCAGGGTCTCACAGTGAAAGCTATACCTGGATAGCTCTTTCATCATTTACATTTCAATTTAGTACAGAAAGAAGGCTTTGAGTCTTCAAGGAATTAAGGGTGAGGTTTACCCGAAGATTTTGTGAAGATGATCTTTGAACAGGACCTTGAGAAATAGTTAGAATTCAAATAGTCTTTTTCTGAGTGATGCAAGATCAAACCACATTCTGGCCTCAGAGAAACAGTTTGTGTTTCCCTTGGCTCCAGCCTGAGCTGTTTACACCTCAGCACATCAGCTGTGTCCCTAAGAAGATATCTGGTTCCTGGCATCTGCTGGACAAGGGTAAAGACCTATACCTTTTGCCTGTCCTGGGGTAAAATCTCCCTCTTGGTTAGGCAGTTGATGGTCTTTGCTCTTTTACATACACTGTGCTGTGAAATGTTTGTGGTTTCTAATAGGATTTTATGCAATGGAACATTCTGTACTTTGATTAATTTCAATGGCTGAAGGTTTAACCAAGGTACATCCTTAATACTTTGACTTAAGCAATACTCAGATATGGCTCTTATCATCATGCAGCTTGGAAAAGCTGCACACTCATGTGTTCTAACCTAGCTGAGTTAAAGGTAATTTGCCAGTAATTCGGCATTAATGACTCACTTTATGTGGCTCTTGAGTTAAAGCAGCCATCTCTATTTATTTGTGTGAGCTTATTTTAGCATGCAAGGTTACCATGCCTGTCTTGTTTCCGTCCCAGGCAGGCCCTTTAGGTGTGGTATCACATAGGCACACTGAATTCAGAGAGGCTGAACCCAGCGTCTGCTGTGCTGGGCCTGCAGTTAATGGAGGAAAATCCTCCTCGGGATTGTGCTGCAGGTATAATGGGGGCGAAGCAGCTCACTTTTTATCCTGATAGTTGTAATAAAGACAACAGTAATCAATGTTGGTGGGATGGAAGAAGGCAGTGCTTTTGGTTTGGTTTGCATTAGGAAACTGTCATATTCAAATAGAAGTGTTGAAAAGTCAAATGTGAAAAATTATTATTCACTTCAGGGCATGTATCCATCAATGTGGATAACTGAGAATTGACAGCATTGGTTATATTTAATATATTATGGAAGTAATAGTTTTCAAGAAGTAGCCTCTAAGTAAGCATCAGTCACCATGATACTATGATTGTGCGTGAGTGTGCCAAGTTAGTCTCTGGAGACAAGAATGTAACCAGTTACTATAGATGGAAGGTGTATTTGAGAATCAGCTCTTTTAAATGTGTCTTATGAATTCTTATTTTGAAAAGGGAACTGTTCTAGCAGAGAGGCAGAAATAGGACTATTTCTGCATATTAAGGTCAGAAATTTGTTTCTGGCTGATCTTTTTTTATACCAAAGCTCAGTAGTGTGAATTAATTTTTATCACTGTAATACTTACATGTGAGTAAATGCTTAATAATGAAAAATAGCAATGTTCTAACTCCTGTGTCCTTCCCACCTACTTCTTGTCCTGGCTGTTCACCAGAGGCTTATATTATTGTGTTTTTGGTTCATCAGTTTGGATTTTGTCTATTGACTTCTTTCCTTTGTTAGTAGGAGGGGTTTAGCTTTTCTCTCTCCCTCTCTCTCATTCAACCCAGCTTTTCCCTGCTACCTAATTATCCCAATATTGCTCTACCATAATAATTAGTTAACTCATTATTCAGTGTCTACATTATTTAAACTGTGCCAATATTGTGACCAGATGAGCCAAGTAGGGTACTAGTACGATTATATTTCCTTAATTGTTTATCTTTTTTTCCCCCTCATGATAAAAATTCTTTTTTCATTAGTTTAGTTTCTTTACCTATTGTGAATCTTCCTACGTCTTCAGTGTGGCTTCACACATTCAAACCAATACAATGATTTTCCAGTTCTTTTTTTCCTTTTGTTTCCTGGACACCTCCATCTGGGAATTCTCCACCCTCCCGCAGCTCTCAGCCTTGGTTGCTCAGTGGGCCTGCTGCTCACATGACTTCCTGAACTTCCTTCTTCCATCAGCTTGGGAATTCTGTTTGCCCCTTACTTCGTTGGGATCCTTTGTTTCTTGGATCTAGCATCATTGTCTGTCTTGGTTTAATTCTTTTTTGTTGGGCATAATCTCCAGTGTCTTCCTAAAAAATAATTTGTAAGTTGTGAATTTTAAGGCATGTATGTCTAAAAATGTCTTAATCCTTCCTTCACTCTTGATCGATAGTTTTTCTAGGTATGGGTTTCTAGGTTGGTTTCTTCAAGATTTGGAAGGCATTCTTCCATAGTCTTCAAACTTTGTAGTTATCTTGAGAAGCATGGTAGTTAAGAGTTCAGGCCCTAAAGCTCGACTTCATTTGAATCCCTGCTTTAATTATATTTCTTAATTTCTCTGTACTATAATCTCATCATTTGTGAAATGAGTTTATAAATAGTACTTTACTCCTACAGGGTTTGTTGTAAAGATGAAATGAGTTTCTGTATGTAAAGCATTAGAACAGTGCCTGGTTCATCATGAGGGCTTTATAAAATTGGCTACAGTGACTGTTTTTTCAAAATCCTTTATATGTGACCTTTAAAAAATTTTTTTAAAGTTTTGGCATTTGCTCTTTATCCTAGATATTCTGAAATTTCTTTTAAAATAGTGTTTGGCACCTCTGTGTGTGTATGTACGGAGGCAGTTTATTTGATGGGCTGCAGTGTGGAATGATCTAGGAGAGAATCAACTATTTTGTTGCTGATCGCCAATGTCAGCATCCAAGCATATTTTTCTGGGGTGTGTTCAGTTTCTGTAGATAAGGCTTTTCCAGTCCCATACCTGTGAATTTACTCCTGCTGCCAGCATCCCAAGACTACAGTGTATGCGTGAGTGCTGGGGCGAGGTAGCTGTAGGAGGAGGAGGAAGAGGGGGAAGAGCTAAATATTATGGAATGCTTATGGTGTCAGACCTCGTTAGTGCTTATTGTGTTAGACACCCTTCGAAGAGCTCTAATTCATTTATTCCTGACACCAGCTTTATGGCTTTGAACCTATTATTGTTATTTTTTTACAGAGAAGGAAACTGAGGTACTGAGCTTGCCAATGTAACACATCTCTGCTAATTAATGAAGCTGAGACTGAACCCCTCAGGTTTTACACTCTTAACCTCTGGGAAAATCACCCCTGTTTTCAGTCCTCCTCAGCACCATTTCAGCTATGCCCAGTGTCCTAAAGACTGGTTTCTGAGGTTCACTCTGCCAGGGGTATGAGCCACCAGTGTGTGACACTACTGGGGAGAAGAGCTGTCTGTCCTATTACATCTTTGGTGGCCCTGAGGGCGAGGGTGCCTGGCTGACCTGTTCTGGGTGCGACTGTCCAGCCAGCCAGCACTTCTCGCAGATACTGCAGCCTCCTCCCTGAGTCCTCCCAGGTCTAGGTCCCTGGGCATCTGTCTGCGGGCACTGGTGGGCCTTGCTCTGTTCCGTGGACCCACTTGGCATTCCTCACCCATTTTCTGTCTCCATGCTGTGGTCAGGCCTCCTCTGAGAAGGGCTTCTGTGTCTGTTTTTATGCTCTTCCTTGTGAGGTGATTCTAAGAGAAGGATTAGAATCATCCTTACTTCGACATTTTTTTTTTTTGGTATTATTAATGTACAATTACATTATGGTTACTAGACTCCCCCTATTATCAAGTCCCCACCACATAACCCATTACAGTCACTGCCCATCAGCGTAGTAAGATGCTATAGAATCATTACTTCTCTTCTCTGTAAATACTGCCTTCCCTGTGCCCCCCCACTCTATATTATGTGTGCTAATCATAATGCCCCCTTTCCCCCCTTATTCCTCCCTTCCCACCCATTTCTCCCCAATCCCTTTCCCTTTGGTAACTGTTAGTCCATTCTTGGGTTCTGTGAGTCTGCTGCTGTTTTGTTCCTTCAATGTTTTCTTTGTTCTTATACTCCACAGATGAGTGAAATCATTTGATACTTGTCTTTCTCCACCTGGCTTATTTCACTGAGCATAATACCATCTAGCTCCATCCATGTTGTTGCAAATGGTAGGATTTGTTTTCTTCTTATGGCTGAATAATATTACATTGTGTATGTATACCACATCTTTATCCATTCATCTACTGATGGACACTTAGGTTGCTTCCATTTCTTGGCTATTGTAAACAGTGCTGCGATAAACATAGGCATGCATATAGCGTTTTCAAACTGGGCTGCTGCATTCTTAGGGTAAATTCCTAGGAGTGGAATTCCTGGGTCAAATGGTATTTCTATTTTGAGTTTTATGAGGAACCTCCATACTGCTTTCCACAATGGTTGAACTAGTTTACATTCCCACCAGCAGTGTAGGAGGGTTCCCCTTTCTCCACATCCTCGCCAACATTTGTTGTTTGTCTTTTGGATGGCAGCCATCCTCACTGGTGTGAGGTGATATCTCATTGTGGTTTTAATTTGCATTTCTGATGATTAGCGATGTGGAGCATCTTTTCGTGTGCCTGTTGGCCATCTGAATTTCTTCTTTGGAGAAGTGTCTTTTCAGCTCCTCTGCCCATTTTTTAATTGGCTTATTTGCTTTTTGTTTGTTGAGGTGTGTGAGCTCTTTATATATTTTGGATGTCAACCCCTTATCGGATATGTCATTTATGAATATATTCTCCCATGCTGTAGGATGTCTTTTTGTTCTACTAATGGTGTCCTTTGCTGTACAGAAGTATTTTAGTGTGCTATAATCCCACTTGTTCATTTTTGCTTTTGTTTCCCTTGCCCAGGGATATATGTTCATGAAGAAGTAGCTCATGTTTGTGTCCAAAAGATTTTTGCCTATATTTTTTTCTAAGCGTTTTATGGTTTCATGACTTACATTCAGGTCTTTGATCCATTTTGAGTTTATTTTAGTGTATGGGGCTAGACAGTAGTCCAGTTTCATTCTCTTACATGTAACTGTCCAGTTTTGCCAACACCAGCTGTTGAAAAGGCTGTCATTTCCCCATTGTATGGAGTCATATCCATGGCTCCTTTATCGTATATTAATTGACCATATATGCTTGGGTTTATATCTGGGCTCTCTAGACTGTTGCATTGGTCTATGGGTCTATTCTTGTGCCAATACCAAATTGTCTTGATTACTGTCGCTTTGTAGTAGAGCTTGAAGTCAGGGAGCGTAATTCCCCCCACTTTATTCTTCCTTCTCAGAATTGCTTTGGCTATTTGGGGTCTTTTGTAGTTCCATATGAATTTTAGAACTATTTTTTCTAGTTCATTGAAGAATGCTGTTGGTATTTTGATAGGGATTGCATTGAGTCTGTAGATTGCTTTAGGCAGGATGGCCATTTGACAATATTAATTCTTCCTATCCATGAGCACGGGATGTGTTTCCATTTATTGGTGTTTTCTTTAATTTCTCTCATGAGTGTCTTGTAATTTTCAGAGTATAAGTCTTTCAATTCTTTGTTAGGTTTATTCCTAGGTGTTTTATTCTTTTTGATGCAACTGTGAATGGAATTGTTTTCCTGATTTCTCTTTCTGCTAGTTCATCATTAGTGTATAGGAATGCAACAGATTTCTGTGTATTAATTTTGTATCCCACAACTTTACTGAATTCAGATATTAGATCTAGTAGTTTTGGAGTGGATTCTTTAGGGTTTTTTATGTACAATATCATGTGATCTGCAAACAGAGACAGTTTGACTTCCTCCTTACCAATCTGAATGCCTTTTATTTCTTTGTGTTGTCTGATTGCCATGGCTAGGACCTCCAGAACTGTGTTGAATAACAGTGGGGAGAGTGGGCATCCCGGTCTTGTTCCCGATCATAAAGGAAAAGCTTTCAGCTTCTCGCTGTTAAGTATAATGTTGGCTGTTGGTTTGTCATATATGGCCTTTATTATGTTGAGGTACTTGCCCTCTATACCCATTTTGTTGAGAGTTTTAATCAAGAATGGATGTTGAATTTTGTCAAATGCTTTTTCAGCATCTATGGAGATGATCATGTGGTTTTTGTCCTTCTTTCTGTTGATGTAGTAGATTATGTTGATGGATTTTCGAATGTTGTACCATTCTTGTATCCCTGGGATGAATCCTACTTGATCATGATGGATGATCTTTCTGATATATTTTTAATTCAATTTGCTAATATTTTATTGAGTATTTTTGCATCTATGTTCACCAGGGATATTGGTCTGTAATTTTCTTATTTTGTGGGTCTTTGCCTGGTTTTGGTATTAGAGTGATGCTGGTCTCGTAGAATGAGTTTGGGAGTATTCCCTCCTCTTCTTCTTTTTGGAAAACTTTAAGGAGGATGGATATTAGGTCTTCACTAAATGTTTGATAAAATTCAGCAGTGAAACCATCTGGCCCAGGAGTTTCGTTCTTAGGTAGTTTTCTGATTACCATTTCAACTTCTTTGTTGGTAATTAGTCTATTCAGATTTTCTGTTTCTTCCTGTGTCAGCCTTGGCAGGTTGTATTTTTCTAGAAAGTTGTCCATTTCTTCTAGGTTATCCATAATACAATTTTTCATAGTATTCTCTCATAATTCTTTGTATTTCTGTGGTGTTCATAGTGATTTTTCCTTTCTCATTTCTGATTCTGTTTATGTGTGTGTGCTCTCTTTTTTTCTTGATAAGTCTGGCTAGGGGTTCATCTATTTGGTTCATTTTCTCGAAGAACCAGCTCCTGCTTTCATTGATTCTTTCTATTGTTTTATTCTTCTCGATTTTATTTATTTCTGATCTAATCTTTATTATGTCCCTCCTTCTGCTGACTTTGGGCCTCATTTGTTCTTCCTTTTCTATTTTCATTAATTGTGAGTTTAGAGTGTTCATTTGGGGTTGTTCTTCTTTCCTTAGGTAGGCCTGTATTGCAATATATTTCCCTCTTAGCACAGCCTTTGCTGCGTCCCACAGATTTTGTGGTGTTGAATTATTGTTGTCATTTGTCTCCATATATTGCTTGATCTCTGTTTTTATTTTATCATTGATCCATTGATTATTTAGGAGCATGTTATTAAGCCTCCAAGTGTTTGTGGGCTTTTTCATTTTCTTTGAGTAATTTATTTCGAGTTTCATGCCTTTGTGATCTGAAAAGCTGGTTGGTACAATTTCTCTCTTTTTGAATTTACTGAAGTTCTTTTTATGGCCTAGTATGTGATCTATTCATAAAAATGTTCCATGTGCACTTGAAAAGAATGTATATCCTGTTTCTTTTGGATGGAGTGTTCTGTAGATGTCCGTTAGTCCATCTGTTCTAATACATTGTTTAGTGCCTCTCTTTATTTATTTTCTGTCTGATTGATCTGTCCTTTGGAGTGTGTGTGGTGTGTTGAAATTTCCTGAAATGAATGCATTGCATTCTGTTTCCCCCTTTAATTCTGTTAGTATTTGTTTCACAAATATAGGTGATCCTGTGTTGGGTGCATATTTATAATAGTTATGTCCTCTTGTTGGACTGACCCTTTTATCATTATGTAATGTCCTTCTTTGTCTCTTGTTACTTTCTTTGTTTTGAAGTCTATTTTGTCTGATACAAGTACTGCAACTTCTGCTTTTTTCTCCCTATTAGGTGCATGAAATATCTTTTTCCATCCCTTTACTTTCAGTCTGTGTCTCTTTGGGTTTGAAGTGAGTGTCTTGTAGGCAGCATATAGATGGGTTTTGTTTTTTATCTATTCAGTAACTCTGCGTCTTTTGATTGGTGCATTCAGACCATTTACATTTAGGGTGATTATCGATAGGTATGTACTTATTGCAATTGCAGGCTTTAGATTCGTGGTTACCAAAGGTTCATGGGTAATTCCCTTAGTATCTAACAGTCTAATTTAACTCACTTCGTGTGCTATTACAAACACAACCTAAAGCTCTTTTTTTTTTCCACCTTTCTCTTCCTCCTCCATTGTTTGTATGTTATGAATCATATTCTGTACTCTGTGTCTAGCCTTTGGGTGACATCTGTTTAGCCTTAGGAATACTTCCATCTATAGGAGTCCCTCCAAAATGCGCTGTAGAGGTAGTTTGTGGGAGGTTAATTCTCTCAACTTTTGAATATCTGAAAATTGTTTAATCCCTCCTTCAAATTTAAATGATAACCTTGCTGGGTAGAGTATTCTTGGTTGAAGGCCCTTCTGCTTCATTGCATTAAATATATCATGCCACTCCCTTCTGGCTTATAAGGTTTCTGTTGAGGAATCTGATGATAGCCTTGTGGGTTTTCTTTTGTATGTGATCTTTTTTCTCTCTCTAGTTGCTTTTAAAAGTCTGTCTTTATCCTTGATCTTTGCCATTTTAATTATTATATGTCTTGATATTGTCTTCCTTGGGTCCCTGTGTTGGGAGATCTGTGCATCCCAGTGACTTGTGAGACTATCTCCTTCCCCAGATTGGGGAAGTTTTCAGCAATTACCTTCTCAATGACAATTTCTATCCCTTTTTCTCTCTCTTCTTCTTGTGGTAACCCTATTATGCCAATATTGTTCCATTTGGATTGGTCACACAGTTCTCTCAATATCCCTTCATTCTTTGAGATCCTTTTTTCTCTCTGTGCCTCAGCTTCTTTGTATTCCTTTTCTCTAATTTCTATTCCATTTACTATCTCTTCTACTACATCTAATGTGCTTTTAAATCCCTCCATTGTATGTTTCGTTTCAGGTATGGAATTTCTTATTGATTCTCCATCTTGAATTCATTCCTGAGTTCTTGAATATTTTTCTGTACCTCCATAAGCATATTTATGATTTTTATTTTGAACTCTATTTCAAGAAGATTGATGAGTTCAGTTTCATTTGGCCCTTTTTCTGGGGTCTGTGAGATTTTGGTCTAAACCATATTCTTTTGACATTGCATATTTCTGTGTAGTGCCCTCTAGTGCCCAGAAGCTCCATTGTTTGGAGGTGTTCAGCCCCTAGAGTGAGGTTGGGGGTTGTAGGGGAGCAGAGCTGGTGCCTGGGGGAGGAACCTGATTCCCATCTGCCACGCCTGTTTCCAGTATCAGAGCCAGGGGCCAAGCACACAGGTGTAAGCCTCTGTGCTTTGCGTCTCTAGTTGTTGTAGGCGGGGCCTCCCTCTGACTAGCCTCACGCCAATGCAGTGACTGTCGGTTTACAACTGGTGCTGTCAGGCTCCGAGGAAGGCTCGGCAGGCTGTGTATCACAGTGGGGGGCCTTGGAGCTGAATAGTCAGCTGGGTTGGGGGGGGCGGAGCACCTGTATCTCCTCAAAGTTCCCAATCTGCTGGGCAGAGCGTGCCCAGAGAACCTTGTCCCCCTATCCCTTCTCCTGCGCAGCAAGCTCAGTGTAAACCCTACCCCTTCAGCAGCCCTCTCACTGCTAGGAAGCCTCTCAGACCTCCTGCCTTTCCCTTGTCCCAGAGCAGCCAGGTGTGGATCCTGTCTTCCACAAACGGCTGGAATCTGCCTCTCAAGCACTCTGCCTGTCCCAGCTCCCCATCCTCCAGAGTGCCACACTGTGTAGGTTTCTGCTCACAAAGCGGATCTCCAGAGCTTGGTGTTCAGCAGTCCCAGGGTTCCACCCACACCCTGCTCCATTTCTCTTCCTCCTGCCAGTGAACTGGGGTGGGGGAAGGGCCTGGGTCCTGCCGGATCAAAGCTTTGGTACAGTACCCTGTTTTGTGAGGTCTGTTCTGTTCATGAGGTCTGTATGCAGTCTGGTGCAGCCTTCTTTCCTGTTGCTGTTTTAAGGTTAGTTGTATTAACTATATTTTCGCACTCTGTGGTTTTGGGAGGAATTCTCTGTCTCACCTCTCATGCCGCCATCTTGAATCTCTCCTACTTGACATTTTAAATCATAAATTTCTTCTTAAATTATTTTTAAAGGTTCTTAAATGCATTAAATGTGGATTTGGTTTTCCTGAAGAAAACCCAGAATATAATAGATTTATATTTTATTAAGTAAATAGAATTTGTCAAGATAATGACATTGTTCATTTTTTTTCCCTTAGCAGTTTTTTTTGTTTCATTTTATTTCTCTTAATGGAAATAAATGATCATGTCTGAAAGTAACTTAGCCACATGAAAAAGAGTCTTTTGGGTATATTTTTTCCCAAGAGATTGAGCAAGGGAAGTGGGTACAAGGCAATAATTTCTTTGGTAATAGCCTTTGAGCGAAGCTTCAAGCCATAGCATGTCAGAATGAGAGTGAATGAGGTTACTGAAATCCTGAGCAAATAAATATTTCCCTAACTATGGACTCTGTATTCGTGATTTATTAATAAGTGAACCTATGGATTCTTGAGCCAGACTGCTTGGGTTTAAGATGAGCCCCCTTCTCTGTGATTTGGGACAAGGTATTTCTCCATGCTGTGGTTGCATTATTGGTATGGGAACAGTAACACCTACCTCCTAAAGGGGTGGTGGCAACTGAAGATGTAACCCAGAGACAGTGTGCACAAAGGAGCTCAGTAAGTTTTAGTTTTATTTAATTATGTGGCTCACTGTCATCCTTTGGTGTTTCACGTATGTGCATGTACTTCTAAGGCTGAAACAGTGGACCCGTGGCCCCTCTTCTGAGAAGTGGCCTCATGATTGCAAAATATGGGAATGGAATGTGAGGCAGGAGGCTGGTAAGGAATTAGAGCAGGGAAGGGTTGGAGGCGCCCTAGCCAGGAGGCAGGCTGGGCTTGTGCCACCAGGTTTATTACAAGTTTGGGATAAAGGGACTTCAGGCACCTCACCTATGTTGCTTCCTTACCTGCAAGGCATTCTTAACCACATAATCAGAGCTCATTCATACTACTTCCATCAGAGTCCATGGAACCTGCTTTGTGGCAAGGAGCTATCTGCTGATTCTTCAGCAGGGAGGCTGTTAGACGTGATGCAGAAATGGATCTGTAGTGCAGTGGGTGTCATATTCTAATGGGTTTTGGTCTAAACTTGATTAAAGTCATATCTCTGGGATATGGTCTGGGATGGGGTGGGGAGGATGTGGGAAGGGGGAGAACGGGAGAATGTGCTGTGCAGCAGTTCAGTATTTCTAATTGGGTCCACCCACATGCTTGACTCTGAACTTCCAAAACAAACATGCCTGTGCGTTTTGCCCAAGATTATGTTGCTGGGTGTCTTTATTGTACTCTCCGGCAACCTACATTTGGTCTCTCTTTCTCATTGTTGGTGATTTGTGGAATTCTTACTGGCATTTGTTGTTTTTTCCACTCGGCCTAGTTAGATAATGGTCTACTAAATGCAGAGGAAACTGTCTGTGCCCCAAGGACCTTTCTTTGTCCTGGAGTAACCCTCCTCCTGTTCAGGCTCACCTCTGACCTCTTCTCCATGCTCTGTGTGAACCTGTAACAGTGCTCAGAGCAAAACCCAGTTTTGTCTGTCTTAGCTCCAAGCTTTCTTTGCTTAAAATTTTAAAGTTTAAGGAATTGTTTTTAGAGCCTTAAAATAGAAAAATAAATAATCTTGAAAATAACATGGTTGTCAGTAAAATCTGTTTTGTAAATTCCTTGGTAGCAGAACTAAATGCTTAATAGCTTTGTTTATAAGAAACCATAAGTTAATGTGTAGGACTTGGGAAGTTGATTTCATTCATTTTATTTAAACAGTTTGAAAACAAAAGTGAAAATCATTGATTGTTTTTTGATATTTTCACAATTTTAGATTTGTTTTTTCCCCCTCTCCAGGAAATTTTCTACAGATGGCATTTGTGGCTAAGTAGAGGTATTACATGAGCAACACGACCAAAGAGCTCTTCCTTGTCCCCTAGGCCTTAAATTTTTCTTCTCTGTTCACTAAAAAACCTAATTATCTACTTTATTTCAACATTGAAGTCACCTTTGGGGAGTCAGGATCTGTAACGTAAATTGACATTTTTCCCTAATAATAAAAAAATACTTGTTTATGAGTTCAACACCTCTTAAAAAAAGGCATTATTATATTTTGGATCGGCACTGTGCAATAGAAATATAATATGGGCCACATGTGTAATTTTAAGTTTTTTAGTAGCTGCATTAAAAAGTAAAAAGATGAGATTAATATGAGTAATATATTTTATATTACCCAGTGTATCTAAAATACTATTTCAACTTATAATCAATATAAAAATGAGATAATTTATACTCTTTTTTTTCCTATTTAGTCTTTGAAATCTGGAACATTTCAAATTGAATATGCATATACATATATATTGCCCTCAAGAACCATTTGAGAATATGTGTCTTGATCTTTTACCCAGAAATACTAAAGTGTATAATTTCCTAAGAATAAGGACATTCTCTCATATAACCACAATAGTATAGTTATCAACTTGAGGAATTTTAATGTTGATTCAGGACTTTTATGTACTGTCCATATTCCACCTTCATCATATTTCCTTCCTTTAGTACAAGATCCAGTTTAGGATCACATATTGCATTTAGTTATGGATCCTTAAATGCCTTTAATCTGGAACAGTTCTTCAGTTTTCTTTGTCTTTCATGACATTGACAGTTTAGAAGAATACTCCTCCCCTTCTTTAATAGAATGTTTTGTATGTGGGGTTTGTCTGACTTTTATTATTATTAAACTCAGGTTAATCATCCCTGGCTGATGTTCTGTAAGTGATGTCGGTGTTGTCCTCATCTCAGGGTCTCACATGTGGAGGCACACGGTACCTGTCTACCCCTTGTTGCTGATATTAATTTTGATTGCATGGCCAAAATGTCTGATTTCCCTGCTGTGTATTTGACTGGAGAACACTTTTAAACCATACAAATTTCATGTTCCTTATCAGAATTTTCTCCCTGCATTTATCATCTATTGATGATTATTGCTTGAACTGGTCTTTACTTATGGTGGTTGGAAAAATGGTGATTTTCAACTTCAGTACCTTTTCCACAGAATGTTACCAGTGGATATATTCTATGGCAAGAGCTCCCCATTCTGCACTATTCACCCACCCACCATCTACCCATCTGCCTGTCCACCTATCCATCCATTTACCTATTACCAGGATGAGCACATGGATTTCAATTTTTTTTCTTCAATGCTCATTGAACTTTATTTATATCCAGTTTTGCTCAGATTGATCCATGTTTGGCCACTGTGGAAGCCCCTTCGGTCTGACGTGTCCTTTTGATGCACTCCAGGTGCCTTTTTACTTCCTGACATAACAAGATGTTTGAGTCTTATCTTATTCTCACCTTGCCCAGGTCTGGAAACCACCAGTCATTTCTCTGAGGAGAAATCTTGCTTTTGGAGATGAGAATGGCATGAAATTAGAAGCCAAGATCTGGATTCTAGATGTGCTCACTGCTACTGGGGTGTCATTGCTACTATGCCCTTTTAGTGGATACATACCTACAAACATACATACACATACACTGTAAAGTCTGAGTCTAGTCAGGAGACAGACACCACACAGTGGGTTAAACAGGGAAGGTTGAATATAAGGAATTACCAACTGATAAAAGAGTAACTATAAGTTATAAGGAAACTATATCATGCCCAAGGGCTGAGGGAGACGGTCCAAGGAAGGACAGACTTGGAAGGGGTTCAGATCTCACTAGTGGAGATGTGTTTCATCCCAACAGATCTCATAATACATCTAGGTGATCACTAGCTGATGCTGTGGGGGGCAGTCTGGGAGCAGGAGGCTGTCACAGCAAATGGACCATACAGGAGCTGGGAGGAAGGGGGCTTGCAGAAGGAATGGCCATGTGACTTCCTGGACTATAGGCAACTGGGAGTACAGACAGATGGCAGGGGCTCTGGTTTCTGTGTCGGGACTGCAGAAAGGTTGCTACCAGCCTAAGGCTGCGAGGTCACAAGGACTGTGTTGTGTACCAGTGACTATGGCACATTCTACTGGATTCTTCACACCCACATAGTACCTCCACCTCCAACGACCCTGGAAACTTTAAGAAACCTCTTCCTTCTACAATGTTTCTCCAGTACTCTCCACTGAGGAGACTTCCCATCATGCTCACAGCAGAGGAGCCATGCTTAATGGGATTCCCTTGTTCATTGCCGATCAGACATTGAACGGTGTGTTTAGAGCTGAGAGGTGATAAACTGACACACATGTATACATGCACATATATATGTATATTTTAGCAATCATGAGTTTACACCAACATTTCCAATTCCAGCCACCCCCAATGGCTTTCTGCATTTCAGATTTGTATTTTTTCCTCCATTGCTTGTCCAGTGTCATAATACATCTAGAATAATTGCAAAATTTCTTCATCTATGGTAGTACAAAAAAACTACTAAAAAGATGTTATGAACTGAATGTTTGTATCTCCCCCAGATTCCTTTGTTGAAGCCATAACCCCCAATGTGATGGCATTTGGAGATAGGGCCTGTGGAAGGTTATTGTGATTAGATGAAGTCATGAGAGTGAGGCCTTCGTGATGGCATTGTTGCTGTTGTAAGAAGAAACCCCAGACCTCATTATGAAACCTACCTTTTGACACCTTGATCTTGGCCTTCAACCACCAGAACTGTGAGAAATAAAATTCTGGTTTTGTAAGCCACCTAATGTGTGGTAGTTTGTTACAACAGTGGAGCTAAGACAAAAGAGTTCAGAATCTCCCTGCAGTTCTTCCCACATGACCCCCATCCCCCGCACTCCCCACACTAGGTACACATGGTCAAGTACTGTTGTTCCTAAATTGCTTGGATTAATCCCCCTCCATTCCTTCTTCAGTGTGGTTAAGGAAGTCATTTGAAATACAGTTGGGTTTATTTGTTTTGAGGTTCCTTTTAGTTTTGGATTTTTCTTCTTTCTATTCTTGTTTATGTTTTGAATATGTAGAACATTAACATCCATTCAAAAGTAAAAACCACATAAAGAGGTATGCCCAGAAAACTGACATTCCTACCCTTTCCACCCACCTTATAGATACTTCATTACTTTCTGATTTATTATCTCTACTGGCTTCTGAAAAAATAAGGGCGTGTGTGTGTAGTGTAGGGTTTTCTTATTTTCTCTTCTTTCTTTGACAAAGGAGAACATAATGTATAGTTATTTTTTGCCTGTTTTATTGAGATACGGTTAGCATATAATGTATTAGTTTTAAGCATATATATACACACACACACACACACAATCCATTTTGTTTGTGTAGCAGAGTTTATTTAGGCTCCAAGTTTGAACATTTAGGGAGTTTCCTGTAGTTTATAATAATAAATAATGCTGCACTGAATACCTTGTGCATATGTATTTTTGTATTGTTGGAGGTGTATCTTCAGGGTAGGTTCTTTTTATTTTTTTACCTTTTTTTTTGGTATCATTATTGTACAATCACTTGAACAACGTTGTGGTTACTAGACCCCTATTGTCAGGTCCCCACCACATACCCCATTGCAGTCACTGTCCATCAGCATAATAAAATGCTGTAGAATCATTACTTGTCTTCTCTGTAAATACTGCCTTTCCCGTGTCCCCCCCCCCCCGCTACATTACATGTGCTAATTGTAATGCCCCTTTTCACCCCTTATCCCTCCCTTCCCACTCATCCTCCCCAGTCCCTTTCCCTTTGGTAACTGTTAGTCCATTCTTGGGTTCTGTGAGTCTGCTGCTGTTTTGTTCCTTCAATTTTTGCTTTGTTCTTATACTCCACATATGAGTGAAATCATTTGATACTTGTCTTTCTCCGCCTGGCTTATTTCACTGAGCATAATACCCTCTAGCTCCATCCATGTTGTTGCAAATGGTAGGATTTGTTTTCTTCTTATGGCTGAATAATATTACATTGTGTATGTGTACCACATCTTCTTTATCCATTCATCTACTGATGGACACTTAGGTTGCTTCCATTTCTTGGCTATTGTAAATAGTGCTGTGATAAACATAGGGGTGCATATGTCTATTTCAAACTGGGCTGCTGCATTCTTGGGGTAAATTCCTAGGAGTGGAATTCCTGGGTCAAATGGTATTTCTATTTTGAGTTTTATGAGGAACCTCCGTACTGCTTTCCACAATGGTTGAACTCGTTTACATTCCCACCAGCAGTGTAGGAGGGTTCCCCTTTCTCCACATCCTCGCCAACATTTGTTGTTTGTGTTTTGGATGGTGGCCATCCTAACTGGTGTGATTTGATATCTCATTATGGTTTTAATTTGCATTTCTCTGACGATTAGCAATGTGGAGCATCTTTTCATGTGCCTGTTGGCCATCTGAATTTCTTCTTTGGAGAAGTGTCTGTTCACCTCCTCTCCCCATTTCTTAATTGGATTATTTGCTTTTTGTTTGTTGAGGTGCATGAGCTCTTTATATATTTTGGATGTCAACCCCTTATAGGATATGTCATTTATGAATATATTCTCCCATACTGTAGGATGTCTTTTTGTTCTACTGATGGTGTTCTTTGCTGTACAGAAGCTTTTTAGTTTGATATAGTCCCACTTGTTCATTTTTGCTTTTGTTTCTCTTGCCCGGGGAGATAAGTTCATGAAGAAGTTGGTCATGTTTATGTCCAAGAGATTTTTGCCTATATTTTTTTCTAAGCGTTTTATGGTTTCATGACTTACATTCAGGTCTTTGATCCATTTTGAGTTTACTTTTGTGTATGGGGTTAGACCGTAATCCAGTTTCATTCTCTTACATGTCGCTGTCCAGTTTTGCCAACACCAGCTGTTGAAGAGGCTGTCATTTCCCCATTGTATATCCATGGCTCCTTTATCGTATATTAATTGACCATATATGCTTGGGTTTATATCTGGGCTCTCTATTCTGTTCCACTGGTCTATGGATCTGTTCTTGTGCCAGTACCTAATTGTCTTGGTTACTGTGGCTTTGTGGTAGAGCTTGAAATCAGGGAGCATAATTCCCCTGCTTTATTCTTCCTTCTCAGGATAGCTTTGGCTATTTGGGGTCTTTTGTCATTCTATATGAATTTTAGAACTGTTTGCTCTAGTTCATTGAAGAATGCTGTTGGTATTTTGATAAGGATTGCATTGAGTCTGGAGATTGCTTTAGGCAGGTTGGCCATTTTGACAATATTAATTCTTCCTAGCCAAGAGCATGGGATGAATTTCCATTTATTAGTGTCCTCTTTAATTTCTCTTAAGAGTGTCTTTTGGTTTTCAGGGTATAGGTCTTTCACTTCCTTGGTTAGGTTTATTCCTAGGTATTTTAATCTTTTTGATGCTCAGGGTAGGTTCTTAAAGTAGGACTGCTGCCTTGAAATGTGAAGACTTAACGCAGTTTTGTTATATGTTGTCAAACTCTCTGCCATAATTGAACCATTTTGCATTCCCACCAGCAAGGTATGAAAATACCTTTTTCTCCTACAGCTTCACTGACAGAGTGTATTATCAAGCTTTTAAACTTTTGCCAGACTGCTAGATGAGAAATGGCACCCCAGTATATTTAATTTGGATATCTTTTATTATAAGTAAAGTTGAACATGTTTTCAAATATCGAAGGGCCCTTTTTATGTCTTACGAGTTGTCTCGTCACATCATTTGTCCACTTTTCTGTAGCATTTTAAATCACTTTGCCTTCTTCAAATTTTAAAAGTTCTTTGTTTATTGGGGGTATGTACTGAGAATATTTCCTCCCTGTTTGGTATGAGTTTGTATCTTTGAGTATGTATCTTTTATTTGTGGTATGTGTTGAGGATATATTCTGCCTATTTGATATTTATCTTTGGACTTCGCTAATACTTCTTGCCATGCAAAAGTTAAAATTTTTACCTATCAAATTTATCAGTTTTTTTAATTGTATGTGGATTTTGAGTCTTAGTTAGAAAGCCTTTTCCTATGTATACTTAAGTTACTCAGGAATTCACCCTTAGTTTTGTTAGGTTCGGGAATGATTCATATCAAGTCACTGCTAGTAAAAAAATCAACATATACTTTGTACTTGTTATGGAATCTCTTATCCATGGCTTCCTTACAACAGGACAGGTGGTAATTAAGCACTCCTAGACCTGGCAGGCAGTTTGGTTTTTACCTCCTGCAAACAGAGAAACTAAACAACAGAGAGATCACCATTCAGATAAAGTTAGAATTTTTTATCAGTGCCAGAACTGACACTATAACTCATTAAAAAAGACAACTAATTTCTTCATCTATTTTGAGTTAGTCCCTAAGACTACACCCTTTCTGAGATTCTTGTTTGTTAACTGGGTCCTTTTGTTTAAGGGCTTTTCTTCCTCATTTCATAAAACATTTTGCCAAGTCTCACCTATGTCTCAGAGCTCTGGCTGTTTTACTGCAGGGTCAGGGTTATCTGGAGAGGTTCCAGGCTATGAAATTCCCTAGCCTGCTCTCCGTGACCCTGAGGAGAGACTTCAGATTGTGATGACCTACATGTGTGGAGCACGCAGGAGACTTAGGAAGAAGTTCTCACCTCTGTTTCTCTGCGGAGATTTGTATGAAAGGCCTGCTTTGCGAATGAACTCATAGCAGTCCAAGGGCTGGGAGGGAGCAGGTTCCCCTCTGTTACTGAAGAAGTGGAAGTAATCTTGTGATTCATTTGTGAAAAACGAAGATGAGGACCAGGGAGCAGTGGGTTAATGCTGAGCCATCATCTCTAAAACGGCCATGTGATGAGGGGCCAGAGCTGGTGGGAAGGAGCCTGGGTGGGGGCGGCACATCTACTGGCTGCTTTCTGACCTTTAATCTTCTTTATCTTAAAATACAAGGTGGCTCCCAAGACCTTTTTCAGCATAGGGTTCTAAACTCTAGTTTATTTTATTTCCTACTTTTAATATATTTGTTACATTTCCAAACTGCTAGGCACTTTTGAGATTTTGTCTATTTTTTAACCAAACATTCACTTCCTTCTAAAACTTTTTTTTTTAACATTCTTTGTCAGATAAGTTGGTTAGTACCTGATGTTTCTTCATTTCTGTTTGAGTGTAAGCTACATAGGATCAGAGACTTGACTTTGGCACCTTAAAATAAATTGTAAGAAGTGTGTTTCTTGGTATAGCTTAGTTCTAGGAGGAGAAATCAATTCTAAGGGTTTAGTGCCATTGAGGTAATATTGTGCCTTAATATTTAAGGTTTATTACCATATAGACCAGTAACTTTAGCTTGTTTCTTGATCCCAAATTATACCCTTCCATAATTATGGCCAGAGGTCATGAAAATTCACTGTTGGAAGTAGGAAGGATTAGGTGAAAGAGTGGCTCGATCCTTACAGATCCATCCCAGCAACTTGTAAAACAGCTCAAAATATGGTAATGAATTCATAACTGAAACCACATTCAGTACTAGCCCCCCCAGCTTATGTTCTGCTGTTTCACTTGTATAATGGGATTTCCTTCATGTCTAAAGAATGGAGAATTTAATTATTAAAAAGAAAATCCATTCTCAGCTAGTATAACATTTATTAGAAACATTTGGCCCTGTTGTTGAGCAGCTATCTTATTTTTCTCATGTGAAAAAAGAGCCAATTAGTTTCAAAGATGTGAACCATAACCAGATGGATAGCTCACATCCCTTTTTTAATTATCAAAAGTACAAAACCATATAACAGTCAATGGTTATGATAGATTTCGCTTAATCTGAAAGAAATGCCAGGATTTTCATGTAGGATGAAATTTATTTAAGTTCCATGGATTTACAATAACTACTATAAATAGAAGGCTTCTTTTCTGGAATAGATTTATACCTGGCAAGTCACCCTTTCATAGTTTTTCCTAGTTAGGATGAACTGGCAGCAGTTGCTTTACTGTTGACATTTTTAAAAATAAAAATACCAGTATGTAAAATATTTTGGCCCAAAGTTTTCATTTAACTCATTTGAAAAATACTAAGTGCTTTCTGTGTGCTAGCTACATGCCACATGCTGTCGTTATAGAGGTGAATAAAAGGAGCACACATTTTATTAATTACGGTGCATTTGTTTGCAAGCCCAGAAAACCTACTCATATCAGCTTAAGCAATTAGTAAAAGGAACGTATTGGCTCGTGGACTAAAAGCAGCTGAGGGGTATCCGGTTTGAGTCATAGCTGGGCCCACTGGGACCTGGCCTCTCGTCATCTCTCCCTCTGTCAGTGTTGGCTTCACAGGCAGGCTCCTGCAGCGTGGTTGCCCTTGGCAACCACAGATGATCGCCTCCCCCATCTCACTCCAGTGGAAAAGAGAGACTGCTCTTTCCCAAAGTGCTGGGCTTGACTTGTACTCAGTGGGGTTAGTCTTGTTCCCAAACTTGTACCAGTCACTGTGTCCAGAGGCTCTGACTGGCCAGGCCTGAGCAAGGTAGATGGAGTCATTCCTTCTAGTTTGTAGGTGGAGAGGGCGGATGGTGGTCCAGGGGGAAAGTTGAGGCTCTGCCCTAGAAGCAGGGGATGAATGAAGTCTGCCTTACAGCCTCTGCCCTCAGCAGCCCACAGCCCAATGGAGGAAGATGGAGTTTCAGCAGTAATAATGGTAAAGGCTGCTGTGATGGAGAAAATACGGGCACTGTGGGGGCAGGAGTACAAATTTCAGTACAAATCATTAAAGTCTAATAAGTAATAATAAAAAAGGGACACCTATAATTGCATATTTAAAGGAAACATACTTTGGTGAAGGAGCATGCCATTTAGCTTTATTCTGGACATTCTCAGGCAGCAAACACATTGATCAGCACCTGTCAACTCTTCTGAGTTGGTTTGTGCAGGAAGAGAACTGGCTGCCCTGTGAGTTTGCTGAGGCCCAGGACAGTGATGTCGCATCTGCATATCCCCTGGGGCACTGGACATCCTAGCCTCTAGGCTGGTTCAATATTGCAGCATTGAGTCAGTACCTTAAGGTCGCCTCTGCTGGGGAGAGAGGCGGATGGGCCGCACAAGACCCGAGTCCCTGCTCTGAGGGATCAGAGATGCAAGAAGGGCTTTGGGTGCGGAGGGGTGATCACAGAACGTTTCCTGGACAGTGTGGCTTCTGGGATAGGCCTTGATTGTGACAAGGTTCCTCCTGGCTAGGGAGCACCGCCTCACTCAGTCTGCGACCTCCCCTCTTGGGAGTCCCTAGGTCTCCTCTTCTCCACAGTGAGCGAGCATGCCCACTCCACACCCATCTGTGAGGACTAACCGAGAGGTGTCCCAGGCCCAGGAAACAGCCCAGTGGCCGGGTGAGCTCAGGTGAGGTCGACATGCTCCTGGGCGCCAAATGGCTCTCGTGTGAGGACAGAAGCAGGAGTGCAGTCTGACCTGGACCTGGGGGTGTCGTTCGTCCTCTGATGGTGGCCCCAACACGCTGCTGAAACTGCAGTGGCCATTAGCAGGCATGTTCAGAGATCTATCGTTTCATTTGGGAGAGTGTACAGTAGTAGTTTGATTAGTGAAAATGCATTTTTCTGGGAAGGATGTTTATCGGAATTGTTTTGTATTTAGTTAGCTACTAGACTCAACAAACCTTAAACAGTAGTGTAGATATTCAGTTTATAGGGCCACTCCTAACTGTTGACTACAAGTCATTTTACTGAATTAAGTCTTCATTAATAGTTTTATTTTCTTAAGTTTGTTTTAAGGGACTGTCCTTCCCCACCACCCTCCCCCGCATGTGCCCCCTCCTGTGCTCCTGTGTGTGTGCATGTGGGGGGCATGGGGTCAGGGTAGGGCATGCACACACAGAGGCAGATGGGAATGGCTTTGCTCGTGTTACTCCCTTAGAGGAATGAGCCGGTTCCACAAAGCAGCCCGCACTCAGTCCCTGAAACATCTGCCTGCCCGACCGCCTGGGGCCCTGCACTCTCTGTGAGCCCTGTCTAGCTCCCCCCAACTTCGCCCAACCTACCCACGGGCCCTCCCTCCTCATGTGGAGCTGTTACTTTTGTACACTGGGACAAATGGTGTCAGTTTTGGGGCCCCCGCCCACTCCTGCCTTTTCTCTGAAGCACTGACCATGTCTCGGTTGGTCCCCAAGGTCCCTCCCACCTTAGCAGCTGTGACTCTGCTGTTAGGCATCCATCACCTGTTGTCTGTACCACCTCTGGGCATAGAGCTCATTGCGTTCTGTTATTCTGTGGGGTGTATGCACATCATGCTTCTCTGGTCTGTATTATTTGAGTTAGAACCTTTGAGGGACTACCAAGCTGCTAGAGATGGCACAACGGAAGGAAGACTGACGAGTTAGTCACTGTTAAAGGCTGCCTTTATTTTGCACACATGTTTAAGAAACTGCTGCACTTTAAAACAATCGCTTTACATAAGCTTGTATTATTTATCAACATGAGTCACTTCTTAACTTTGTTGTTCATTTGTACACACTTTAGATCTGAACCCTGAAAACTAGTGTTTTGTTCCTATAGCCTGGGTTGTCTGTGGAGGGAAAATATCTCCATATGGCTGATCCATACAAAGGAGTAATCGCCAACTTGGTATCTTTAGCATGTAGGGGTCTGAGAATAATGAAACAATTAATTATACATGTTTTAGATTTCATATTTGATACTTACAGGTGAAAGTGCAAGATCATGTGCTCAGTTATCTGTATGACTGACCTTTTGAAAGAGCGGTTTAAAGACACTATAGTGTAAAGAACATAGGACTTGGAGTCACACTGGCCCTGCAGCCACTCTTGGTCTGTCACTTACTAGCTGTCTCATCTTCAACACTGTTCCTTAGCTTTGAAGCAGGGATTGTAAAATCATGTAGGGTGGGTGTGAGGATGAAATAGGATAGTGTATAATTATCTTATATTTAAAGTATCTGATACAGTGTTTGACCCTGAGAAGATGCTCCGTAAATCATAACTGGTAGGCTTCCTGTAGTGAGCGGTGAGATTAAAAATAAACAATATGTGTTGGAGCCAAAACTTCTACATTTGGGGATACTTATTCACAGTTTTAGCATTTTGCTGTCATATACATAGCACTGTGTCTGCTGCCAGGCCTGCTTCCTCCAGGACTGCTCTGCCAGCACAAGCCCCAGGTGATGGGGGAAGTTGGACCCCCGCAGCTAGATGGACCCCTGCAGCCCCAGCCCCAGGTGATGGGGGAAGATGGACCCCTGCCGCAGGGTGTTTGGTGTTGGCATGTTCAGGGGGCCTGAGGTTATAGACAGCTGACCCCAGGAGGGATAGAAATTTTGCATAAACTGTGCTCACATAGGTGTGCTGAGCTCGGAGCTGCTTGTGAGCGAGTCTGGGCTTTGTCTGTGTTTTTATCTGCAAAGGGAAGGAGCTCTGACTCTCAAAGTGAGATTTGCCCTGTTCCTGTCAAAGAGTGAAACAGGACTAGAACTCAGATTCTGGGTGAAACAGTGTCCAAAGCAATGCTGTAATTTAGCTTCTCCAAATTGTGCCCGGTTAAATCATTGTTGGTATGCTTTTTCTTTTTTTGTGTTTCTTACCAAATAAAACACAACTTAGGTTAATGCTGGGAGTGGGGCATGATGAGGAAAAGAGTACAGGCTCTTCACTGGCTTTTTAAAAAATATCTGTCAGGACAAATAATTTGACTTAAAATGAAAGAACTATTAAAATGAAGTACATGGAAAAAATATTAGTAAAATTAAGTATGTGAATCATTTCTATCATTCTATCTAGCTTATCAAATATAAAAAGTCTGTATGGGCTTCTTTTAGTATAAAAGGTCCAGTATTTTGTGTGAAGATTCATTTAGGCAGAGTAATTAATTAACTTAAGGATTTAATGCTGGTCTAGACTTTCAGCATTGGCTGAAGCAAAACCCTTTGGTTTTTCCTTTTCTTTCTTTCTTCCTAAAGTTTAAATAGGGTTTATATGTCTGGGATAGTTATGGTTCCATAATTCTCTGATCTTTGCTACATGCTAATTTGGCATTGGACTTAATATATATGTATATTTTTCCCAAAATTTTGATGTATAATATGAGCATAGCTGGGTCAAACATGCAAGGTAAAGTCATTATGAAATCTTAGAATGCAGAAATATCAGGTAGGTTTTTTTGTCTGTTTTAGATTTCTTTGGGCAAATAAGTTTTTGTTGCACTTTTTTCTAAAGTAACTCATTGCAATAAAATATGGTTTGTATAGTTTTCAATGAATTGGAAATTCTTGTTTTCTTGCATTGCAAGGGTAATTGACATTAATAAAATCTGAAGGCATCACAATATTCTGAAGTCTTCTAAATCATTAAAGATTACCTCAAGCAGTTTAGTTCATTGCATTATATTGCATTATATAATATTTGTATATTTCATATATAGAACTTTCTCATTTACAAATACATGACCCATTAACACATATAAAATTATAGAAATATAAAATATATGCACGCCTTCCTGATCTAATCACTTCTTCCCATTCTGTTGCTCACCCCAGTCTGAGCCAGCATCATCTCTGGTTGGGGTTAGTGCACTACCTACCCGGTCACTTGCTTCTCGTCTGGACTCCCTTTAGTCTGCATAGTGGCCGCCTCACATTTCCAAGCATTAGGAGTTTCCCTTGCCCCCTGACTTGATCAGCCCCTGACCTGCCAGTGCGTCTGGCTTCCTCCTGCCCCTCACCAAGATGCAGACTTGTGCACTGACCTTGGAGGGCCTGAGGGCCTGACCTCTGCTCCCCGTGCCTGGTGGTGCCTTCTAGCACCAAGATGCTGCCTTTTTTAAGGTTGCTGCCTAAGAGAGGCCTTTTCTGACCATGCCATGAGTTACCCCATTTCCAGCATTTTTGCCTATTGTAATTAGATTTCTTTTTTTCTGAAGTAACATTTGGATTATATTACCTCTCTGGTTAAGATTCTAGAAGGGTTTTCTAAACTGTTAATCTCATCAACTGCAAAAACCCCTACTTGGATTTTTTCTTGATTTACTCTGTCATTTGAGCATTTATGTTCTATACAGTGTGCCTGGAGTCCTTTTCCTTGCTGAGATGCTCTGTTTCTAACAGTTGGTCATTTGAAGAGCATCACCGTAAATAGACAGATGTCATAAACCCCAAATGCTGACTGTATGTGTGATTTTATGTTGTGGACTTCCTGTGTTTGTGTATGCTTTTACAGAGCTCAGGTGGGTGTGGACTTGTCTTTTGTACTTGTATTTCCACCTACGTCAGATGGTCCTGAGTTGTGTGGTACTGAGTCACACATGCTCTCGCTTACACAGGCTCCTTGATGAAAAACTGGAGCAAGGTGAAAACTGGATGCTTGGTTAAGCCGGGTCTCTCAGAGTCCCGGCCTGCAGCTCCTCCCTCCCTCAGCCTGTGTCCTCACGATGGCATTTGTGTCTTGCTTCAGCAGCTCTGTACGGATCTGTTCTTGACAGTGACGCTGAGCAAGACTTAGGGGGTTGCTCCCGAGCAGAGGACGCTCAGCCACCTGCTTGAGCGAATTAGCAACAGCGGAGAGTAAGGCTTGCTAGCATCTTAAAATGTTACTGTTTCATTTACAGGTTATGGTGAACATGTTGTGTTCTTAGAGATGAAGAAGCACTGGTGGCATTTCCTGAGAAGAGCTCTTGGTAGATGTGCTCCGTTTTATGACTGTAGTTTACTGTGGTGCTTGTGGACTCACAGACCTGGTTACCCTGTGCAGTCCAGGGACCATCTGTGTTGACAAAGCTGAATTTGTCATTTTTAATGATTAAGTAGCATTTTTTCATACAGCTGTACCATTATTTGTTTAAGTGTTGGGGACATTTTAAAAGTTTTCAAGTTTTTTTTAGAGTAAATAGTGTTACTCTTTTCATATAGATTCCTTTGGGGTTATTTTTTGGAGCTACATTCTCAAAGTGGGAATCATAGGATTAATGATTTGAGTAATTTGAAATGTTTATTGCATATTTCCAGATCTTTTCCCAAGAGGATTGGCAAAATGATGACCACCAGATTTCTTTGAAGACTTCTGGAGTTTAGAAGTTCTAGATCATGTGGAGTCTTAATGGGGTTTTTCTGCCTAATTAGGGGTATAAAGTAGTATATTATAGTTTTGTTTGTATTTCTTCATTTAATAATTAGGTTGAAATTTTAAAATCTCAGTTTGTCACCTATAGGGACTGGTACTAGTTCTTCACCTTTTGGAATATAGAAAATTTTATGTTATATCATGTTTTCTCCACCCATTAAAATAATGTTTTTTTTAAGTTAAAAAAAATCCTATTTTATCTTTAATCACACCCTCCATATTTCTAACAATCACATTTAGCTTTTATGACAGTTAAATAATAAACCTCTTTATTTCTAAATTTGTATTATGACTTAAATAGTAAAGGGAAGGCAAATAAATTTTCTTTGGTATTTGTGCCTACTTAATTTTGCTGATAAATTTTACTATCTTTTTTTACTCCTAATAGCCAGGGCTGCAGGGAGGAGCAGGTTCTAGCTGTGAGAAAATCTAGGCCCCAAGGAAGGGTGAGCTAGCAAGAAATCTTTGCATGGGAGTGGTGTTAATCTGTGGCAGGTGGCCAGTCTGCCTCCCAAGACTGCCTAGCTCCAGTAATGGGTCTGTTTCTCCGGTCCCTGCCTCTAGTGGCTCTACCAATAGCTTTCTACTGAGAGTTTTATGATGCTTCAGACCTACATATTAGCTGGGCACATGTCTCCATTGCTATATTGGTTATTCCAGAAAGAATCTTCATGTGTCTTTCTATTTCTTTATCTCTCATTAGGGTTTCTAATTTTTCTTTAAATGGATTGCTTATATCCTACCTTAAGTTAATTACTCTTATTGCAAATGTGATTGTTCTGCAACTTCATTTCCAGGTCCTATAGCTATGTGTAATTTCTCAAAAATTTGAAGCCATAGAACAAACATATTCAATATGTATATGCATTTTAATACTTTATAAATTGAAAGCAGTGTGCTTAGTAAAATTCCAAATGCATTCTCATTTCTACTCTACGTGAAAACACCTTTCCAACTTCCAGCTATGAATTTATAGCTTCTTTAATTGGTTCAGCATCTTTTTATTTCATGCTCTCTGTGGAGATTCAGATAGTGTTAAAATGCCGAATTGCTCATCAGTTGACATGTTCAAATCAGTGGTACTTGTATTTTCTGTCTTTAAATTTCAGATCCCTGAGAATAGATTGTTCTTAAAGTCCTTACAAGCACTAAAATTCCTTCTTTTATGAAGATTGAAACAATGAATTCTCCAACAATAAAACTCTTCTACACAAAACCTTTGACTTTGAGATTCTCTAAAGTGGTTTTATTATTTATTTATTTATTTATTAGATTTATTTATTTGGCTATTATTAATATACAATTACATGAGCAACATTATGGTTACTAGACTCCCCCTATTATCAAGTCCCCACCACATACCCCATTGCAGTCACTGCCCATTAGCGTAGTAGGATGTTATAGAATCACTACTTGTCTTCTCTGGGTTATATTGCCTTCCCTGTATCCCCCCACCATACTCTCACCCCTGCTACATTGTGTGTGCTAATTGTAATAGCCCATTTTCCCCCTTATCCCTACCTTCCCACCCATCTTCCCCAGTCCCTTTTCCTTTGGTAACAGTTAGTCCATTCTTGGGTTCTGAGTCTGCTGCTGTTTTGTTCCTTCAGTTTTTGCTTTGTTCTTATATTGCACAGATGAGTGAAATCATTTGATACTTGTCTTTTTTCACCTGGCTTATTTCACTGAGCATAATACCCTCTAGCTCCATCCATGTTGTTGCAAATGGTAGGATTTGTTTTCTTATGGCTGAATAATATTACATTGTGTTTGTATACCACATCTTCTTTATCCATTCATCTACTGATGGACACTTAGGTTGCTTCCATTTCTTGGCTATTGTAAATAGTGCTGTGATAAACATAAGGGTGCATATGTCTTTTTCAAACTGGGCTGCTGCATTCTTAGGGTAAATTCCTAGCAGTGGAATTCCTGGGTCAAATGGTATTTCTATTTTGAGTTTTTTGAGGAACCTCCATACTGCTTTCCACAATGGTTGAACTAATTTACATTCGCACCAGCAGTGTAGGAGGGTTCCCCTTTCTCCACATCCTTGCCAACATTTGTTATTGTTTGTGTTTTGGATGGTGGCCATCCTAACTGGTGTGAAGTGATATCTCATTGTGGTTTTAATCTGCATTTCTCTGATGACTAGCGATGTGGAGCATCTTTTCGTGTGCCTGTTGATCATCTGAATTTCTTCTTTGGAGAAGTGTCTGTTCACCTCCTCTGCCCATTTTTTAATTGGCTTATTTGCATTTTGTTTGTTGAGGTGCATGAGCTCTTTATATATTTTGGATGTCAACCCCTTATCGGATATGTCATTTATGAATATATTCTCCCATACTGTAGAATGTCTTTTTGTTCTACTGATGGTATCCTTTGCTGTACAGAAGCTTTTTAGTTTGGTATAGTCCCATTTGTTCATTTTTGCTTTTGTTTCCCTTGCCCGGGATGATATGTTTATGAAGAAGTTGCTCATGTTTATGTCCAGAAAGTGGTTTTATTTTATGTGGGCGTTTGTTAACTGCATCAAAGAACGACTTCCTCTCTGAATCATCCACAGTGGTTGCTATGGAAATTGGCTGCAGAATCTTTCAGGGAGCTCTCCCTTTGACCCAGGGGATGCTGTGTCCTTACCCAGAAGGTCTTCGGGGTCTCCACCACCGTTTGCAAAGGAGCACCTCTGGAATTTTTAGGGTAGTTGTAAAACCACTGTACCTTAGGGTTTTTACTAGAGGATTATTACATCTTTATTTTCCCCAGTGTTTGCTCTTCTTGGAGAAAAGTATTTAATTATTATAAGTTGACAGAAAGAATGAAGTAGTGAGGAAAGAAGATAAAGTGTGAGTAACTTCATGTGTTTTAACTTCTTCTAGTTCATCTCTAAGGTACTTGGAGAGTGTCCAA
>JAVSCE010020385.1:0-52091 GCA_032199065.1 Smutsia gigantea | reverse complement strand
TGCCTTTAGTTGGTATTTGGATGGTCTGCTTTCTTTGCTCTGATTTTTTTTTTTCCTCTGGTGACATCTTTTTAGCCTTAGGTGTGCTTCCATCTAGAGCAGTCCATTTAAGATATCCTGTAGTGGTGGGTTATGAGAGGCAAACTCTCTCAACTTTCGTTTGTCTGGAAATTGTTTAATCCCTCCATCATATTTAAATGATAATCGTGCTGGATACAATATTCTTGGTTCGAGGCCCTTCTGTTTCATAACGTTAAATATATCATGCCATTCTCTTCTGGCCTGTAAGGTTTCTGTTGAGAAGTCTGACGATAGTCTGATGGGTTTTCCTTTGTAGGTGATCTTTTTTCTCTCTCTAGCTGCCTTTAATACCCTGTCTTTATCTTTGATCTTTGCCATCTTATTTATTATGTGTCTTGGTGTTGTCTTCCTTGTGTCCCTTGTGTTGGGAGATCTATGAGCTTCGTGGATCATGACTACTTCTCCTTCCCCATGCAGGGTTTTCAGCAATTACTTCTTCAAAGACACTTTCTGTCCCTTTTTCTCTCTTCCTCTGGTACTGTGATAATGTGGGAATATTGTTCCTGCTTTGGATTGGTCACATGCTCTCTTTAATATTCTTTCATTCCTAGAAACTTTTATCTCTTCGCCTCAGCTGCTCTGTACTCCTTGTTCTCTGTTTTCTATTCCATTAACAGTCTCTTGCATCTCATCCATTCTGCTGTTAAGCCCGTCGATCGCTTGTCTGATTTCTGCATTGTCTTTCCTCAGTTCCCTCACTTCCTCCCTCAGCTCTTGCACATTTCTCTGTAGGTCCATCAGCATGGCTATGACTTTTATTCTGAATTCTTTTTCAGGAAGACTGTGCATTTCCATCCCTTCAGACTCCCTCTCTGGGGTTGTCTGGTTGATTTTGGTCTGAACCATATTCCACTGTCTTTTCATGGGTATAGAATTGGTCACTGATAGTTGCCACGTATATCAGCTGGGCTTTTTAAGACTTTAAAAAGAAAAGAAAAAAAAAGAAGAAAGAAAGATGGAAAAAAAAGAAAAAAGAAAGAAAAGAAAAAACAAAAACAAAACAAAAAACAAAACAAAACAAAACAAAAAAATGCCCACCAGACGTAGATTCTGTGGGAATGCTGTAGGTGGCGCTATTGCCCCACTATTCCACAGCTGTGGCTGCGCCGCTCCCCAGGACCCTTTATCACTCTGGCAGGGGTGGGAACTAATAGGAGGCTGTTGATCTCAGTGAGAAGTGTAAGTATGGCTACGCTTCCTCAGTCGCCAGCTAAGGCGCCTGAAACTCCCCAGGACTCCCAGCCTGCTGGGCTGAGGTGCTGGGGCGATCCGGCTCCTCCGCTGGGCTCCTGTCTTTAAGACCGCTGAAGAAAGCGCGTTGCTTCCTGGATCCGGCTGCAAGCACCCTGGTGCGTTCCCTGCTCAGATCGTGCCCCTCTGTCTCTCCAATCTCCGCTGCACTGAACAATGTGGGTCAGCGCTCCCCGCGCAGATCCCCGGGGCTGGCTACTTCGCGGGGTGTACTTCCACTCCCTCCCGTCTCGGAATCCTCTCCTCCCGCCAGTGCGCTGGGGTGGGGGAGGGTTCAGGTCCCACCGGGTCGCGGGTCCGTATCTTACCCGCCTCTTGGGGTGCCGAGTGCTCTTGGGTGTAGCTGCACACTGTGCACTTTCCTTTGTATTCTCGTCTCTCTTTTAGGAATAGATGTATTTTCTGTGTTTTCGTAGATAAATATAGTGTTGGGAGGAGATTTCTGCCGCCCTGCTCACACCGCCATCTTCCCAGAAGTCCTAATATAGCTATTTTGACAATATTTATTCTTCCTAGCCAAGAGCATGGGATGCATTTCCACTTGTTAGTGTCCTCTTTAATTTCTCTTAGGAATATCTTGTAGTTTTCAGAGTACAGGTCTTTCACTTCCTTCATTAGGTTTATTCCTAGGTATTTTATTCTTTTTGATGCAATTGTGAATGGAATTGTTTTTCTGATTTCTCTTTCTGTTAGTTCATCATTAGTGTATAGGATAGCAACAGATTTCTGTGTGTTAATTTTGTAACCTGCAACTTTGCTGAATTCAGATATTAGTTCTAGTAGTTTTGGAATGGAATCTTTAGGGTTTTTTATGTACAGTATCATGTCATCTGCAAATAGTGACAATTTGACTTCTTCTTTACCAATCTGGATGCCTTGTATGTCTTTGTTTTGTCTGATTGCTGTGGCTAGGACCTCCAGTACTATGTTGAATAACAGTGGAGAGAGTGGGCATCCCTGTCTTGTTCCCGATCTTAGATGAAAAGCTTTCAGCGTCTCGCCGTTAAGTATGATGTTAGCTGTGGGTTTGTCATATATGGCCTTTATGATGTTGAGGTACTTGCCGTCTATACCCATTTTGTTGAGAGTTTTAATCAGGAATGGATGCTGAATTTTGTCAAATGCTTTTTCAGCATCTATGGAGATGATCATGTGGTTTTTGTTCTTCTTTTTGTTGATGTGGTGGATGATGTTGATGGATTTTCGAATGTTGTACCATCCTTCCATCCCTGGGATGAATCCCACCCCACATTTAAATTTATGAAAGGATCCGGTGGATCTATGAAGTCTCTAAAAAAATTAAGTCATAAAATATTTATCCTTGCAAATAGGAAGAACTGTCCACAAAAGAAACTAATGATCTAAAATTGCGTCCAATGGACCCCAATGGTAAATGAAGATTGATTTATTTTGGAAAGATTATTATAAAGGCACTCTTCTCTTTATATTCTTCCCACATCATATTCTTTTTGTTATTTCGGAGGGTCGATTTAGCAGTTAAGAGACAATGCATTTCTAACAGTGTTGTACAAAATCACCAATGGGTTTATGAGAAAAGTGGGGTTAGGGGTACAGCACTCACAGTGTTTTTATCAGTGACACATAAAGGTAAGAACCTAATAAAATGTAGCATAGTTTTTGTAAATTCTATATGGTTAAATATTTAAATACTATAGTAAATATGGCAGTTTACTTTGAAAAAGTTCTGAAGCTTAACTTGTGGAAGGTTTGTGAATATGGTGACGTGGTAGGAGGACGATTATATGAAATCAGACGGCATTATAACACCACATGTGGATGGATGGGTGTGGCATATAGCACAGTGAACATAGGGGGCTGTTAGTTATTTGAGGTGTGTTTTGTATGTTCCCACATATCTCAGCTGGGTACAGTTTTCTGCAATCATCTTGTGTTTCTAGCACATGTAATTTGTGCATAAGTAAACATGAATTTGCACTGTGCTTGAACTGGTTCCTAATTCATCAGTTATGTTGGGACAGATCATGTTTTCAAAACAGTGTTACTTGCTGCAAAACACAACAAAACTGTGTTTTTGAAAATAGCTTATTGTCCATGTTCTTGAGAAATGGTAAGGGAACCTTTTTGAGTATTTCTTTGGAAAGCAAAAGATCTCTTAATATATGTTAAATTATTTTTAGATTTTAGTATTAAAAAGATTTTTTAACGTCTAAACGACACATAATCTGGTTGTAGTTCAGTAGATTTTTCTTCAATTTCCATCAAGAATTCATGAAATAATTTTAATATTTTAAAAAATTCAGGATCAAGAACAAGTACTCAATGATACAGTAGATGGGAAGGAAATCTATAATACAATTCGTCGTAAAACAAAGGATGCCTTTTATAAAAATATTGTTAAAAAAGGTTATCTCCTAAAAAAGGGTAAGTAGAAACTTTTAAGACTTAAAAATTCAGTTTTTGTATTTTACTGATAACATTTAATAGAAGCATTGCAAATACTGGGCATAAAACTTATTATAGAGTTATGTATTTAATTGTTTGATATGAAATACTAGTAATTGACCCTTGGTTAGCCTTTTATCTAAGCATCCTTCAAATTCTAGAGTCTAGGTATATTAAGTCTACATTTCCAAGCAGAGTTTTAGAAAACAAGCCTATATATTTCCAAGTATGTCTTCAAATCCTGAAATCAGTTCCAGTGCCAGTTATTTGATTCTTTGTCCCTTCTGAAAGACCCATACTTTTTTTTTCTTTAAAGAGAAACTTCTTATGGCACTTGGCACATTTCATGGAATCGATGTTTCTGTTTTACAGATTTGCCTCAATTTGACATGAAGCAAGGTTAGGGGGTTGGAAGAACTTGTAGTTAGAGGAAGAATTTTTTCTTATGACTAAAAAAGAATTACTCCTAAGCAAGATTTTAAAGATTTTATCATAATGAAATCTCCAAAAATAGTTAAGGTACTCTTGCCACAGTCTATGATTCACTGAAACAAGCAATATAATAAAAGTCATTTTTCTACATATAAATTACAGATATTTTCTCTTTTATAAGGACATGTATGTAATTTAAGCTTTGGAATAAAAACAATTTTTATTTTCAGCTAAAATTTTTATTACTTTAATGTACATGACTTCAAAGTTCATTATTTGGCTAAAGGAAAACCTTTTTTTTTAAACAGGTAAAGGCAAACGGTGGAAAAATTTATATTTCATCTTAGAGGGCAGTGATGCTCAACTTATTTATTTTGAAAGTGAAAAACGAGCTACAAAGCCAAAAGGATTGATAGATCTTAGTGTTTGTTCTGTCTATGTTGTTCACGATAGTCTCTTTGGCAGGTAAGAATGGTTTCCTTTCTTTTTGGAATTGTTTTAGTAATAGTGGGCATGTTTAGACTATTTCAAAGCATAGCGAACCAATTTTGAGAGCCCTAAAATCATCTGAAAATGTTAGATATACTTTCTCAGGTAATTTTTGTCTTCCTTATTTATTTTAGACTAACCTGTGCATAAACTCTATTCCATTGTATTAATTAGAAATCTTTGGAATGACATTTCCTGTAGTAAGACTGTACTTAGCATGTTCTTCCCTGTCCCTCACGACAAGTCTTGAGTAAGTGACTTGGAGTCTTATCATCTTGACCCTATTTTATCACATTTTCTGTTACCTCAGTGCACCTGATAGTACTAGGTACACTCAGTTAAACGTGTTGCTAAGAAATCTGGCATTCAGAAACAATCATAAAAAGTATTTCACTAGAAGGAGAATATTTCAGATATGAAATCAAAACATTTTTTCTTAATTTCAAAGTTTTTAAAAGAAAAAAATATAAATGTATATATAAGCTAAAGCTAAATCCTGAACATCAGAAGGCAAATCCAGCTCGATTTGTGTTTTTGCTCAAGCACAATGGCCTTTGTAACTTTTACCATCAGAATAATCAATAATCCATTCCAGAGTCCTTTCAGATAATATTTATCACTTTTATTATCTATTGTTATGGTTAAGAAAACATAGAATAAATGTTTTTAACAACTTCTTTATCTACTGTAGGATGGCATTTCTACTAGGCAAATCTAGTTTTATCCTATTCGTTGGAAAAACTTCAAGTACTTGTAGAGCATACGCCTTGTTGTTTTTCTTCAAACTGTTTTTAGATCACATCAGTGTTATTTGTACTTTTAATGGCCAAATAGGTTTGATAAATGCTGAATCAAAGTTTTCCTTACAACAGGGTTTCTTTTTAGTCTTAGCCCATGTGTGTATTGTGAATCAGTCACTAAGAAGGAAGTATAATGTGAAATATTTCATGAATTCTTTTGACCTTGATAGTCCCCTTTTTTCCCCTAAGCACTTCCTAATATCTCATAAAAACCAGCAAAAAAAAAAAAAGCTTGGATAAATAGGGTTTCATGATTTTTTTTCTTCCTTAACAGTATGGGAATCTTGGCCTTTAGGTATGGTTAAATCAGACCTCTAGGTCCTTTTCATTTTTCTGCTCTTCCTTCGTGTGTGCTGCATTCTTCCTCACAAACCAGCTCCCTTTAAGATAGCAAAGTGGTGAACAGTACCAGAGCAAGGAGAATGAGCATTCCCTCCAGTGACCTGAAAATCCTGTAAATGCACTAGTTAGCCACCTCTTAATCAGTCTTCACTCTTGGGTTATCTGAAGTAAGGCCATTTACGTGCCCAACCCTGCTGCTAGAGAGAGATTCCACCCAAATAGTAAGGTTGCTATACCCTGTGGGAAAATGAAATGGATGCTGGGGAGATGACAACACTATTCACTACCAAATACAACTTCTTAGTGCTATTAACAGTAGCAAGAGGGAGGAGATTGTGGGGACAAGCTTATTGAGATAATATGAAATAGGTTCTTAAGCTGAGCCTTGGAGGATGGCTGTGGATTCATTTAGATAGATAGAGCAGAGCTTCCCAAGTTAGAGGTGTCCCTTGAGAAATTGGTGGTTATAAAATGTTATTTTTTTTAATACTAAAACAAATGTCTTACATTTCAAAAAATAATGCAACTTGAAATTATGTGACTCCCTCTAGAAACTGTTCTAATTCATCATTTTATTGTGGCAAAAGAATTGGTACATAATACTTGTAGACAGAAAAGCTCTCTGTAGTGGCCATACTTCATTCCCTCTGCCTTACTTCTTAATCACCCAGTTACTCTGAATATTACTTTATTTCTTGATCATCAGTGAAATTATTTTTTGTGTTTGTGTGTAAAATGTTTAATTTCGTGTTTTACATTTTTTCTGTTACTACATAAGTTAAAATTGTTTTCATTATTGTAAAAAACATAAGGGAGTTCTTGAAAAAGGATATTTTTCCTTGTTCTTTATGATAATCTTTAATGTACAGATACTTATTTCCCACTATAAAGGGCAATTTGGTGATCAAAGCTGGAAAGTCACTAAATTCACAAGATAAAAATAGTAGCTTTAATTTAAAAAATTGAGCCCATTAATTAAGACCACTTAAGAAACATACTTGATTTAGCTATCCAAATTCAGTATGTTCTCTTCCTCAGCCTAAATATTTTATTTGCATGTAAGTTATTGAATAAATCAGTGGTGTCAAACACATTGTGCTGGTACCATATCACTAAAAAACTGTAAGCTCCTTGTTAGCAGATCGTGAAATTAATAGCTAAAGCTAAAACCAAAATGATTCATATAGAGTTGGGGAATTGCTTGTTCTACCTGTGAGCATGGATATTGCCAAGTCTATGTTTGAGGCCAAAAAGCAAAGGAAATTAGATGAGGTACCACTTTCAGATTGTATTGGATTGTGTTCAGATAGTATTATCAGTAAATGCATTGGTGAATCAGATAATAGGCTGTATACAGACCCAGAGATTCTAATAAAATTCTTATACAGACTGATGAATCTACAGACATTAGAGAAATACTTGGAAATAAATTATTGGTCATTAAAAGAAATAAAGGACATTAGTAAGGATAAAGTATTCAAATAAATCTTTTGAAACAAAGAAGTACTATGAAAATAAAGTATTAAGTTTATGATTGATAAGGCAGCCTTCATGATAGGAACATTTAAAGGTTTTACATAAAAAATGCATTCTGGAAGCAGCAGAGTCAAGAATAGTTGCTTCCATCATTACCTAGTTTGGGCAAGTTTCTTATTCTCAGTAACCCTAAATAGCCACATTCATAGAATAACAAGTTTGAACTACTTTGTTTCCTTCCTACAATGTTCTTATAAAAACATTGATTTACTGACTTTTGTTTTAATGTTTATAAGTATCTGTGACTCCAAATACATGTAAGATGTTCTGCATTCTCTCTCACATTTATTGAGTGTCTTTGGTGTAAACACTTGAATATATTAAGAATGTCCTTTAAATAAAAGTTTCTATTGAGTATTCTATGATGGAAAAAGAGAAAACCCATCTTAGAAGAATGCTATTCTGTACTTACATTTTTTTTATATTTAAAGTGTATCATACATATATCTATTAAATAATAGTGCCTTGCAAAAAAAAAATTCGTTCTGGAAAAATTAAGTAATGCAAGATGCTTTTATAGGTAAAAGTTTGTCAACCTGAATTCCAGATTAAATATTTTTAAAAGGAGACTCTAATAAAATGCAAGCTACTTCAGCTGCATGTGATTTTCAGTTTTATGGGAGGAAGTAGAATCAGATACCACTGCAGTGCTTGATACTGAATTGTGTAAGCTGTCCAGAAGATTTTTGCTAAAGTTTATGATCTGCAAGGAAAAACCTTTGGTCAATGATCCTCACTTCGCAGATTTATTGAAAATGGGTGAACTTTCTCAAAATTAGAAGTACAGCACAAAAGGATATTAATGTGTTGTGACGGTTTATGGATTCAAAGCAGAAATCCAACTTTGGAAAAGTGAGGTTAAAAATGATTTATTAGTAATACTTATTTGAATAATATGAATCTAAATACTAAGACAATAAAGCAGTATCTAGCAAGTTTGGGGAAAAGTTTTCCATTATTTTGATGTACTTTATATGAACAGGTACAACTGGATTGAAAACCTGTTTGCACTTTCATAAGTGGTCAGCATTACATTGTGCCTACTAAAGAACAGAACTGCTAAAGTTCAGATCTTTGGAGTATAATTTAAAGAGACTGAGTCATTCTGGTTAGTATCAAGGAAGTTTGGGAGCAAAAAGGCAGTAAATACACATTTACCATTTTCTACATGATCATAGCTTCTTGTGTACAGTTTCTTGTGGAAGGTGACTTAAGAATTTGAAGACATTTTAAAAGGTCTTGGTCATGAATTATATTTATTTATTTATTTTTTTAGTTTATTTTGATATCATTAATCTACAATTAAATGAGTAATATTATGGTGATTACACTACCCCCTTCATCAGGTCCCCCCCACCAACCCCATTGCAGTCACTGTCCATCAGCGTAGTGAGATGCTATAGAGTCAGTACTTGTCTTTTCTGGGTTGTACAGCCCTCCCCGTGCCCCCTGAACATTACATCTGCTAATCGTAAATGAATTATATTTAATGATACAAAGTCTAAACCTGATATGAAAAAGTTAAATCCACAGGAACTAAGCACAAATCTTTTATTTAAAAAATACCTGATTTTTCAAAGTATGCCAGTTTACAATCAGTTATTTTTGTGTGCCATGTGAAATAGTTGGGAAACAGAAAAACTGAGGGCAAAGGAAAACAGCATCAGCAAAGTATATTTCAAGGCAGTGAAAGGACATCTGTACCAGATTCTAGTATTAGTGAAAATAAAGTTGGTAACAAATAACGTATCATAGAATGCAAATAGCATAGCACAAAAGGGGAAATAATGGGTGAATGCTATTGTCTTTTTCTTTGAAACATATCCAGGCATCCAACATTTCTTGCTTTTTGTAAGTTGAGAATTCAATACAGTGGCCTTTGCATTTCGATAAAGTTTGAGTTAACAGCAGCCCTCTCCAGTAGAGGTAATTGGTGTGCATGCTCAGCCTGAGGTGAAGGCATTTTGGACAGCACAGTTCTTTGGGCTGATACCCTGCCTTGCTTTAGTTGCACAGTTCTACAATTTTCCTGGATTATTTCCAGCATTATTAAAAGCTCTCTAAGCACTCTATATTAAACTTATGATGTTTAGTACTGCTTTACTTTAAATATTAACCATTTCAGAAGAACAAGCTGAAAGCCATTTCAGTGATACAGAGTTATTATTGTAGTGAATTATTTGTGTGGGAATTTTTACCCCTTTCCCTGTTCATAGGCTGAATCTTTCACTGTGCCATAATTTATCTTCATTTAGGATGTTTTTGTTGAGTATTAAATTCTAGATTGGCAATTGTTTTCTTTCAGCATTTTAGATTCTTTTTGTCTTCAAACATTTTGTCATTCTAATTGCTGCTCTTTTAGAGATAATGTATCTTTTTTTCTCCGGGAGGTATATACTGTATTTCATCCTTTCTCTGGATACTCTGAGATTTTTTTCTTATCTTAAGATTTTTCAGCAGTTAAACCAAAATGTTCCTGCTGTAAAAAAATTATTTCTAATTTATCCTGTTTATAGAGCTTCTTCATTGTGAAACCTGCTGTCTTCTGTCAGTTTTGGGAAAATTCTTTGTTAGTACTTCTTTACACAGTTCTGCTATATTCTCCTTAATATCTGGGATTCATGTGAAACTTGTACTATGTCCCATGTGTCTATTATGTAGTTTCCTATGTTTTTCATAATTTTTTCCTCTCTGTCTCTGTATGGATATTTTCTTGATTTGTCTTTCAGTACACTAATTACTCTTCTAGAGTTGAATCGTTTGAGATCTTAATTTTATTTCTTGTAATTTTCAATTTAGAATTTCCATTTAATTATTCTTTTATAGATACAGTTATCAGGCAAAATTCTCTATTTTGTTAGCTTTTAAACATTTTAATTATAGTTATTTGAAGGCTGCAGCTAACTTCAATATCTGAGGTATATGTAGATTTTCTCCTTTGTCCGTTTTTCTTTGTTTAGCTTTTCAGTCCTGTTACCTGTAATCATCTATTTATGTTTGACTGAATGGTGGACATTGTGTATGAAAAACTGTAGAAGCCATAGATAATGTTATTGCCTCCAGACTTTTGCCACATAAGCCCTCAGAGATCAAGTGGAGGTACTAGGTGAAGGCTGTTCTACTTCTGGTTTGCCCTTATTCTGAAGGCTTAGGCCTTCAGGGGTCTCAGCTCAAACCCTTCTCTTTGAAAAGTCCTGAACTCATTTCTCTCTCCCAGCACTGTGAAACTTCTGAATGTGTTGGTTAGCTTTTTTGCTTCTTGTGCTGCTTTCTGCTTAGCATCTCAGTTTTTTGCTCTACACAGTTTAGGAATTGGTAAATGCCATGAAAGGAAAAGCTGTAAAGCATCTCAGGCTTGCCTCACTAAGATCTTGGCCCCTCAATTCTTAGCTGCTTTATTAGTTCTCCAGGGACTTCAAACAGTTGTGTTTTGTTTTCTTTACATTTCATTCAGTCTGATTCAAGCCACTTTCATGATAAAAATTTTTCAATTTATATTTTCCATTATTTTATGGCATTCTCAAAGCATGAAAAAAATTTTTTAAATCTTTAGTAATAAGTTTGCACTCTGGGTATTTTGTTGTGACCTCTTAACACAAGTATAAGATAAAATATGTGGTTAAAGCAAAAAATAGAAAATTTATTATGTTTCAAAAACGTGAAGGCCCTGACTAAACACCTCATGAAAATTTTCTAGTTGGGAAGATAGCACATCTCCAAAAAAGATATAAACTACTACCTAATGTTATACTTATGTGTCAAATGAATTATACTATGGTGCATACTATAGGAGGACAACTAATACTTATGAGTAGATGATATTTCCATTTTAACAAATGAGGCAAAATGGTCAGTTGTGAAAAATTTTGAAGTACATAAAATTACAAAGACAATGATTAAAATCACCTGCAATCTCCTGAGAGTACTGTTAAGAACATTTTTGATCTGAGAACATATCTTCTAAGTCTTTTTCTAGTACATAAAGTGAATATTATATATCACCCGAAGCAGTGAGGTTAGTAATATTTTATTTGCTTTAAAAGTGTTTAAATTAGCTATGTATAGTTCTAGTATTTCTGCTTCAATTTCTTTGTAACTTTTCTAACATTTCTTGAAAGTAATTTGCACAGTACTTTAAACTTTGAAAGACTGATAAAATTTCAGTAGTGCAGACAAAAGTTTTCTAAAGTACATGCAACTAACATTTTCTTGTTGGTAATGATCTGGTACAGTGGAGTTTCTGTAAATTAAGAATTATATAAATTATATAATTAATTTATTGTGATTTTTTTTTTGTAAAAGTTGGTGTGTTTCCATACTTTTTGTTATGCTTCCTAATGATTATTTATTTGTATTTTAAAGGCCAAATTGTTTTCAGATAGTAGTTCAGCACTTTAGTGAAGAACATTACATCTTCTACTTTGCAGGAGAAACTCCAGAACAAGCAGAGGTAAGTTAATCATTTATTCAACTAGTGTAGACTTGTATTTAGCTTGTTTTCTTTTAAACTGGAATAGAAAACTATTACATTTAAGATAAATAAAAAGAATGCCTGAAAACTAATCATCTTTTTATTTTAAAGAATGAGAGCTTTCATGTGTAAAAATTTTTTTGAAAGAAATGCAGAGAATCACAGTGAAGGGTTATTAGGAAGGAAACTCCATTTTTAAGTTGATCTTTACTCTATGATGTTGAGTCCAATGGAGAATGCTCATTTAAAATCCTCTGCAGAAAGTTTATAGATATTCTTAGTACAATCAAAAGGTAAGCCTGTTAGATTTGCTAACAAGCATTGTTATTCTTCACTGGTTGAATTCCATGTTTAAAAATAGAAGTTCAGTCATCAAAAGGAAAAATAATTTAGGACTTTTCTTATTTTCTCTAATTTTAGGTAGAATGTCTGTTTTTAGCACTAGCCATTGATCCATGTGCAATGCCCTTAAACTTTTTATTAAATTTTAAGTAATGCTATGAAGAAATAGTTTTAAAAGATCTTTTAAAATATATTTTGACTTCTTTGAGCCACAGTATTTCTTGGGCAGTTATGGGTATTTTGTAGAAATACGGCAGTATTTCTTCTACTCTTATTAAATGGAAGGAACCATAAGAGGTCAGAGAAAGCAATTTTGTTGTAAATAGAAGATAATCAGCCAAGCCTGGATATGAGACAGATGCTCTTAAAACTATGGATCCTGGCAGGGCCCTGACTCTTAGATAATAAAAATATCTTAGACTCTAGAATAAACTTGATGAATGAACAAATATGTTCTATGTCTCATAATTAAATGTGATGTTTCAAATCTTTGTAAAATATCTCAATTAAATGCTCATTAACATATAACACACATAAAACCTTGTTTTGTGGTTTTTGTCCCTAGTTGTAAGGTGCAAAAAGTAGGGCTAAAAGCATTTTAACTTAGACTGTTTTAAAAATGTTAGAACCCCAGTTAGGAAAAACATTTAAACTTCAATATCCACTTTTTCAGTTATTTTACCATGTTGCCTCTTTCTAAGTAAAGAAGTGTTACATACCTTGACATTTCAGTATGTTTTGCATGTCTCACTTAGCTGTATAAATTAAGCATTTTCTTACTGCATTTATATACACATTTTCCATATTCTATATTTCCACATACCCCCTAAACTCCAAAAATAACACTGTCATTTCCAGTTTTTATTACTTTAGTGACCTTTGGGAATCTCTAGTTACACCCCTGCTTCCTAAAGCTGTGGTAATTGATTTAGTCTTAATTTGCTCTCCAATAAAGATCTTCTCTAATCAATGACAGAGTTCAGATTATTTGAAAAAGTCAACAAACTAAAGACATAACTGAGTAAACCAATAGTATATAGCTTCCTAGAAACATGTAAGCCAAAGTGAAATATTTAGATTTTTGATAAACTAAACTTTTTCTCTGCTATCTCTGGAGCACTAGATAAACATTTTAAAATATAGCTGCAATTTGAGTATTAGGCTGAAAATTTTTTTAATCCAGTATTGTATGTGAGAGGCTTACAAATAACCCAGATCCCCTTATTTTTTTCTAAGGTAAAGGTTCGAATGCTTGTCATCAAATCAGTCATCCTATTACCTGGTTTTTCAGTCAGCCCTTCTCTCCACAAATTTTATCAAGTTAAATTCTTATTTAACATCAAGTGTAGCAGCTTTACTATACATAAATTTTAATTTTTGGTTAATGGCCATTCATTGGAGTACTTCACATTAAAAGTCTACAAAACTACAATTTCTAATAGAATTATTGTTATAATTGTTTTGTTCATTGTTTTACTTCATTGGGGCACAAATATATTAAAGTGCAGCATACTCTGAGAATAGAAATGGCAGTCAACAGAAGTAAAGAACTACTGAATTTGAAAAAAATATATAATTGGAAGCTAAATAAAAACTGTAGTATATTTGAAATGCTATTATTTTTTGTAGGACTGGATGAAAGGTCTGCAGGCATTCTGCAATTTACGGAAAAGTAGTCCAGGGACATCTAATAAACGCCTGCGTCAGGTGAAACTTAATTTCCTTTGATTTGTGATTGTCACATTTTGATTTATCACTTTGTTATTAATTTTTATTTCTATATGAGTTGTTTTATACATTTCAAACAATTGAGAGTTCCTGAAAAGCGGTTAATCTTTTTAGACATTTTAAAGCCATGCTTCCTCTTGGCTTTAGTAGCAGGAGAAAGTAATTTCCTTCTGAAAGAGAATGTTCTTTATAGACCTACTGAGTATGTAGTCCGTAACACCATCTTTTGAATACATTTTAAGGGTTTTCTTTCTTCCATTTTAAATAACAATACCAAACAATAAAACCATTCTGTTGGGCACTTTTATTATCTTTTTCTTTGAAAAATTATTTTGGCCTATTTCAACAAAGAGAACAAAAGTCCTTACTGAAAAGTTCATCTGGCTTACAGTACTAATCCAAATAAACTTTTGGGTTTTTCTTTTAATAGTAATTGCTTTTGAAATCTATTGCATAACTCTTAGGTAGTATTCTCTCTTATTTGAAACCTTACTGTATCCTACATGTTCATTTATGGAGAGTTAAGCTAGGCTTTCTTTTTTTCTAGGAATGTTAAGTCAACTTTGTACCTTCCATTTCTTTCTTTTTTTCTTTTAGTTATCCCTATATAATTGGAAAATGTTAGGTAATTTTAACATTCTTGGAGTTCTGAAAAGTTTAGTACTTACTGACCAAAGTGACTGTTTTATTTATGGAAATTTCCAGTAAGCTTGATGAATTTAACATATTGTTCTGTTGGAAGTGGATATAAGGTAAATATTTAGATGACTGCAAGTTACATTTCCTATAACAAAAAGTCTGACTCTTTGCCCAAAGACATTTAATTATACATATAATCACTATATATTCTGAAAATATTTTAACATTTTGTAAGCTGTGGAAAATCAGATTGAATTTTTGCAAGTTGTATCTTGTGTGAAGTTTTAACCATTAGTTATCATTTGTAGGTGTAATATGATATAATAATGGCTAATATCTCATGAAGCTTTTTGTGTGTTGATACTCTGCTGTGTGCTTTCACACACATAATTTCTAATCTTCACAACAACTTCCAGTGTGGACTTTATCCTAATTTTATATGAGGAAGGTGAGGCTCAAAGAGGCTGACTTAACCAAAGCCACAAGTAGAGTGGGTGGCAAGAAGGAAAGAGGATCTGCTACTAGAAAGTAGATGGTTTAAGTTTTGACATCAAGGCTGACAAATAGCTTCTTTGGATCTGTATCCTCTTCTATAAAATGAGAAGGTCGTATCTCTGTTTTAAAAATATTTTCTAGCTGTGGAACTCTATAGAGAAATGAAATATTATAGATAAGCATTATGTAACATAAGATTTTGATTTGGATGGTGACAGTTACTTGTTTATATTAATAAAGAATCCTCTACTTCATTTTATCTGAACCATAGTATTATAGTAGAAAAGGTGTATTTTATTATTTCTGCAAGAATATAATTGGAGGAATAACCTATAAAACATAAGTGGTAAGAATTATTTTAAGTGCTTGAATGTTGTCTTTTACATGTCACATACAAGGGAAAAATAAGTCACTATTTTGGGTTTTGATTTTATAGTAATTGCTTTTGAAATCCTATGCATAATTCTTGAAATCTGGGATAACAGTTTTGTGTTTTCTTTAGGTCAGCAGTCTTGTTTTACATATTGAAGAAGCCCATAAACTCCCAGTAAAACATTTCACCAATCCATATTGTAACATCTACCTGAATAGTGTTCAGGTAGCAAAAACTCATGCAAGGGAAGGGCAAAACCCTGTATGGTCAGAAGAGTTTGTCTTCGAGTAAGTCTTATTATTACATTAAATTATTTTCTTTTAACATACTGCATTTTCTTTCCCTTTTTTTTTTGGCTCTATCTAAACTTTCAAAATAATGTACCAACTCCAGGTATTTTAACAGTACATACATTTTTCTATTGTATTTGTTAACTTTTATGGGTAGAATTCTATATCCTGTTTTTTCACTTAGTTATTAATAAGAGTTAACATTACTCACAAGTTGCAAACATTTACTAACACACACGCACACACACATACACAATATGTTTACAAGAGTTTCTAGGATTTACTCAGGGAAGTAAAAGCTGCTAGGGAAAGTAAAATTTGTCTATATTCCTGTATTTCAAATAATAAAACATGCTCTGAATCTGGTTTTAAAACTTAGCACATTCAAGTTGTTTGGTAGCAGAAATAGGGGGCTTCTTTGATACTAAAAATAAATTAGATAGCTTGATACCAAGACATTTTGTTAATTCTTTTTTTCCTTGCTCTTTAGTGATCTTCCTCCTGACATCAACAGATTTGAAATAACTCTTAGTAATAAAACAAAGAAAAGCAAAGATCCTGATATCTGTAAGTTGATAGAAAAATTTTTCTAAGTGAATAAGTATGTTTTATATATTTTTAAAATTCATAGGAAAAGGTAGTCTAAAATGGAAATTAAAAAATAAAACAGGAGAGCAGGTAGTGTAATTTGAGGTTGTTTTTCTTTATTGAGAAAGAATTTATCTAAGAAAGAAAAAAAGACCAAAATGGCTTATCTGTACATACTGTAAACTTAAGCCCTTAAGACTGAATTATGATCTGTTACCCACCCCTCTGCCTCTAATGAATAGGAAGAACAAGGAAACAGCAGTAGTGGTCATCTATCCCTTCTTTCTACTTTTCAGATTTTTCCTACTTTCCTATACTTTGCATGTAAGTGAAAAACACTCTTAAATTTTTTGTTCTTTAGAGTACACTGTTTATTCACTTCTGAGTCACACCTCCCAGTTCTTGTTCTCAGCAGCACACCTTTCTCCAGCCTGTTGCTGAAACAGGTGGTAGTGGGATTTAGCATTTCATATCAGAGTGAATTAGGTTAATACCTTCTCAAAAGTCAGGTTTAGGGAAAGAATATGTATTAAAAGATCAAAGCCCGAATTTTTTTTTTGTATAAAATGTCCATTGTGTAACTTCTTTGTAAAAGCTTAACTTTTTTTTAGTGGGTCCTCTTTACTTTTTAAGATAAAATCCAACCCCCCTAGTAATGACACACAAGAGAGGCCCTTTCCTGATCTACTCCTCCCCTCTTTTGTGTATCTTTATACATTTTTCTCCCCATCTATACTGGTTTTCTTAACAGCTCATATTACCCTTGGGTTTTAAAAGCACCTTCTTACCTTCTGTTTGGACTGTGCTGATCCTCATATTCATGCTCGCTCTCTGTCTACTCAGCTGCACTCTCAGATCCTGTTACACATCAGTTTGAGGGTTCCTTGTTTGGACTGGATTTCTAACATACACAGCCAAATTACTACATTATTATTTCTCTGAACTTCAGTAGCATTAGCCACTGTTACAGCACCTACCACACTGTAGCATTAAATAATTTCTTGCCTTTCTGGCTGGAGTGTGACCTCCATGAAAGTCAGAGACGATGTTGTAATCATGCCAGTACCTGATGTCCCTGCCAATCACAGAGTCTGGCACATGTAAATGAAGTAAAACAAGCATCAAGTGTTGAATTTGGGGTATCAGTGAAAATTCCTTTAAATGAAAGCATTAAACACTATAGAGATGATGAAACATCAGGAAAAATTTACTTGTGTGACTAATTATAGTGTCATCTTTTTAGACAGTAATCATTTGATGTTTTTCTATCCAAGTATTTATGCGCTGCCAGTTGAGCCGATTACAGAAAGGACACGGCACAGATGAATGGTTTTTGCTCAGCTCCCATATACCATTAAAAGGTATTGAACCAGGATCCCTGCGTGTCCGAGCACGATATTCTATGGAAAAAATCATGCCAGAAGAGGAGTACAGTGAATTTAAAGAGGTATTATTTACTAGTCTAATTTTTTTGATATCATTAACAGAAATACTTAACATTTAATCAAAGATCCATTAAATTAAATCTAGTAATTTCATAGCTTAGTGGCACTCTAACAGGCAGAGCAAGTGAAAAAGCCTTACGGTAGTGTGATGCTGGTCTAGACTGTAAATATATAGTTTTTACATTCTATTTTAAAAAGTTTATTCAATAGAACATACTCCTAAATATAAGAATGTGTAAGAATGTATTTACTGCTAATTTCATTGAGAATGCTTAAATGCTGAGAACTTTCAACAGTATTTCTTGATGTCATTTATAGCTTATACTGCAGAAAGAGCTTCATGTAGTCTATGCTTTATCACATGTATGTGGACAGGACCGAACACTACTGGCTAGCATCTTACTGAGGATTTTTCTTCATGAAAAGCTGGAATCATTGTTGTTATGTACACTAAATGACAGAGAAATAAGCCTGGAAGGTATGGTATGGATGTGTTAGTATGATACTTAAAAAAAACATGGGGTAAAAATAAGATTTTATATATTAAGTATACAGACTCTAAGGGAACATTAAATCATCTTGCAAAATAAGTTACTGTTTTTTCTTCATTAAAAATCAGAGTTGAAATGTCAGTTCTGATTCTTATGCTGAGTAATATTAGGGAGTGGGAAGTATTTCTCACAAATTTCTGTCACGGCAAGTATTAGAAGCTATAAGAAAGTAACTTCCATTTCCAGATCAATGGCTTATAGTGCCTGATGATAAACAATAGTTTGGTATATTTACCATGTTCTCTTTCTTTATTTTTTACTTAGTAATTCATTGCATAAAAGTTGGATGTCAACTACATTTTAATTCTAGCTTCTAGAGATAGGTAGTTCCTAGGCAGTACAGCCAATGGATACATAGTGCTTTGCAATAGCTTACAAATATTTCAGAATAACCCACTTCCAACCAGCGCTTTGACTCAGTACTTACTTCTAGTTTCCCAAATAAACTGTAAAATCTAGATATATTTCCTAATGATAGAAAATGTAAAAATACATAGATTTGTCAGGAAAGATACAAGTGATGGTACATATTTTACACTAAAATTCCTTTCTGGCAATATTTGTGCTCTTTTTAGGATCTTATTAAGTCATTAATAGCCATGTTTTAGGCTAAGTTAATTTATAGTGGAATTGTGTTTTTTTTTCATTTTCTGCATTTTTATTTTGAAGTATAATTGACATACAAAATATCCTGTTAGTTTCAGGTGTATATTATAATGATTTTATATTTTCACACGTTATGAAGTGATCCCCATGATAAATCTAGTTAACCATTATGTTACATTTTCATTTTGAAATGAATTCAGATATTTTTAACGCAGGAGTTCAATGGACAGCAAAGCTGGATTCTGATCCTAGTTTTGTGACTTACTGACTCTTTGATCTTAGAAGTCGTATGACCATTTTAGGGCTTTTATGTTACATTCATATGAGTATGGCAGTGTTAATTCCTTCTCCTGTTTATGACTTAATGAAGTGAAGTAATATAAAGTCTTCTGAACAGTTAAATTCATAGAACTGCAGGATGTCTTTAAAATCAGTACTTCAATGTTGCATGCAAATAAGCTACATAAATGGTTATAATTATTGAGGAAAAATGGTTGAGTGAAAATGACATCACTGAATTTCCAATTTATTTCACATTAATACAATCTTTCACAAATAATCTTTTAATATAAATATTCATTTAGATGAAGCCACTACCCTATTTCGCGCCACAACACTTGCAAGCACCTTGATGGAGCAGTATATGAAAGCCACTGCTACACAATTTGTACATCATGCTTTGAAAGACTCTATTTTAAAGATAATGGAAAGCAAGCAGTCTTGTGAGGTAAGAACATAATGTTTTAAATATCTCAGCAAAGTGCATATTTTAATAGGTAATGGTTTATAGTTAGTTGCATTTTAAGGAAAATATATAAGCTTTCTTAAGTTATTCATCAAAGCAGTTACACCTTTTACATATAGAAAAATACACAAAAAACAGACTAAAAAAAAAGATGTACATTATTTTGGGATTAAAAACCTCAAATTGCACCAGTAATTCATGAAAGTACTTTAATCATTTCTCCTACTGTACTAATGATAAAGTATATGCTACTTTCAGAGAGTGTGCATAATTTGAAGTTTTTGTTAGAGACTTTTGTTCTAGAACCTAGTTAAGGTCTATGAAGCACCTCATAACATCTAGGTTTGTTCTTGAAGGGTTTTGTTGGGTTTTTTGGGGGGGGGGGGGCAGCAGGCAAGTATATATATGTGCATGAGATAATCCCCTCAAAAGTAAATATCCTCTTGATTAATTTATCAATAGTGATCCATTAGGAAAAAGAGTGGAATCTCACTTACACAGCTATTCTCTTATTTTATTTTGAAGGCAGAGAAACTAAAGGAAGAAGATATTAAATACATGTTTTAGATCTGATACCAAAATTAATAAAGTAAGGAACTGCTTTTGATAGTGTACACTGGAGACTGTCAAATGTTAATTCTGCACTAAGTTGTCAGTTTGTGTTAAAGGGAAAAAATGATGATTTAGTGTTGACAACCTGGGATAAAGCCACAGTCAGCCTAACTGTAAAGGATACAGAAATGACAGCAAATATGTAGTGTCTGGATGTTGGGTATAGGCTAAGGAATTTAGACTTGTATATTTAAATAAATCTCCATTGGTTCTAGATCAGAACTAGTAGATTTCAAGGGTTAATGTAAAAGTTTTGAGAAATGTTCATGATTCTACCTGAGGAATTTGGTATTTTATTAGTCATTAAATAAGTCTTACTCAGAAAAGCCTTTCTATTGTAATCATTTTTTTTCCTCAAATTGACTTTAAAATAATATATGGTAATCTTTCTTCCCATTTAAATATTCCTAGTATACTTGTGAATACATGGCCACTAAAGCTGGATATTTTTGTCTTCTAGTTAAGAATTCTATATTTAAAATAGTCTAATCCAACTTTGTGTGCTTATAAAAGTCCATGGTAAAGTGTGGTAAATGAATAAAGAACTTTAATACTGGCATTAATCCCAAAACAACTAAAAATTGTTGAACTATCATTGCTTGCTCTTCAGTTAAGTAATTGGGACTTAATGGTTGTTTAATGAACCCATTTGAAGGAGTTTCCACGCAGCAAGCAAGCAGCTTAAAAGTTCTCATTTAAACTCTCATCCCACTACAAAGACTAGTAGAGATTGAAAAAAGGAAAAATAGAGAACCTTGAAATCAACTGTTGACTACCTTAATTCCTGTGCATTTATCATTACCAAGATGCATTTATATTGGTTTGTTCCTTCTCTTAGTTAAGTCCATCAAAGTTAGAAAAAAATGAAGATGTGAACATTAATTTAGCACACTTATTGAACATACTCTCAGAGCTTGTGGAGAAAATATTCATGGCTTCAGAAATACTTCCACCGTAAGTGGTGAAATTTTAATTTGACAAAAAATTGTGTATGTGCATTTTGAAAGTTTGTTTTTCCAGAACATGTATAAGCTTTTCCACTGTCCTGATGTTGTTATACTCTGAAAAAGACAGGATTTTTCATCTTTACAAAATCAACTGTGTTTAATGAAAAAAAGTGACTTGAAGAAACCAGAATAAAATATGTATTAGATTAAGTAATAACAAGTCATGTTTCTATGCAGGCCAGTATGTCTGGTTTATATAGTAACTTGCAGAATGAATAGAGGCTTACAGTCTCAGGTATGAGGAGATCATAAAAGACATGTATATATTCAGTCTATACTTGAATATCTTACTCAAAGTGTGCACCAGGTAAATTACTCAGTGTCTGCTTAATAGCTTGCTGTGTTAGTGAACTCACGTATTCAGGCAGAAGTTACGAACTTAAGTCAAAAATCTGTCTCCCAGATCCTGTACTCATTAGTTCCTCTCTGTCTTCATTCCAGTATTTTTTAATACTTTTCATTAATATAAAAATAATCTAAAAGTCAAAGATCTCTTCCAAAGTAAATGTAAGAGAATTGGGTAAATGAATTGATTAAAACATATTGGATAAAGTTTTTCTTAGCCATGGCTAAATTCTCGTTTTGTAGCAAAGTGCTCTTTGAAAGAAGAGGCTAGTTGCATTAAAATGTTGAATGTGGTAATTTAAGCTTTTAGATGTAATGAGATCAGTATTTTCACTTGCTTTCTATATTGAGATGACTATATTATTTTGGCAGGACACTGAGATATATTTATGGGTGTTTACAGAAATCTGTCCAACATAAATGGCCTACAAATACCACCATGAGAACAAGAGTTGTTAGGTAAGCCTCATCAGTTTATTTGTTACATCACTGATAATATAGCACACAATTATAGTCAAGTGGATAACGGGAAATTTGAAGACTTAACAGTATACAGGGTACAATTCAAAACCTTTTACTTTTATGTCAGAGCCCTGATGAATATTTTCTGAGGCCACATGGCTCCTAAACTTTAACTTACTGTGTTTTTTGGGGAAGGTACTATAAGATATATAACTACGTTTTATATTTTATAAAAATTTGAACATTTGTTTACAGTCAATTAACTTTTTGATATATTTTTACCTTATAGAAAGATAAAGTTGTATAACTAACAACGTCTGTAGCTAAACACATATACACACTCATAGGCATTACATCCATGTGCACACACATGGAGAGAGGGAGGAGAGAAAAGACTGATCTGGTGCTAAACAGGAAGAGCAATATGATTGAACCATTTAGATATTGGTTTAGATTTTAATTGGTTTGTAACACAGTCTGTGACTCTGGGCTAATCTCCATCCAGAGCTTCTAGTTCTGAAGCTGTGTTTGTTTGTGCTCATTGTATAATAATTAGGAGGAATTGCCCTGGTAAGTCATAGCAATTTTGTAGCTTATATAGGCACTTCATGAGGAAGCAGATCTGTAGAGGTTAAATTGTTTGCTTAAGGTTATATGGAAACTTAGTGACTAATGCAGAACTAAAGGCAAAAACACTATGGAAAACAGTTTGGAGGTTCCTCAAAAATACTAAAAAGAGAAATACCATACAACCCAGTAATTTCTAGTCGGCGTATTTACCAAAGAAAACAAAAACACTAAGAAAAGATATATACACCCCTATGCTTATTGCAGCATGAATTACAATAGCCAAGATATGGGAGCAACCTAAGTGTCCATCAATAGATGAATGGATACAGATGATACACAAACACACCTGATAGATACCCAATGAAATATTAGTCAGCTATAAAGAATGAAATCTTGCCATTTGTGACAATATGAAGAGATCTAGAGGGTATTAATTCTAAGTAAGTGAGAGAGACAAATACCATATGATTTCACTTATATGTAGATCTAAAAAAAACAAAAACAGAACAGAAGTAAGACAAATACAGAGAACAAACTGGTGGTTTCCATAGAAGAAGGTGGTTGGACTGGCAAAAGAGGCACAAACTTTAAAAAAATAAAAAGAAAAGGAACTAAGGGCAAACCTTCTAAGACCCCAATGTAGTATCCTTAACACTACTGCAGGTGTTTTAAAGCCCAACCAAACCCATCCAAGACAATTGGAAATTTAGTGCAAAAACATCACAGAATATAGCAGTCTAATAAATAATAAGATTTGTTATGTAGAATATATAGTCAGTCATTATATCCCATAATAAAGTAAATTAGGCAACCACCAAGGACACCAATACCATACAGTTAATTTTGAAATTGTGTGTGAATTTTGCCCCCAACCTAAATTTTGTAAAGAAACTTCTACTGTTTTTTACAGATAAAAGCTCTCTTGGTTAGTAATGATATGTCATTAATATTTAAGAACTGTAGATTCTGTATTTTTTGTCTTTAGTAGTGATTGAGAGGAATAGTGAAGATTTATAGGCATATAGTTTTTGGCCCAGTTAGATGTATGATATAACTGTTCTAGAAACTATAAATTTTAAACAAGTATAATTTTTAAGCAAACATCATAGGAAGTTCTGCTATGTGAACTGTTTGATATTAAAGGGTGTTTAAGGCACACTGATGCCCAAGGTGATAACTTCCATCCCTACTAAGTTTTTAAATATAAGTACCTAGTATCCCTCTTAAATTTAAAGTCATCTCTAAAATCTCACAGGAAGTGGATTTGCATCTTAAATTCTTTTATGATACAATGTTGCCTGGTTATATTTCAGATTCAAAGACTTATTTAAGTATTAAAATGTTCTGAAGCAAAATTTATACAAGATTATTCATAACTAAAATCTAAATTTAAACACATAGTTGTTGTATTATTGCAGTAAATGCTGAGAAATAATGTTTCATTTATCAATCCAAAAATTAACTGTGTGGAAGGTGAATGCTGAGAAGTTGTGTTGTCCATTCTTAACAGAGAGCAGAGACTATGTGTCTCTATTAGACTAACTCTCTATGTGAGAACCGTTACTTTAATCTCTAGAAGGAATTTTGTCAACTATTTTGAGAATTATGCTTACCTTTACAAGGTGGGGTAGGTGAGAGGTCAGTTATTTCTGTAGATTCCTCTCAACAGGGAATTAGAAAAAAGTTGTCTACATGATAATATATATTCTCTACTTGTAGTTTTATATTATACATTGATCCCACAGTAAAATTAAAGGTAAAATCATATAGGACAACTGTTAAGCCATGTGTTTTCATACTGATTTTGATGTAATTATTTTGTAATTTAAGAATTTTTTTTTATTAAGGTATCACTGATATATATACTCTTATGAAAGTTTCACATGAAAACCAATGTGGTTACTACATTCACCCATATTATCAAGTCCCCCCCCCACACCCCATTGAAGTCACTGTCCATCAGTGTAGTAAGATCCCATGGAGTCACTACTTGTCTTCTCTGTGCTACACAGTCTTGCCCATGACACCCCCCACCAGTACTGTGTGTACTAATAATACCCCTTAAACTAAAATCTAAATTTAAAGACATAGTTGTATTATTGCAGTAAATGCTGAGAACCACTTTGGCAACCACTAGTCAGTTCCTCCTTGGAGTCTGAGTCTGCTGCTGTTTTGTTTCTTCAGTTTTGCTTCGTCGTCATACTCCACAAATGAGGGAAATCATTTGGTACTTGTCTTTCTCTGCCTGGCTTATTTCACTGAGCATAATGCCCTCTAGCTCCATCCATTGTTGCAAATGGTAGGGTTTGTTTCTTTCTTATGGCTGAATAGTATTCCATCGTGTATATGTACCACATCTTCTTTATCCATTCATCTACTGATGGACACTTAGGTTGCTTCCATTTCTTGGCTATTGTTAATAATGCTGCAATAAACATAGGGGTGCATCTGTCTTTTTCAAACTGGGCTGCTGCATTCTTAGGATAAATTTCTAGAAGTGGGATTCCTGGGTCAAATGGTATTTCTATTTTGAGTTTTTTGAGGAATCTCCATACTGCTTTCCACAATGGTTGAACTAATTTGCAGTCCCACCAGCAGTGTAGGAGGGTTCCCTTTTCTCCACATCCTCGCCAACATTTGTTGTTGTTGTGTTTTGGATGTTGGCCATCCTCACTGGTGTGAGGTGATATCTCATTGTGGTTTTAATCTGCATTTCTCTGATGATTAGCGATGTGGAGCATCTTTTCATGTGCCTGTTGGCCATCTGAATTTCTTCTTTGGAGAAGTGTCTATTCATGTCCTCTGCCCATTTCTTAATTGGATTATTTGCTTTTTTGTTTGTTAAGGTGCGTGAGTTCTTTATATATTTTGGATGTCAACCCCTTATCAGATACGTCATTTATGAATATATTCTCCCATACTGTAGGATGTCTTTTTGTTGAATAATATTTTTAAGAAGCAACTATGTATGTTCTTAAGTAAGATACTTCAGTTTACTATTTCCTTCAAGCTGTGTTTGGGTTCCCTACAATTTCAAAGTTCCTGATTCTGTGAGCATTTAAAACTTGTTTATTATTTTTATGTAACATATATGTATATATATAGATAGAAAACAAATTTATAGTTTTCTAAAAACAAAATTTCCCTTCCATTCAGTGGTTTTGTTTTTCTTCGGCTTATCTGTCCTGCCATCCTGAATCCACGGATGTTTAATATCATCTCAGGTAATCAGCTTTTGATAAATTTTGAAATTAAGATTGAAGTTTCATACTATTTAAGTTACTCATTTTTTTTCTTTTAAACCTGATTTTGTCTTTAATTATGCAGTTATATGGCTTACTATAAAACATTCCCAAGCACCCTTTTCTTCTTCCTTTGACCACTTTTTTTTTTCCATTTGGCTTCATACCCTTTTTTTCTAATATTTGAAGCCTGAGATGCATGATTAGACACACAACACTTTTCTTTCCATCCCTACCTGTGTCTCAAAACTTGTATTTTGATGACTTTTCCCATTTTGCAACTTGGCATTTTCAGGTTGGGAAGAAGAGCTTCCTCTGTGCTTTTAAGTGCATATTAGACCTTATCACTACCACTGCAAGCTGGATTTTAAGATCAAATTAAAGTTATAGCTGCTGTTGTGGTAGTGCTTCATAATCCTTACGAAGAAAAAGGCCCGTGAGCAGTTAAAGATTTCCCATCACTCGTGATATATAATGTTAATTGTGCATTTTAAACTCAAACAAGATGTGGTTTTGCTTATTACCCATGTGTCCCTTAAGGAACAGATGTAGGCTTCTTTCAAAGAAAAGATGAGTGATTTTGTTGTGACTATTAATGTAATAATGAGCTATTATTAACAGAAGGAACCCAAACCATTTGAAACTCAAAGTTGTATTAAAAATATTTTAGAATATCTTTGTTTTACCTTTATAGTTATTTATCATATCTCTATCTTCTGTTGCTACAAAAATGGTTAAATATATAGGTCTATTAAGAACTAAGTGTTTAAAATTCTTCTGGAGAGATTTATTTATATGAATGTTGGCCTCTGAAACACTAGGCAACACTACATAGTTCAGCAGCTTAAGATACAAAGAGTAGTCTAAAATTAGGTAGGATCACGTATAGGTTTTTACTGTTAAATAACTGTCCTACTTTTAAAGGCCATAAATACTTTTCATTTTCATCCTACTATTTATATGCTATAGGGAAATGTTTCCTGACTAATCTTTAAAGTATTTTAAACATTTATTAAATCGAATGTTTCCTCCACAGACTAAAGCAGAGGTCCCAGACTTCAGACTAATCTTTCAAGTATTTTAAACATTTATTAAATCGAATGTTTCCTCCACAGACTAAAGCAGAGGTCCCAGACTTCAGACTAATCTTTAAAGTATTTTAAACATTTATTAAATCGAATGTTTCCTCCATAAACTAAAGCAGAGGTCCCAGACTTTATCTTTGTTACTGATCTTTAAAGTGAAATATTTTGTAGCCAGTGGGGCTGGAAGCTGGGAGTTGCTCAGATTGCAAATTGCTAACCCAGGTGGCTTGAAATTAGCTTTGTGAATTGTCCTGAAGGGTGTGCGCAGTGACAGTATTTTTAGTGATAAAGATAAAGCTTTGGGGTATTTTGAAGTATTAACCCATTGGGAATTGCTGTGAGTTGTAGTATTCTTCACAAACTAGAAGCACTGATATGTGTTTAATTTTCTCTCTTTAATCCAAGTGCTTTTAGAATTGCACAGGTTATACACTTTTCAAAAAACACTGTTCTGAATGAAGAATGTTAGTATACTTAATAGTAAAGAAATACTAAGTACAAAATTTATAACTGTTTACCTGAAAGGACTTTTAGAGTTGGTTGTCATTTGCCATGCCTAATTCTCTTGTAGATTCCCCATCTCCTATTGCTGCAAGAACTCTGATACTAGTTGCTAAGTCTGTACAGAACTTAGCAAATCTTGTGGAATTTGGAGCTAAGGTAAAAAACATTTTGATACATTAAAACACCATTTATGAATGAAACTTTGTTATAAAACCATGAAATATAGCTTAAGTAAATTTTCAACAGTGGATATTACATAATTTATATTTTTGTTGGTATGTTCCTATTTTTTGAATCTTTTATTTAAACTTTACGTTTTAGTTAAGGGAATTTTAAAAACCACAATTACCACCAGTATAAAAACTACTTTATAATCTTCAATATACTCAAAGTCTCTCAATTTAAATGTAAAAGCACGTTTTAAAATGTCGCTCAGTCCATTTTATTTCACAATAAACATTCACCATAAATATTAAAACTCAGAAGTTTTTAAAACACCCGTATACGTGATCTCACTAAATATGGCTAGACTGTTAGTAGCATCGTGGTAGGGAACATAACTATGTCACCTGCTTTTTGTCAGTATGTAACAAACTTCTTGGCATACCTGGAAACATACAATATTTTATTATTCTTAGAGATTATTTACTATGCCATCATGTAGCTGTTAAGTAGTCCTTTACTGGATGTTTAGATGGCTTCCAGTTTGTCAGTGTTGGAAATACTGCTCTAACAATTATCCATACATACTTCTTTCAGACTTGTCCAGTTATTTAACTTTGGAGTAAACAGATGGTTAAATATATACTTAATCATGGTCAATATTTTGTAATGTATGTAATTGTTGAATCACTGCTGTACACCTGAAACCAATATAACATTGTCTGTCAATTATCCTTCAAAAAAAAAAAAGGTTCCTACAGCCTTGCCAAAACTCAGTATTTTTCTTTAAATGTCTGTCAATCCAATAGGCATACTGTTATTTTGTGTTTCATTATTTCATTACTCTTAGGCTGAATAAAGTCTGTTCTTTGGAATTGACTATTGAGGTCCGTATCATCTTACTGATTTTAAAGGGAACTTGTAATACCAACTTTTTCTTGCTTTATAACAGCATATTTTTAAATAGGCTTAAGATTTTAGTATGAAGAATAGTTTGTAGTATGGAATAGTTTGAGCTTAAGAATTTATCTAAATCCTGAGGCAAGTTATGAGTAATATATTTTTCCTATCACAATGTATAATTCCCTATAGTCTCTGCTAGATTCTAATTTCTGGGTTGGGCCCATGTTTGTCTCAGTGCTTGGCAAATAATAGTTTCTCCTAAATTAATATTTAAAAATTACATCTAAGCTATATGTGTCCACTTGGCTATTGTTTTCATTCAGGATTTATTCTTTCATTAAAAATACTCAGTTCCTCAATGTAGCTGTTTTTTATTTAAGAAGGAAAATACTGCCATTACATGATTAAATTAACTCTTACAAACATGTACTGCTGATGGAAAAAAATTAATTTATAATTTCTGCTACATGTATGATTTTTGTTATAGGTCAGTGTTTCTTTTTGATGTGTATGGTAAGCTTTTAATTTTATATTTTTAGGAGCCTTATATGGAAGGTGTCAATCCATTTATCAAAAGTAACAAACATCGTATGATCATGTTTTTAGATGAACTTGGGGTATGTATATAATTTTTCAAGTATTTTCTGAGACCTATAGTTAGGAGAGCTGAGAGCTCATTTAAGGAACAGCCTTTAGAAATTTATCCAGAAAAAAATAAGAAGCTGTGTAATTTGGGCTACCTTCCTAAACTATTTCAAATTTTTCATTTGATTATAGGTATAATAATTTATTCTTACACTAAGTGTTTTATACCAAACAAAACATACACTATTGAGGCTTTTGAACTTGTTTCATTTTTTGGTTTGTCTTACCCTTCATTATCCTCTTGTAACTGTTCCATTTCTACCATGACGTTTTGCTGACTACAGAAACAAAGATGGATGACCCACAATTCTGATGAGGTTATTAATAAGTAAATGGACTGGAGAATGAGTGTTCTTGTGGCTTTTCTAGGCATAAAATCATGCATTTGGTATTACACTTCAGTGATTCAGTGGGACTGCCTATGCCTTACGTATGCCTTTATAAATTGTGATCATAAACTTCAGAATAGGGGATATTCAAAAATTACTTTGTAAGATCCTGGATTTCTTAGCAAATTTTTGACTGTTAACAACAGATTTTCAGATATTGAATCAGTTAAAACTCAGTTCATATATATAGAAATTGGAAAGGGGGCACGTATCTATGAACTTAGGCAGGTTTTTGGCAGTAGGGAATGCTCGGGTAGAGATTGAGGGGCCTGTGTTCTGCCTGGATGCATTCAGATTCAGTTAAAAACATGATCTCCACAACACACTGCAGTCACACCAATTAGGACTACCTGTGAGCCCCTAGTTTGCATCCTCAGGTATAAAAACTAGTGTATAGGAAATTGTTTACAGTTTAGGTCCACATTATACTGAAACAGAGAAATAAAGGGGCAAATGCTGAATGTTCTGTATGTGAACTCCTGGGAAGTTCTGAATATACAAATATTTCTAATTAACAAAAAATATAGTCAGTGACTGAAAAAAGCCATTTTTACTATTACGCTTGTTTAAGGAGTTATATGGAACTGTCCAAGTATTTAAGGCTATTAGTTTTATGTGCAGCCCAGAAATATTTGTATTAGTAGATTTTTAGATTCATGGTTGGGATTCCATTTATTTTCCATAATCACAAGCATCTACTATCCAGCTTTCTTTTACTTTCCCAGTTATGCCTTTCAGACTGCTTAAAATCCCAGTATTCTAATCCTCTTCCAGTTTCCTCATACTCCTCTATTACTTTACTACTTGTATAAATCAAATTATCTTTCAAGACTTACCTGAAACAGCTCCTTCAGGGAGCTTTGCTAAGCCTTAAGCTTGAATTAAATTTTGTTCTGCTTCCTAAGTATCCTCTGCATCTTTAATATATATATATATAACTTACTTTGTGTTCATATGATCAGTTTACTTCTCTCTTGCACTACTAGATGGTAAGCTCTCTGAAGGCAAATATTATATGTCTTTCACCTCTAATCCTTTCACTGAATGAATTTAATGAATAACTGAGTCAATAAGAATGATTTATATTCTGAATGTGTTTCATAAGGAAACATAAAAGTGAAGCTGAACTTATAAAAGCTAAACTTATAAAAGCTTAGAAAACTGAAGTGTTTTGCAGTTTAAGGACTGTATATATCAAGACCTGTCACCATTAGAGAAAGGAATGGATTTATTCAAAACTACTGGTAATCTGAGCCCATGTTAAATTTTATTCCAAGGCTCAAAACATTAATATTTAGTGCTAATAAAGTACTACCAACTTATTTTAGTGACTAAGTTATTTACTTCATGAACCTTATCTGAAAATACCATAATTAACACTGATCATTTCCATACATTATCAAGTATTTTGGGCACAGCCCACAGATAATTAATGTACTTACTACTTGCAGATGCTGATCAGGTTGAACAGACTATAACAGCCTAGTAATGAAATTCAGTATGAAAGTAGGTTGCATTTAATCCAGGTTAGTACTTTTAATGCTTAGTTGCTTATTTGGCATGGGTTGTGGATCAAAAAATAGGAAAACTCTCTACAGATAAAAAGTTTAAGAAACCCATTTATTTAGAAGAGCAATATACTACACTAAAAATGGAACCTGGTTTTGATGTGAACAGAGGTTACAAATTTGATTTTAAAAGACTATTTAAATGTTAAAATTCAGTTATGTTAAAACTTCTGTTATAACCAATGAGGAGACTATAAAGATTGTATTTCTAAATGTAGTTTTGTGATTCCCTTAAAGAATGTACCTGAACTTCCAGACACTATAGAACATTCTAGAACTGACCTGTCCCGTGATTTAGCAGCATTGCATGAAATTTGTGTGGCCCATTCAGATGAACTGCGAACGCTCAGTAATGAACGTGGTGTGCAGCAGGTAGGTTTTGGCTAGACTTCATTAACAGTGATGTTTCATTAGCACTTAAGAAGACTGAGAGGCAATAAATAGCTGAATTATGGTCAACACTTTGTCACATTAAACTCTTCAGAATCTGAGTCACAATCCAGAAAGATCTTGGCAGACAGGAATAATATACCCAGACTTTTTGATTCTGCAAATTGTCAAACCTTGCTAGAGTCTAAATTAATGTGAGTTCCAGGGGCATGTGTGAAAAGGGTAAGCGAGCTAATAAGTCAGTAGTTATGTGACTGTTTCTCTCACACACACAGTGTACTGTCAAATGATTCACAAATTCTAAGCTCCCAATCTTCTAGAGTGTGGTCTTATAAAACTGCCAGTTGCAATAATTACTCTTCCTGAATACTGTCACCACACAGGCCAGCCATTTGTTAGAAGAGACTAAAGCATTGAGTTTGGTGATTCTGAGTTTTCCTCAAAAGGTTTTTTTCAAGTTTAGAAACTTGGGCAGAATGTATCCCATGGGCCTACTTGTCATATTTGGGCCAAATTCTCCAATAAAAAAAAATTCAAGATATAGGACATGTTTGATTTAATTTTAGGCCCAATATAGTCATATTTCTTACATGATCCTCTAAGGCATCGGATCTGTCTTAGTAGTTCTAAAGTAGTTAAGAGAATGCCAAACACAAATGATTTTCTGTTTACTTGGTTCTTAATATATTTTGGTTCAAGATAAAATTTTTGTACATTAACAATATTTTATGAATTTCTTTGAGTTAATAGGACTTTTTTTCAAATCCAGGTTCCTCCCCTTGAAATTTCTAACCAGGCTTTCATTTATTTACTAATTATTTTCATACTATTTTTCCTTATCTAGCATGTACTGAAAAAGCTTCTAGCTATAACAGAACTGCTTCAACAGAAACAAAACCAGTATACAAAAACCAATGACATCAGGTAGCAGCCTTCACCCACGTGTTCTGCATGGATTCAGCATGACTTACGTGGTAAATATCATCAGTATAACGTCATCTTTGCTCTTGCCAAAAAATAGCACACCTTTCCACATTCCAGTGATGTGTGAGCTATGCAAAAAAACAAATCCAAGATTCTACTGGTGACTAAGTAAGTGTGCTAGCAGCAGCTTTGTAAGCTATCTGTGCAGGATATTTGCACTTTTTCCACATATGGAATCAGTCTTTTCCAGCCTCTGAGCCTTGGTGTACAGATCACCTTCACACAAGAAAATGCTATAACTGTATTTCCTAAACTTGGAAAATATATTTTCAATACATCCAATTGCCAAAGTTTTGCTGTCTCTTGGAAAGGAAAAACTAAACCCACCTGACAAGAAAAAAGTATTCTCTATTGACAACTGAGTTTAACAACTGGATTGAAGACTGTTCTATAACTCCTTTCTTATTAGGAATATGACCTATTGGCTGTTCAATGACTTTATTTGTATTTACAGTTTCCAGAGTTTGCCATTATAATGGGAACAATCTTTGCTGTATACTTTTTTAAAATACTGTGCTATTTCTCTTGCTGGAACTTGTTGAAAGAAAATATACAGAATGGATCTATTGCTCATCAGCTTTATTTTTTAAACATACCACTTATTTTGTTGGAATTATCAAAGACTGTATTTAGATCTCATAATGCTTTTGTTCAATGTTTACAACAGTAAATAGTTTGAATTCAATAAATATTATTGGTTGTTGTACTGGTTAGTTACCCATTCATCCATTTTATAATTATCAATTCCTTTTACATGCTTTTTTTTAAGGAAAAAAATCCTAGAATGCTTTTATTAATTCCACATTGAATTTAATTATGCAAACAACCTCATCAGCCTCTTAACAGCTATCCGTCTTTGAACTTCTGACTACTTGTATCTGCTGGATATTTAGTTTGTTATGCATAGTTTTAATTGCATCTGTATATGTATTTTTGTGAAGTATTCACAAGGGTTAAGTTAAAATAAAACCAAGGGATGTCTTGAAAATTACTGATGTTTAAATACAGCTAAGCATTTAATTTCATTATTTTCTTCCTCCTTTAGGGGCAGTTCAAATTTAGTACCAGAGCAAGGCCCAGGGAGAAGATGAAACTTCAGGTCATATTTTTGGCTAATGGTCTCTTTTAAAGGATTCCATTCATTCATTATGTGTTTGTTAACGTTAATTCTTTCCCTCCCATGTGCAGGGGAGAGAAGGCATACAAAATGTGGCAGAAAAGCATTTCCCAACATAAAAAATTTTCTAAAGGCCTAGATTCTGAGAGCAACACTTTACTGTCTCCCACTGTTTAAAATATAAGAAAAAAAACAAAAATAATAGAGGGTTTCGAAACTTTATATGTAGTTAAAGGCTGTATTCCTGTGGAGGCAGCTACACCCAACATGGCTGCCATCAACAGCTGAATAATCGTAACAAAACATTCAACACTACCTCCCTTTTCATTGATGTCCAACTCGATTCTGTTTTTTCCTTTCTTATCTGTATCCTGTTTCTTTCCCTTCTTTTCCATCCCTCCTGCCTTTTAGCTGGACTACCATAGTATTCTCTTACAGTTGCCTTTCTTGGTGTTAGTAAACCAGAAGGATATGGACTAGTGACATCTCTAAAAGCATGTCAGTAATACGCAAAAGGGTCCAAATTCCACTGCTGGGCAATTTGGCTCTCCCATAAATCACACCTCAGTCGTCAGCCATACTGCCCTATTGGCTATTCCTCAATCTGAAATGCTCCTCACCTTGTTACTTAAAAAACAAAAACCCACAAATGTAAAGACATCCTGTTTTTATATCTTGACAATATGTTTATCTTTTAAGCTAGAATAGTTACCTTTTTAGGCCTTGCAGTAATTATTAGCTGGTCAATGATGAAATAAAATCTCTAAAACTTTTTTTTAAAGGGCTGGGTAGGAAATTTTTCGGAAAAATATGGACCTTGTTGTTCTAATGCCAAAGTTTAGTGACCTAAAAGAGAAATGAGATAAATTATAAACAGTTGGCAATTTTATCTAGAGCCTAGCAGCATTCTACTTAACCTGAACTGCAGTGGAGGACGTCAACTTCAGCTGCTTCCATTCGGCTTTTATAAAATCACATTTCAGGAATTTTAGAAGGAAACTAAACCAAAAACTCAATAAAGAATATGCATACAGTAAATATTGCTGTCAAATACTGAGATGTAATTAAAATGGTCCCTATATTAACGGGAAGCACTGAGGAGAGGGTTATCTGTAAAACTTAGATTTACTGCGTCTGACTTTTTCAGAATTCCTTCAACCCAGTTTTCAAAAAAAAAATTTGATACCTATAATTTGGTCCCAACTTAAGAGACTGAAAAAAATCACAAATAATTGAACAAATACTGTAATAGCTAACTAACATTTATTGAATACTTAGTATATGCAGCTGGCACTATTCTAATGAATCCTGGGAAGTATGCATTATTTTCCCTTTGGGAAACTGGCAGAGCATTAGTAACAATCAAAATCACAAAGTGAAGTAGAGGCAGCCACGATTCATACCCATGTAATTTGGTCCCACTGACTGCTTTTATATCAGTTCATCTCAATTTGAATTGTTTTTTGAACATATCTATTTATATGGATTCATTTATGTAATCAGGTTAATTATAAAACTATATAATTTGCTAAAGCCTACTTATCTAATTACTCAAGAATGCATATTGATTTTTCTTTTTAAAAAAATCCATTTGGAAAAGTTTTCAGATAACTGAAGAAAATACATTATCCATTACCTTGGGTGATTAGCTTTCTTTAGCTGAGCAGTAACACACTAACAGCTAAATACACCAGAATTACATTTATGAAGGTTTCTGTAGGACAAAAAAACATTTCCTTAGCGGGTTAAAAACTACTAAGTTTTGTGGTGCCTTTTCCTAAAGTGGATAGGTCTGCTTAATATATTTTGTTTAAAGCAATATAGACCCTTAAATTTGAGTACTATAGAAAGACAAATTTGATATTAGTCATTGGGGGCCAGATGTTAGTCCCACTTCTTTGAAGATCTTATTTCATATAAAGCTACTCTGAAAGGAAAACTTTAAATAACATAAATGAAAAGTATATTTTGATGCTTTCACATTTCATTTTTAAATAATGTTAAATGCCAAATACACTTCACCCTTCTGTTGGTTAGGTCAGCATTGACAAATCAGTTTCCATTTGCTATAGAGAATCTGCCACGTCATTGTCAGTCCACTCTTCCTGAGAAGGAAAAGAAAATGCAGTAAGGATAACATTATACTGAAGCATAGCCAGTATTGTTTACTTCTTTGCCTCCCTTTAGAAAAAATGTTTTTTTACAAATGCTGATTATAGAAGGTAAATAAGAAAACGTGGTAGTTTTAATCTTACAGTAATATGGCATGATCTCACCAGACTACTCCAGTGACAGGAATAAAAGTTACAGTTGTGACTTTCTGCCTCTTTATTCATTTGATGTGCCAGGTACTACTTTTTTTTTTTAAAAGGGTAGGAGAAGAATCCTTGGAGACTTAAACAAAGCAGAAATCTACATGTATGTATACTCCTGCTGCTTTCTGTGTCCACAGGAAGGATTCTTCATTAATTAATGGTTATATTGCTTCAGAATAGGCTGAGAGAGAAGTGAGAAAAATCTCTAATAATGAGCAATGTACAAAACAAGGCAAAGTATAGACAAAAAATGAAGGCTTTCCAAAAAACCTGCACCCTGGAATAATAAAATCTTAACACGGTCACACCAAAATGTCCAAGAATAGCTTAAAATTTACCTTTGGAAAACATACCTCCTCATGTTTGGATTTCTTTGAGACATAATCATCATCTTCATAGCCTTTCCTCTTTTTCCTGTAATTAAGCAACCATCAATAAGCAATCAAGACTGGCAACAGAAACTAAAACAAATTAGCAAGGCTGTATGAAATACAGGTCTGCTGAAGAACAAAGCCTGCGTCCATGTGAAGAGATGAATTATGGATAGAAAGACATTTATCTTTCAAACAAATCTTTAAATTCAATACAATTCTAATTAAAATCCTAATAAACATTTTAATGGAACTTGTCAAGTCCAACTCTGTCTTGGGAAAAACTATGCAAAAATAGCCAAACAAATTTGAAAAGAACAAAGTGTAGGGACCTTGTCTCAGTTATTTATCATCTATAGTATACTACAAACATACTATATATATAAAAGCTATGGCAATTCAAGGGGTAGTGTTACCAAATAATTATAAACAGATCAGTGATCAGAGTAGTCAAAACACAAGTATGTATTTACAGGAATTTAATCTAATGAAAGAGCACTTAAAATAGGGAAACATGAAATAAGATGGCTGGCACAACAAATTATTTATTTGAAAAATTGGAAACTTCTATCACATTCAGTTTTAAGTGGTTTTTACAGCTGAACAGAAGGCAAGATAAAATACAGATTAATTTGAAGTAAGAAAAGGTATTCAGGTGTAGAAGCATAAAGGGAAAGAAATTTCCCATTACAAGTGAAAGATTTAGATAACTGATATATGTACAAAGATGACTAAAAAAAATACAAATCAAGAAAATATCAGAAAATTGGGCAAGTGTTCTTAGTAAGCAATACTGAAGAAATGCAAATGACTTAAACAGAGAAACATCAATACCTCAGAATAGGAGAAATGCAAATTAAAATACCTGTGTGATATTTTCTCACCCGGGCAGGGAAAAGTTAAAGACTGATACTATTAGTGTTGTACAATATATATGAAAACATTAATGAAAAAAAAACAAACAATTTCATACACAACACTTATGCAGAGGAATGTTGGCAATGAGAAATACCAACTATTTAAGTTCTCAACTGGGATTTGGGTTTTGATCAAAGCGATTTTGGTTTACCTGCACTGACTGACTTTAACACCAATAATATAGTTCATTACTGTGTGATGAAAAAGAAGAATTTTACAGACCAAGGAAAACAAATATTTATCCTAAAGTAGTGCTTGGAAGTGTGGTCCATGGACCTGCTGGTCTATGAACTATTTCAAGCAAGCAAAGACAAGTACAGAGATTGTTTTGAAACTTTTATAGCAATCTGATTAATTTTGACTGTTGAATCTAATAAACTTTAAGTTTCTATTTTATGTCTTTTATTTCATTTTCCTAGTAACCTGTTTATTGTATTTTACAAAAGTGTGTAATGCAGCTTAAGAAGAAACAGTCCTTTACAGAATGAGAAGCATCTCTCAAGTACTCAGAGAAACAATTTGCTTGGCACCCTACAAAGACGACAGTAACTCAAAGATGTAAACTCTGGCAGTTAGGGATGTGGCCCATTCAGTTACATATCTAGAAGGGTCTAATCTGGAGGCTGCTAAATTTTCCTTTTAAGGGCCAGACAGTAAATATTTTATACCTTGAGGCCATACAGTTTGTCACATCTACCAAACTCTTCAACTGTAGTGTAAAAACATCCACAGACAATATGTCAAACATTGGGTGTTCCAGTAAAACTTTCTAAAAACGGGCAGTGGCCCCAATTTGGCCGACAGTTTAGTTTGTCAACTCCTCGTCTAAGCCCATTTCCAAATCAATGTGAAGAAACATAATTAGTACTACAATACTTAATTCATTCAAGTCAACATTTATTCTCTGTAACCATTCCTAAGTTACCACTGCAACCCAGGAGTGAAATCTACCAATTTTCAGTTCTATATAAGCTATGCTTTGCAGTTACAGCTTTAATTTTTAAAATCCCACGTTCTCCATACATCATAAATCCTTAAATAGTCTCCTACTACAACTTTATAATTGAAGAATTTGAGTCCTGTGTACCTGATCTGAAGGCCTTGGGGTGCTGTTCTGACTTCTCACACATTATCTAATAGCGTATACTTTCCAATTACAGAGATCAAAACCATTTTAAATGCATCTTAATGTTGTAAGATGCCAGAGCTAACTCCCACTAATGTTTACCAAATGAAGTAGAACTTCTGAATCAGAATGCATTCCACAGAAAATAGAAAACAGTTTTACCATTCCTATTACTTGCCCACATTCCCAACTGTTCAAGTAGATTCTCAATTTGCAAAGCATAAAGAGCTCAAATATGGTGATTTCCACATCCAGCCTACAAATCAGTAAGAGAGACATGATGGATGTTCCTCATGGCTGCAAAAGGAGTTCTAACAGCACATTTTTCTATTTTCATTGAAAATATATTTCCATTTTCAGTATAAAGTTTACCACAGAAAGAAAATATGCCAAGTTTCCCTACTCTAGCTAACTTGAACAGTATATGTGCTTGTTCCTCAGATAAAATATTAGACCTACAAAGAACCCAAAGGTTTAAAAGCTAAGTAGTTCAGGGATTCTCTAGGAAGACTCCTGTGGGATCCCAAAAAATAAGAGAATGGGACAGGGCCTGCAAATGAAAGAACACATTAGTCACAGCAGGTACAAACTGTACTATAAAAGCCAAACTATTCATGTTTAATCCTGTCAGAAATGTCCACTCAAAAAAACCCAGTTGGATGTCAGTTATCCCATGTGTTTTTACCAATTAAGCGATTTACTTTAAGGACCAGCTGGACCCAATAACACATCTATCCTTGAAGAACACTGTTGCATCTACTTACATGATTATGTTACGTGCAAGCTCAGCAGAGTGACATCTCTCCAACTTCTGTTTTAGAACAGCAACTTCTTCAGATTTAGGTGGTTCATATTTTTTTACCAAGTTTCTCATGCCTATGTGGAAATAAAAGATTTATACTAAATAAAAAGTCTTGTTCTCATAAGAGAGTTGAATAGTATTTTCCCATCTTGTTATAGGAACAATAATAACAAAAGATTCTTGGAATGTGATTATTATTAACAGAATTTTTCTACATTAAAATCCAGTGAACACCATACTTGCAGTTCAGGTTGTTATAGCTGTCTGCAGCTTAGCCCATACACGTACAGCATAAAGATAAGCAGGCTGTACAATCCTGTCAGTTAATTTCTCAAGTCCTACCATGGTCACTTTTTACTTGTTATAAGGCTATAAACCAATCATATTCACAACATTCTAGCCTATATAGCTGGCAGGCCAAGAGTGTACTTTTTGCTTACAAAGGAAATCATTATTACATAACAGGTAATAAAGGGAGGATGCTTAGTAAAAGTATGTCAATGGTCTTTTACTTTAACAAAATGCAGAACCTATACAATGAAACATCTCCAAGAACAAAATGTCTTCTTTAGACTAAAGCAAACCATTGTCTCAGGGACTTTATAATTAAGAAACATTCTCCACCTGGTATGTTTGTGTTACTAAACTACAATAAACTAAAGAATATAAATCTGAAGATTTATTACAGGAATGATGAGATATCCAGGGCTTATTAGCCACCACATGCTCCAAATGGGTGACTATGCTACAGTCTTATTCCATAATGCAAATAAAGCAGTGTTTTCAACTGAACTAATACTTGTGACTCCACACCCTTAGGACAATAGTTTTTGTTCCAAGTAATTATGGGTAATATACCTCAATATCATTAAAGTTCTACGTATCAAGAGCTATTCTTATTTTCTATTAAAATAAGTAAGGGTACCGAGAAGAAATCGGTAACAACTGTCAGCTATAAAATGAGCAGTTATCTCTAAAGCTTCTTCTAACTACCAAATGCCACCACCTTCAATATCTACAGCCAAAATGCAATTGGCTTTGGAAGTGTACCCTCTAGTGGTGTAACTTTAGACCTGCAGTTTTATGATTTCATAAATCACAAATCCATCATTCTCAAAGAGAAGCCCTCAAGTTCATTTCAGTCAGAGAATCAAGAAATGACACCTGAATTATGTTAGCTTTTAAAACTAAAACATAAAAAGCATACCTATTTACTACTATCATCCAAGCTCAAGATCTTCAATCTCTTAGTCAATTGGTCTGTTCAATATTTAAACCACAGATTTAACAAGGGCAATTGGCCTAAGTTTTAGGGACAAACATGATTGACTTTTAATTCTGTCAAGAACTCTAGTAGCCATGTGCATTTAGTGTGACATGGATAAGAAGGAAGGAGTGAAGAATGGTGAGGGCTGGCTAATCTAGACAATCAGTTAAGTGGAGATTTCTACTCAACCACTAAGACAGGGTCTCTCAAAGATGGCAGTGTTGACAGTTTGGGCTGGATTATTATTTGTTGTGAATGACTGTTAGTTTATTGAGGCTGCTATTAAAAACGAACACACACACAGTAAGGCTTTGCTAAAACAACAGAAATGGATAATCTTACAGTTCCAAAGCCCAGGAGTCTGAAATCAGTCTCACCCGGCCAAAATCAGTGTTGGCAGGGCCATTCTCTCTCTGGTGGCTCTAGGGGAAACCCATTCCTGCCCTGGTTCCAGTTTCTGGTGGCTGCCAGCATTTCCTTGGCTTGTGGCCCTATCACTCTTATGTTCAAGGCCAGCATCTTCACATCTCTTTCAACTCTGTCTTCACATCGCCTTCTCTGTATCAAACCTCCCTCTGCCTTTTTCTAATAAGTACTCTTGTGATTGCATTTAGACCCTACCTGGATAATCCAAGATAATGTCCCTGTTTTAAGATCCTTAACTTTATCATATCTGTAAAGGCTTTTTTATTTTTTGGCCATATAAGGTAAGTCACAGACAGGTTCCAGGGATTAGGACATGGTTATCTTTCAGGGAGCCATTTTTCAGCCTACCAAGGGGATACACTGTGAATTTTGTGTTCGGTGGCCTTCTTACCCCCAGCCATGAGATGCTGGTAGTAGCCATTACCACCCCCAAGAGTCGTGGCATCCAAAAGCTTCTCTAGCTATTGCAGAAATCAAACCCCATTGAGAACCATGCCTTTGTAGTATCAACTCGTAAAATGACTAGCATATGACATATTAACTAGTTAAAGCTGATTTATCTCCAAAACAGAAGCTCCAAATTTAAATATTGCCCTTTAGACCTTTCCTGTTCCTATCATGTATCTGTCTACACTTTAAAGGGACCTGGTTTTGACCCTTTCTGAATCTGGTATTTTCACTTCGTTGGTAAGTTCTATGTGTGTGAAAACTACTTCCCTTCATGTATCTTTGATTTGTTCTCCATCAACATATCCTTCAGACCTCCATGATATAATAATTCAACAAAAGTAATCAATAATCTATGTTTTCTGAAGTTATACCAAGATGGTATTTATTTAGAAAGTAGCTTTTTAATAGAGAAATATTTTATAAAGTGTTCTGTTTTACTTACTTTTCATTGTCTCTAGTAACTGTGACAAGCAAGTTCGGTTCCCTTTCAGCATCAGACTTTCTGTTAAGTAACTGGTAAAGAAAGGAAAGTTTTGATTTATTGAACACATGCAGCATCTTGAGAAAATATGACCTAAATTATAAAATCATAAATTATAATTTTCCTCCACGTTCATTTCATCATCAGTGATGGCTGGGGCAGTACAGGCACACCTCAAAGACACTGCTGACTCAGTTCTAGACCACCACTGCAATCAAGTGATTCCAATGAGTTTTTTGGCTTCCCAGTGCATATAAATTATGTTTATACTATAGTCTATTAATGGCATTGTGTCTAAAAAAAGTACATGCCTTAAAAATTTCATTGCTAAAAAATGCTAACCATCATGAGCTTTCAGCTAGTCATAATCATTGGTCACAGATCACCACAACAAATGTAATAATAATGAAAAAGTTTTAAATATTTTTTATCTTGCTGCCAATATATCAATGAATTTTGAAATTATGGATAATGAAATAGATTAAAAAGTTTTTAGTATTTTAATATCTGCTGCCAACATATCAATGGATTTTGAAATTATGGATGAAGGATTATAAACACACAGAACACTAAGTTTAGGAAGTTTTATCATCTTTCTTCCTCAGTTATTTCTAAGAACAAAATCAAAACTTCAAGTCAGAGAAATGTAAAAATTTTTAAAGCCTAATTTGCTGCTAGCGTGTGCTTTAGCTGTAAATGAAAATGGTAATAAAGTAGCATTCCATTATCTGTGCACAAGGTACTGTTGTAAAAATCAAGTGAGTTTAATTCTTGTAAAGTGCTTATCACAGAGCCTGGTTTTCAGTGTGCATTACGGACCAGCTATTTCTATCTACAGCTCAACTGCAGTTCATTTGGACATTCCCTAAAGTGGTATTTGTTCAGCAAATCTTTACTGATTCCATATGCCCCACATTCTCCACAGCAGAATAATGATAAAACAAGGCAGATGTTTGCTGCACTCATGGTGCTTACCAGTTCACAAAACTCAATTTGCCAGTATACTGACAGCTACACTGGTCTTTTGAAGATCAGGATTTCCTTCTACTTTAGTCATAAGTGGATCCTCTTCACTCAAAGGTATCTTACTCAGTTTCTAAAGATTTCCCTAAAAGGTGGTTTCCCATGTTTCCCTCACTTGCCTTCACCAACCTCCCAATCATAGGAGATAAAGGTCTACAGTCACAAAGTGAACCTTACTTAAAACCTCAGACTCTAGGAAGGAATAAACGGAGTGAGTGAGTCTGAACTAGGTTAAAACAGAAATTAATACCTTTCCATAGTAATTCCTGCTCTGGATGCACTGGATAAAATGGCAGTCAAGGCTATTTGGGAAGGTGTGTATAAAAGGTAAGCATCCGTCAATGCAACTCAATATTAAGAAAATCAGCTGTTTTCCTCAAAATCTCTGGATTCTCCAACATGGGATAGCGAGTCTAAAAAGAATGTTTACAAATGTTATCACTTCTGAGGAGTCAGTGGAGTAATTATAGTTTAAAAGTATTTTATGTGAATCAGGAAGTGCCTAACACAGTATTCTTTTGTAGAAGTAACATCTCAGCAACAACAAATAATCTTTCCACGTAGACTGTTTTGTACTCGGCATGAAAATGTAGCCAAAGTGCCATTAAATTCTGCATGTTTTAGGAATCTTCTACTCAGTGGCTTTCAAACTTTTCTGGACACAATCCATAGTAAGAAATATATGCTTTATGATAATATATCTAAACCCCGGTACAGTATTTTGCACTATTCTGATTTTTGTTGATCCCTCTCTCTTTGTCCTTTTCACCTAAGAAGGGGAAAGAAAGCTCTTAGAGACTCGACTGGGTCTGAAGTCAACCTAAGAAATATTTTCTCTCTGGTAAATGCTTCCCAGGCAATCCCAGTGATCCTGACAGAAGGCCACATCAGGAACCAAAGCACCATTTTATTTTTTTATTTGAAATTCCTTCAACTTATTTGAAATTACTTCCAAAAAGAAATAAATGCATTCACACGTTGGTTTGATTTCCCAATTATTTTTAGAACATGCCCAAAATATATGGAAGATCCCATATTTCCTGACAAGTCTTCTCATCAAGATAAACCCTAAAACCTAATCCCTCAGATTCCAGATATCCACAGCCCAATCCCAAACAGTAAGAAATCCTTTCTATACTCTGAACAAAATATCCAGACTCAACAGTACAGTCACTCGCAGACCTTGTCATTATCCTAAAATGCCTGACCTCTAATATGAAAAACTTGGGCGTCCCACTCTGACCACAGTGCTCTGTCTCCCTGTACATTTGCTCAATTACTTCACAGCTGTTCTTCAACTTCCTCAGAACTTTTGACCCCTTACCCCTCTATGTGCTCCTCATCAGTGTCCACTGGTCCTCATTTCTCTACTGAATTCCCTGCCGTAACATGCTGCCAACACATTTCTGCCAACAGAACCTGCTTTGCAACTATACCCAGACTTCTGGGTACTGCTACAGAAAATACAACCAGGTTGTCTGGTAATATTACTATAAATTCAAGTTCACTGACCTCAGCAGGACTCTCTATACTGCCCAGCTATAATAATGTTCCAGAGAAAACTTCTTCTCCCACTTTTCAGTGACTATGTTAAACATTTTTGACCTGTCTCAATGTCTTTGATAATTCTCAGAAATTCCATCACTCTCAGAAAATTATCTCTGCTCTTGAAAAGACAGACATCCTTTATTTCCTGCCATCACCAACCCCCAGGCGTAACTGTCCTCACCTGTGCTTTCTTCTTTCTATCAAGAGCTATTACCCTGAGGCCCATTCTGCCATGCTTTGAATTCCATGCCAGCCACTTCTACCTTACTCCAAAGAGAAACTTGAGCTGCATTGTTTTTTTCTTTAAGCTTTCTCTACTAGTTCTCTGCATCAGTTTCTTCCACAAAGCAAACGATTAAACTGTCCCTTTCTTCTATCTCTAGTAGCTTTCCCATCTTCTCAATCATTCCATCATCTTTTATCACAGAGCCCGGTTTTCAGTGTGCATTATGGACCAGCTATTTCTATCTACAGCTCAACTGCAGTTCGTTTGGACACTCCCTAAAGCGGTACATTCCCACTTCAAAGACAAACTGTTTACTCCAAGTTATCATACTTCTTTTCTCACCTTCTATTCATTCTCCTATCAGCTACAATCTACTTTCTTCCTCCACAGTCCACAAAGACTAATTTCACCAAGATCACAAATGACCTTCCTGGCACTAAATCTATCAAGTATTCTCCATCTACATTTACTCTGCCTGAATTCTAAGCAGGATTGGTGAGTTGCCCATGTTCATCTTCTACAAGTATTCTACTTCCCTTCACTTCTTCAAAAAGTCCTATTCCTATGGTCTTCAGTCTCCTCTCTAGAGCCTTTTATTTCTCTAACTGCCCTTTACATGGTCCTCATGGCCAGTTCATTTTAGATTTTCCAGGGGCTGTGACACCCTGATCTACACCTCCAGACTAGCTATTTTCTCTGACTTCTGGACACAAATGACTTCCCACAAGGATGTCTTGCAGGCAGTGGAAATTCATGTTTAAAACCAAATTTATCACCTCCCACACCTCCACCATCAAATCTTTCCTGTGCCAGTGTTTCCTGTATCAGTTAAGTGTACCACCATTTACCTATATGCTCAGGTCAGAAAACCCAGGGATCCCCCTTTGTCCTCACTCTCTATATACAATCAATTCTTAAGCTCTACTGATTCTGCTTATTATCTCTTAAGTCCAGGAAGCTCTCTCTGTACCCATGCCACCACTTGAGTCAAACCACCCATTTCCTGGACCACACTAACAGCTTAACTGGTATCCCTTCATCCATTTTAATCCATTCTCCACATTATGCCTGACACATAGAGATGTGTAATAAGTACTGCTGTAGACTGATGCATGAGCTTGCCAACATGATTTTTTTTAAAGCTACACACCTAATTATCCCACTCTTCCAGACTTAAACCTTTCATTGGCTTCCCATTGCTCTATTCAAAATTATTACCTCCACCTCCAGTCTAGACACTGCCACCCATCCCGGGAGCACACTGTGCAGTCTTTCCCCTCTATACCTACGTTCTGTTTAGGTTATTTAGTACACCACGGTTTTCTGACTCTGGTCCTTTTACCAGGTAAATCTTTCTCGACCTGGGTCTCTTTTACCTATTCTTGCTCTGAATTGCACTTTAAATGACATGTTCTCCTAATGTAATTTCTTCCTCTCAATTTGCTATTTCCTTCTAAGCATCCTTTATTTCCCCTTCTGTAACACTTAGCACACTGAATATGTGATTGTCTTTCCCATTTGATTGTAAGGCCATTGAGAGTTGTGGCTGTTCCATCTTGTTCTGACTACATCCTCAAACACAATGTTTGGCATACAGAAGGTACCCAAATTTTGCCACTCACTTGACCTGAGTGAACCAGTTTCTGACTTCTGTTTTACTTTACTCCCTCTATTCAAGTAACCCTTCAGGGCCCAAAGAAAAAAATTTTAGTTGCTTTTGCATTTATTTACTTTCACTTTTTATGCCTACATATTCATTTGAATTCACAATGCATGAAAAATAGAAGGCACTTAGCAATCCTCTAGTTTAAAATTATGGTTCTTTAAATCTGATCTATGACAGTATACTTCAGAGTTAGAAGATCTTAAGGCTTTAAAAACACTACTCTAAACTTACAATGGTCCTCACTATGATCCCTGGACCAGTATCTGCAGATCTACTAAATTAGCATCTCTGGAACTGCAGCCCAACAGTAAGAGTTAACAAGCCCTCCAGGTGACTGTGACACACACTAAAGTGGAGAACTAATACCCCAGAGGTCCAAGCCAAACTCACATTTTAGCTGAGCCCAGGTTGTAACAATTAGGATGACTACAGTACAATTTTGGAGCTTCTGGTGACAGAATAATGAAAGAGTACACTTTACTAGATTACTTTATAGCAACAAGATTACCTTTAAATCAATGACAAAGCCCTCAAATGGCCTATAAGGATTGTGGACAATAAGGTGGAAATTAAGTTGCTGTATAAGAAGTACTTCATATTCCAAAATCTGTTCAAGTGCCTTCTCCTGTCCAAGAGGGCTCTCCCGTAGATTTCCAACAAACTGTGGACTAGAAACATTGAATTCACCTACTTTGCAGGCCAAAAATGCACAAGTGAGCCTAGAGAAAAAAAAAAGTATTGGGGTTGAGAAATATCTAAATATTCTATTTCTAAAAGTACATTATAAAATTACCTAATATTCACAACTGACTATGCTAGAAATCACAGGACATTTACTTAAAAAAAAAAGGGGGGGGTTTCCCATACCTATTCAAACTTTTTATCCGTCAGACTATAAAATTAGGTTGAACCACATTAATATTGCCACAATATGCAACCATAATTGACCTAAGGGCAAATTCATACAGTTAAACCTAAATATCTTGAAAAACAAAATAATCGAGGAATACTCTACTTCATGAAATGTAGACTGAAAACACACAATACACACATATGTACCATATGAGCATGGGAAGAAAGGCAGGTTGAAGGAATACTGTGGAAGGCCATCAGTCAAGTCTCCAAGTATATCTGAATAGGATTACCTCAGCAACAAACCTATGAAATGCTCATGGCTACTACCATAAATTTCAGTGAGAAACTAGTAATAAAAATTACCATAAAAATCAAAATTGGAAGTAATAAAAGCCTGACACAGACTGGTAGAAATGGAAATGAAAAACAGGAAAAATAAACATGGACAATGTGAATGACAGTAAGCTTTATGATGAGTGTCACACTAATTTTACCTTTAGTGAGAAGCACAGTGCTTGGCAGAGAGCAAAAAACAACAGACCTCTGTCCAACTGAATTGAACATGGAGCTGTAAGACTTTTGTCAACTGACTGGATGTAAAAGTGAGGTAATTACCACAAATTATCATATGGAGCAACTGGAAGGAAAAAGGTGCCAGTAACAGAAAGTGCTACTAAGGAACTAGTTTGAGAAAACCAGATTTTGAATTTGGACAAGTTGAAGTTCAGATGTCATCAGTATTATAGGAAGTACTATAAATACATAAGGAGTATAACGAGGGATCTTAAGTTCAGAAGAGTATGCAAGTCTAAATTATCCTGTACTGGGAAATCATTTTTTCACACACAGGCTCAAATTGTGGAAAGGCCTTCTTAAATGAAAATCAATACATTAAACATATTTATACTCACATTATTATCCGGGGGTGATATTCCATTACTGAGTTATTAAGATAAAACCGCTTGAAATACATACAAGCTGTACCCTAAGGTTAAAAATACATATATTATCAGAATCTATTCACACATACATGACATGTTAGATTTTGAGAAAAGAAGAAAAACAAAACTTTCTAAAAGTTTTTTTTGAATAAGCTACCCATACAAAACACCAAAACTTTTCAAATCTTCTTTAATCAAAATAAATTGTGATGCATTACTATGGAAATGTCACAGCCATAAGACCCTCTGGTTCTTCCCCACCCACTCTGGGTTAACCTTCCTATGATCATTAGCTTAATTTTTTTAAAGTGTGTGTGTGTGCATATTTTAGAATTCAGAATAACAAAAGTGGCCCAAATTTTAAAAATTCAAAGAGAAACATACACATGTCCAAAGCTTAAATAGTCGGTGTTGTAAAAAACATTTGACAGAATGCTGCAGTTGGGGCAATAAGCCTTCTCTCTAAACCCCCCCTTGATCTGTGATATACCCTAACCACTGCTGCCAAACTAAACAGTAGAAGCGGCAGTCATCACTTACTGACTGCACCTCATGCACCACACCTGGTGCCAAGCACAAGACTTCCAACTAATTTTAATCCTTACAACAGCTTAGTCAAGTTCTGTTATCTCCACTTTACCGAGGAGGAAACGGAGTATCTGTGAGGTTAGCTGTCTTGCTCAAGGGCACATAATTATTAAGGGATGCGGCTGCATTCACTAAGACTTGCCCATACTTTTAACAACTCCATCTGGCTGGAACCAGTGAAATAAATATTAATCTATTTTATGATAGAAAAAAAGAATTATTTTCTTTTAATTATTTTAAAAGTTTAGTTTTGTCATTTTATGTGAAATAAAACTCTTCATCATTAATAAGCTTGCTGTATGAAGACAAATTCCACAAAACAGTTCAATGATCCAGTGTCTTCACCTTCATCACTTAAACCTATGTGGATAAAATGAGAGTTCCTGTTGCCAGGATTCTCACCTGGCCCTGGCTGACTAGCTCACTGTGCACCTGGGGGCAATATATGGCTGACTCTATATAAAGAGCTCCACCCAGTGCTCTGGGCACGACACGGTGGCATGGCTGCAGAAGAGCAGAGCAGAAGCTGAAGTGGTGGCAGCGCCAAGGACAGAGGCCCAGAGGACGGCTGCATGGGACAGCTGTGCAGCAGAGGGGCCCAGAGGCAGAGACCAGCTTGCTGCATGCAAACTCGCTCTGAGTGAACGGGATTTTAGTGACTGACCTGCCACCGTGGAAATAAAGTTGGATATAACCCTCTCAACCCAAGAACGTTTTGCTGTCAATTTCTTTGGTCACAGTGAATCCATAGCAAACTTGCCTGGGGCTGAAACCCATTGGCAAGACAACCTACTATCTGGAGACAGAAACTAATAAGGCATGTCTAAAATTCTTCATGAATTTTTTGATCTGATTAAGGTGTGTAAACTGAGAAAACACTGAATATTCAGACTTGGTATTTTCAATATACTCCCAATTTTTTTCAACTGTAAAAATAGAGATCATTTCCTAGATGATATTCTCTACTGGGTTATAAGTTATTTATCCTGAATAACTTTAAAATTCAAGACAGACTTTCAACTAAGACACTTTCATATTTGATCTTCACAACAAACTTGTAATATGGGGAAAAAAATCTTATGGTCAATGCTTCCCCTTTTCATATCTTTCATCTTTTTAATCTCAGCTCATTTTCTATAAACAAGAATACACACAATAAGAACAGTGACAGTGTAAATCCATGCAGCCATAAATTTCTACCTGTTTACCGTCACCACTGCCCCACCTCAGTAAACCACACACACAAATGCCGTCCTCAGAACCATAAACGTAAAATAACCACAAGACAATTTTATACCCAAAGATGAATCTCCAAATAATCAAGGTTTAAAAATTTCTTATGGCATGAGTTTCAGCTGGAGCATATGATTACAAATGATACATGAATGCATTACAGCAAACACGTGTGTGTGTGATAGAGTTGAAAAAGCACTAGTCTATGTTCTGGTCCCAGTCCTACTGCTCATTAGTAGAGAACATGGAGGGTCATTTAATTTTTTCTTTCTCTATAAAATGAGGATGAAAGGATCTGTCTAGCAGACCTCAAATTCTTTTGATTATGAAATGAGACTTGAAACACTTTGTAAGATATAATACAGGAATTCATAATTTAAGGGATTTATTAAAAATATGTGACAAAAACCCACAGGCATAAATTACATATTTATATAATTAAGGTGCATTTTTGAGTCAAGTGGTTAGAGATCTGAGTCACAAATTTAGAAGAGGTCAGATTTCAGAAGTCAGCTAAAGGACATTATATATCATCACCACCACAACTTACCACAACAGACCTGGGCATTGCTGGCTTAAACACCGAACAGAATTCCAACAGTCTTTTCTCATAGTATTTGCACAGCATCATTTCTTCATGAGGCTCCAGAAAGACTGGATCATTTGGAAGAACCTTTAGCTCAAACGTTAACATAAAAGTCAGTGAATTAAGTAATCTTAAAAGTAGTTTTCTTTGTGCAGAGACTAACTTTATAACTTGAACCAAAGAGAAATATACCACACCTCAATTTTCTCTTTTATCAAACTGATAATTATTACACAAAATAGCTTTAGGAAAATATTTGATAAACTGAAACTACACCATCACTTACTTTCTCAGAATGTCAGTTGCACATATGCTTCATTAAGGTTTAAGCAATCATAATGGAGTGTTTGCATATGTTCAGATTTGATGTCATTATTTATAAATCAAAAAGAAGATATACATGGTCAACAGCTGGCTTCCAATATCCATTTCTCAGTCATTAAGTCATACAGGTTGTGGTAAAAATCATCAAGTGTCTCAAGGATAATTCTGAGCCTTAAAATATCTCTTACCCATCACTGAAAATGCTTCACAGAATACACTAAAGGTAAATAAGTACTACTGTTTACAACAATAACTGTTAGGTGTTACTGGTTTAATTACAACCACCAATAAACGTTATGTTGAAGTCCTAAACCCCAGTACACCAGAATGTGACCTTACTTGGAAATAGGGTCTCTGTAGACATTAGTTAAGATGAGGTAATACTGGAGTAGAGTGGGCTCCTAATCCAATATAACCAGTGTCCCTGTAAGAAGAACAAGTAAAGATACAGAGGCACAGGGAGGACACTATGTAAAGATGGACGTACGAAAGTTATGCTGCCACAAGCAAAGGAACCCCTTGGCTTCACCAGAAGGGAAGGGGAAAGGAAGGGGCCTCCCCTGGAGGCTGCAGAGAGCACAGCTCAGCCAACACTTTGATCTCAGATTTCCAGCCTCCAGAACTGTGAAATAATTTCTATGGTTTTAATCCACCTGTTTGTGGTAATTTTTTTATGGCAACCCTAGAAAACTAATACAGGCGCTATTTTTATAGAGACAGCATGGCATTGTGGTTTAATTCCTGGAACTAGATTCTTTGGGTTCAAACCCTGGCTCTGTCCCTTAGTAGCAATGTATCCTTGAAAAATTATTCAACCTCTGCATACCTCGGTATCCTCAGCTGTAAAGCAAGGATATTAATGGTTTCTACGTCATGGGGTATATTACGAGGATTAATGAGCTAACATGGCTAAATACTTAGAAAAGTTGCTCGCAAACAAACAATATGTACTACTTCGTCCAGCACAAAAATTAAGTGATTACGAAACACAGGAGTTAAAGGTAGAAGTACCTCAGTACCAATAGATATTAGACAGTGAATACTTGCTGGAGGGAAGCTTGTGATAACAATGGGTTAGAAGCCTGAGAAAAGATTAAACAGATGAAATGGGAGCTATAACAGGAAGGACTTGGCTGGCAGGCCATAGTGAAAACCCTCTTCAGTCAAATTAGTTTGTACTAACGGTCTCCTCTCTCCCTGCCCCATACAATCCATTCAACATTTCTGTAACAGAATATAATGTTAATCTCCCGTTCAAAATCTTTCAAAGGTTCCCCATCCCATCATCGTAAATTCAAACTCCTTCTGCTTACAAGTTTGTCTGTACCTTCC